>JAABKJ010000755.1:6249717-6613425 GCA_011634705.1 Andricus grossulariae
CATATCTTCGGATTGAAAATTCAACTATTTAGTAAAAAATGTATCTATTTTTTTGAAAATTCGTCTTTTACGGATGAATCTCTTTTTTATTTAAAATGATAAACAATAGAGTTTAATTTTTAATCATGTAATTGAATTTTCAACCAAAATCATTAATTTTCTACCAAAAATATGAATTTTCAACAAAAGACATGAATTTTTAATCAAGTTCCAAATAAAAAATGATAAATTTTCGACCAAATAGTTGAATTTCAAAATAAAAAAGATCAATTTTCAACCAGAAATGGAAAAGTAACATTTCTGGCTAAAAAAATTAATTTAATTTGTTTAATTTTTAACAAGAAAGTTGAATTATATCAATCAACAATGTCGAATTTCTTGTCCAATTAGACCAATGTTCAACAAAATAGTTGAATTTCCTGCCTACAAAAATGAGTTTTCAACCAAATATTCGAATTTTGAAACAAAAAAATCAAACATTAACCAAAAACAGTTAAATTTTCAACAAATACATGAATTCTCAACGCAAATTCAATGGTTTATATTTCTGCCAAACAAAATGAATTTTCAACAAAATAGTTAAATTTTCAACCAGAGTTGAATTTTTAACAAAATATGTGAGCTTTCAACCAAATAGTTTAATTTTCAACCTGCAAAGGTGAATTATCAATCAAAACGTGGAATTTTCAACAAAATACATGAATTTTCAAATAAATAGTTGAATTCTTAACTAAAAAAGAAAATGAAAAAATGTTGATATTCAATTTTATATTAAAATTATACAAAAAATTAGTCATGCTCGCGAAAAGCAAATTCCCTGACTTTAAACAAAAATTCCCTAACATTTTCAGGTTTTTCCACGTGCGTAGGCACTCTGATTATTATATACATGCACCTCCAAGAAAACGGTTCAGCAGCCTTTTTTGTTCAGCAGACAACAGATTTAAAAACAATTTTTTTTCTTTAAGGGAATAAAAATTCCAGAACCATGAGCAAAATTCAAGGACTTTTCCAGGTTTTTTCCAGCTAGAGAAAATTCAAGGATTTTTCCATGTTTTCAAGGATTTCCAGGACGCTAGACACCCTGATTTAAATTTCAAATCAGAGAAAATTCTTATTTGCTGCTGTTCAGTATTCATCTTCGAATGGGTTGATCGCTATAATCATAATAGTATGTAAGAAAGTAAGCATTAGCATGTATCTTAGATCAACAATAAAGGTTAAGCTCGATCCAAGATTCTTGTTGAATTCCCTGAGACTCTTTTCCTCGCGAAGCAACCTTTAATTATTATAATGCTTTCTTCACACTAATTGTAAGAGGCATTCCTTAAACTCACAGTGGAACGAAACTCACTTTTTTCCTTTAAAAATACATGTACAGCGTAGACTTTATTAAAACAAAAATTATTTTCATTAAAAACTGAAATTAGTTTAGAAAATAATTATGCTCTATACTTTTCAGATGATATCGAAAATATTTTTGCCAAAATAATAGTAAAAACAGGGGAGATAGGGCGATTTTTCACGAAAATAGGAGAATAGTAGGGAATTTTCAACCCGGAAAGACGAATTTTGAACAAAAATAATGAATTTGGAACCAAAAAGTTGCACTAACAAGCAAATAGTAGAACCTATAAGGAAGAAAATGATTTTTGATCAAAACAGTTGGACTTTCATCCAAATATTTCAATTTTCAACCCAAAAGGACGAATTTAAAAAAAAAACAGTTTAATTTTCGACCAGAATAGATGATTTTATCAATATAGTTGAATTTCCAACCAACTAAGATAAATTTATAACCAAATCGTCGAATTTTCAAAAAAAAGGTTAATATTTAACCAAAACTAGTTGAATTTTCAAGCTAAAAAGATAAATGTTTCAGAAGGAAGTGAAATTTTCGACTCAAAAAATTTGAATTTTCAACAAAATAATTCATTTTCAACCCAGAAGGATGACTTTTCTACCGTAAAAGAAGAATTTTCGACCGAAAGACAATATTTCAACCAGGTAAATTAAACCAACAAAAAAGAATGTACAAAATTATTGAAACCTCAACTAAATAGATGAATTCTTAATCCAAAAATATGAATTTAAAACCGAATAGTTTAATTTTTAACTAAAAAAATATTCCTCGAACCAAAAATGGAATAACTTAATTTTCATATAAAAAAAACGAATTTTCAACATAAAAGTTGAGTTCTTAACCAAAGAGGTGAAACCTAAAAATATGAATTCTTAACAAAGTAGTTGTACTTTCAACCAAGTGATTAAATTTTTAACATAGTTCAATTTTCAACCAAACAGATGAATTTTCCACCATGATTCACCAGAAAGATATTTTTTAACAAAATACATCAAATTTCAATCAAATTGTATTTTTAAGCCAAAAAGACGAATTATCTACAAAAATGTTGAATTTTCAACCCGGAAATATGATTTATCAATCCCAACTAGTTTTCTAGCAAACAGTAAAATTTTCATAAAAATAGTTTCATTTTTAACCAAATAGTTGAATTTTTAACCAAACGAGATGAATTTCAACCATTAACGTAATACTAGACTTATCTACCAGAAATAGTTGGATTTTCTTATTGAGTTCTGTTAATTCAGTTTCAACTCAAATTCAACTTATCTTTTGAAAAATTCGCACACTTTGTTAAACTGTATCATAAGGAAGTATAAATAATTTTTTTTCCTCATTAAAAATGTTTATAGACCATCCGAAAATCATGAAAATGTCTTTCAGGTGGTTGATTTTTAGTAAAGTTTAAAAAAAAATTCGATTCTGACACCAACCTAATACCTTTTCCAGGTTCATTATTATATACCCCTTTCAAATAATTACAAAATTTCTGTAAAATGTATCTCATCTGAATATGAATTCAAACACCCATCTGATAATGTTCAGTGAATCTTCAGTTAAATTGAACAATTAATCAAAGGAATCAGAGTTGATTTAATTGAACCAAACAAGTTTTTAATTGTGTATTCGTAACCTAACCATGCATCAATGTTAATGAATTTGTGCATAAAGCTAATTAATCATTTACTCTGATCATTCTGCTCATGGTCATTTGTTCTAATCGAGGTTCTAATATTTCCTTATGCTATAGTTTTAATTTAAAACCAATCTGTTTTGTATGTATATGTATAAATATGAAGCAAGCTCAAAGTGAAAACTCGAGCAACTTAAGTAGGTCATAACATCATGAATTCACTTATTCAAATAAGGCAAATCTAACATGCAAAAGGGCTGTCGATTCTCAGTGTGAACAGCGCCTAGCGAGCATTGAGTTGCATCTATCTGTCGAGATCTATTCTGCTGTCCCTTTCACTGCAAGTCGATCGCGTGGGAGGTCGCCTGGGTATTTCATAGTAATTTCAACTGGGACTATAGTCTTCGCTCATAGTTCAGTTACAACTCAGTCTCTATCAGGAAGATCTCTCCACGCGGAGAGTCATTTTTAAGTCTCTTCATAAAGATCCAACTAATCTAGTTCCATTTTTTTCCCATCGCGAGCCTCTTATCAAACAACGTGACCAATGAATCTCAGTCAACGAAACATTCAAGAACAATTATTTGAATAACCCTTCCAAAAATTAGGCACGGAATTGTTTTAATCTCAACTAGTGACAAACATTGCCCATTTTTTCTGACTATCTTTCATAGAGTTTCTCATCATTCAATAAAACAAAAGTGTTTGACCCAAAAAGTGAAAAATGATGCGTGACAACTGTAATCAACTTTTTAATGCCACAAAGCTTTGTTTTGTTCAGTGAGCAGCGAATAGTGAAATTTGCACCAATTATCCAGAGGCTCATTCGTGAGGATTCCACGAGCAAAATTACTGTGGTAACGAGCCCCTATCGTTATTTCGCTGCTCGTGCAATTATTGCGCAACACAAAAAGCAGAATGGCTCCAGTTATTAACGCGGTTGTGTCGTGAGGAAAATTTTTTTTCATCCTCTCTTTGTTGCCGGCAGATTACACAATTCTGTGCATAGAAAGCCGACTGTGAAATCCACACTGTCTCCGTGAAGATTCAATTAAGCAGCGAAACACTTGGTGGATTGCCATACAAGACTAATTCATCTCGAAACAATGTACATAACTACAATGGTACAAATAAGAGCATACATGTGTATTAAAATACATGTATATTGTACCTAGGAGCACGTGATTAATCCAACATCATCGAAAGTAACTAGAATTTTCTAAATATAGAAAAAAGTACACTGTAAAAATAAAAAGAACTAAGAAGGTCACCCGGTAGCTCGTTCACGGTCAAGAGCACTAAAGGCAGGATACGCCGATGGACTTCCGCTGGAGGGACTTGGGTGGAAACTCGAGTGATTTGCAATTCAATACACCGGACTGAGGAGGAGTTACTTTTAATTTATTATTACAGAACTTGGTCAAGATGGAAGAGGTGTATGTTATAAGAATAAAAACGAAGCCAACCCCTTCATCACTTTATCCCTCAGAACGAAGGTATTCAGCCTCGACAGTAGGCGGCTTGGCGATGATACATTTAGGACTAGGAGTCCTTGCCCTTCTTCTGGGATCACTGGCCAGGTCTTTGCAGGGTCCAATTTTGGCTCTTGCATGTTTGGTACCGTTTTTTTCCGGTCTACTTGCTTGGAGGAGATGGTACATCGACCGGAACATAGGTCTCTTTTTTTACGGTAGCCTTATATCTCTAACCGCTGCAGTCTTATGTTTAGCTGCAACTGTTTTCGAGATGACAACTATTGTTCAAGGCGATGGTGGATCTTCTTGGTCCATGGAACACATCTTCAGTGGGTATGGTTCTTCCGCTACGAGGAATGACTCTTTTTTTCTTGGTGAAGATACGTCTACTGATTATGGTCATCTCTGGAATGCGAATAAATCTTATAATAGAACTGCAATGCAGGATTTCAACTTGCCGTTCCAGAATGTAGACACATTGGAGGATCTTGTCGCAGAAGCTTCGATGCTTCACGAAAAAAGAATGACGGAAGATGATTATGATAATTTCAATAAGAGTGGATCTCCAGAAATGAAGAGAGTTTGGCACAATGAAGGAGGATCTCTACACTCAAAGTTATTACTGGCCATGAATGTATTGGTGGCGTCTTTGCTGGAGACTTTGTGGTCTTTGTTGAGTGCAAGGATAGGTTTGCGCGGGATGATTAATCGAGGTGAAACCAGTTATAGTGGTAATGCTACTGGTAAGAAGGAACAGAAACCCGGACATAAGAAGAAGCCTCCTGCCCCAAGACCAGATATACTCAGTCATTATCAAAAGAACTTTGGTAGTTTGCAGAGTTTGAATTCATTGCAGAGTTCTTTGAATTCGGGACCCAGGCTTCCGTTGCCGGAATCTAGTAGGGAATTCAGAGAGAGGGTCGAGAGGTTCCTGACCAATCAAGCTGCGCATAGAAGTGTTGAAAATTCTGGACCTTGAGGATTCAATGCTTGATAAAGTGATCTCTATAATTTATAGAAAGACTCTTTTCTTTACTGGTAAATCAATATTGCTTATTAGGGAAACTTCGTTCCGAGTGAACAATATTTTATGAAAAACCTTTACGAAGTCGGAGAAACTGAGAGAAACTTTTGCATCTGGGTTACATTGATTTGAAATATGTTCTCATTGCTTATATTATGTAAAGTTATATTTTACATAAGATTCCGATTTAAATTCTAAGTAAAAGATTCAGCAGAGTCCTTTCTTTCTTGCAGCGAAAATTTTTTACAAACTGATTATTTATGTCATCATTTTCTGAGTAAGAAGCATTGTATTATGAAGGATGTGCAAGTACAATAACGTTTTAATCTGTCAAAAGATTGTTAGTATTTATTGCAAAAATGTGCATTATTTTCATTTTTATAATTAATATGGGAGATTTATAAATAAGCGCAGTTTTATTATTCAATGTTTATGGATGAAAAACACTATAAACCAGCCATTCACTCGCCGAGAACAATTCTTTTACATAATCATGATAGTGTTGATGTACACTTTGTATTACTTCATTTACTCTAGAATTTATATTTAATTAGGCCATACATTTTTTTTATAAACAATGTTTTCCTTTCTGGACGGAGTTCAATATAAATAGTATAATAAAACCTATAAATCTCTGACAATTTACTCAATTGCATTTTACTTCTTGATATATCCATATCGTACCATGGATAGATTTAACGGCCTTCAGTTACTTTTAAATGACGTTCACTTAACAAAGATGATTTGCTGCTACTTTCCCGTCAATGTTTTCAGAATTTGAATACTTCAATTATTCAGATTATATTCAAAACTTGTGTCTACTAATGCCAGCATAAAAATCAAACACAGATGAATTTATTATGCTGTGTTTTTCTACATTATTTGTGCTATTTTTTGTCGATTAGTTTGCTATTTATAAAGACATAATTTTGAAAAAGAAATTTTTTCTAGTATATTTCCGATCGTATTATGGTTCTGAGGTCCCATGCAGTGGAAGAAAAAAATTACCTGTCATTTTCCGGTAAATTCCCGAATCACAACAAATTTCTCACGGTAATTGAAATTAAAAAATTTGGACTCTTCAAGGTGGAAATGTTCTCATTTGAAGTAATTGAATCAAAACTAAATTGCGATTTAAACCATTCGAACTGGAAATGGTGTCAATTCAAAACGTTTGATATTAAAGCTAAAAAATGTATTAATTCAAACGTTCAATAATTTACAAGTATAAAATGGAAGCATTTGACATTATAATTTTTTTTTATTAAATGCCGTTAAGTTATAAAATATAAAACTTGCATAAATTGAACATTTGAAAGATTTCTGGTTATAAAATATAAATCATCGTTATCATTTTCAGTGCTCTATATTGAAGAACTATTAAAAAAGTTTGTAATGTTGAAAATTATATAATTTCAAAGCAATTTCAAGTTAGAAACATTAAAAATTGAATGATTTGTAATTGGAAGCTAAATTATTTTAATTTTATGTCTTTAATCAATAATTGTTTGATTGTTATTTTTTTTTAACGATTCGAGGCTTTCTATTCGAAACGATTCAATTTCAAATTGTTTATTTTTGCATATTTGATTAATAATTGCTGATTTCAAACAAAACAGTCAAATATTGCTAAATATTTTGAAATTTTTTTTTTTTCAATCAAGAAAAATTCAAATTGCGTGAGTTAAAAATAGAAAATTTTATAATGAAATAATATTTCAACATAGGATTCGAAATTGAATAAATGCGTTGAATAACGAATCTATTAATTTGAAATTATTTATAAATTGAAAATAGTTTATAAAGTTTCAATTGGAGATTTACATTTTTTTAACCACTCGGTTTTAAAAATGTTTATTTATTAGTTTTAGAGTAAAAATACAACATTCAAAAATGTCGAAAAAACTTATTTTTTCAATAAATTGTTTTGATTTTTTGTGAACACCAAAGTATTTGTTCGTTCTGAAAATTTGTTGATTAGAAGCTCCTTTTTACAGATTTTAATTTTTATTCTTGTTTTTTTTCCAATGCATTTTTTTAATTTTGGTATACTTTTTGTATGTTTCATTTTGAGTAAGCATTAATTTGAAGGGCGAATATTTCATAATAAACATCTTTTTCATAAGTTTAAGAATGATAACAAAATGCAACAAATATTAAGTAAAATATCAATAACATTTTAATAGTACAATTAACTTTTTGAATACCATTTTTTTCAATATACACTACCGGCAAGTAGTATGGGACTATTTTGTTTTTGTTAGTTACATAAAATCATATAATTTTGCTAATAAAACAAATGACATTCTTTTGCTCAAAGAAGGATGGAAAATATGAAACTTCTTTAACTAATGATACTCGATTGAAGTAGTTTCGGCCACTTTTTCAGAAATATGGCAATAAAGGTTTATACAACAACATTTTCTTGGGCTTATTTTAAAGATATATTTCCGTAGAATTTAATCGATGGTTTGACAAAACTGTGCTGATTTTTCTTTGGATTTTGCAAATATCTGAACTTAGAACAAATAAGTCGTTATAATTTTCACACATTTGTCTGGACCTGTTTTAAATTTTGGCTTATAAGAAATAAATGCATATTTTTTCTGGTACACATGATGTTTCGACTTTTCATTTCAAGGTGTTTTCTTTTTGAAAAATAAAAAACCCATTAAATTAAAAAATAATCTAATTTTTTTAACTGGGAAAAACGTTAATTCCGATCCGGGAAATCCGGGAATTTGAACACGAAATTTTGCTAGACATCTTGTATAATTAGTAACAGTATTCGAATTTTATGTTTTAATAATTTTAAACCAATTTTTTAAAAGAATAATATTTTTCATCATACAGCTAGCAAAACAAAATTAAGTTTATAATAATCGTGTAAAAGTATATGCAAATAAATATATTTATATGCAAGGATATTTTCCATTATTTTCTAACTGAAATTAGCAAATTAACTTTATTACCTCTCACTTTTCTTCGTCTCATCTAGTCTCAATTTAGTTAATAATATAAGACTTCATATGATGTTGCAACAGTTATTAGTTTTGAGTCTATTTTTAACATCCATAAGGTTCTCATCATAGTACAAACGACCTCCTTCTAACGGTAGTAATTTAGAAATAGGTCTATTAATTTTTTTTTAGTTTATAATTCGTAGCATGTATTGAATCTATTTGGAACGACTATTTATTTTATGAATAATGTGCCCTTATAGTTAACAAGGATTATTAATAATTTCAAATAACGTTTATATTTAATTATTTTATTAGAATCCTCTTAACTATCCAGTTTACATTTTAAAAAAGGTAAGTCAAATGCTCATAGTTAGAACAATAAGTGGCGTCATATGTTGCATCATTTGATTTTCGAAAGAGTGACTTTTGACACAGTAGACACAAATAAAATTAATGTTGTGCGTGTGCTGGATTTAACTGAAGCAAGTACCTACATTGCTGATTGCGAAAACCTGTAATCTGATATTACCCAATGAAGTCATAGGTGTGGTAAAAAAAATCAACAAAGGTAACAAAAGCCTAGATCTTACAATCATTCGTGGGTTTGCTGCTACTATATATTTTGCTCGTATTCAAGTTCTGTCTGCTGTCATTTTAATCAATTTATAGTCTCCCATATATGAAATATCCTTTTACGAATTTTTGATATTACTAAAAAAGATTGATTGATAACTAAGAAGTACACGAAGAAACTAGAAACTGGTTTTTCCAATAGTGAAATATTTGTTATGTTTTTACATTCTCATCAGAGAAGGATAAAGATTTGTGTAAAATTTGACCCCCCCCCCCCTCATTTTCGTGAAATGTCCACGTTTTGAGACCTTCTGAACCCGAAAAACAGATTATCGCGAATGTGTCAGTGTGTACTAGATTTTTAGTCTGTTAACAACTTTTGAAAGAATTGACAGATTGGATTGTCTCTTCAATTGTCCTAAATTGAGGGTCAAGTTCGTCAGCGATAAATTTTTTTAGGATTTAAAAATTCTATATGCGGTTATTCGTATTACTAAAAAAAGAGGAACAATTTATCAAAATGACCTTTTTCGATAAAAAACAAGTGATCAGAGTTACAGCACTTGCAAAATTAAAAAAAAAGAAACGAAAATGAAAATTTTAAGTCAAACAACAGACGATACCCAGGCGGAAATATTATATATAGTTTATATATAGTGTAAAGTATTATATATAATATCCATTTGTTTTATATAAAAAATGTATAAAACAAGTGAATATCATATATAATACTTTACACTATATATAATATTTCCGCCTGGGTATGGAAAATGTCAGGAAAAGAAAAACGTTGCTTTTTGAACATCCTACAAGATTGTTGTAACAACTTATTGAATTATCTTTAAAAATAAGAAATTTATATTTTGATCGCACAGAAAAATAATGAAAAATCGAAAATTGTGCATTCAAAAACGATCTACAAATTTTGTTATAATTACTTTTTGATAGGACGCGTGGTTTTTGTTTAAATTCGTAAAAAAAAATTTGGACAAACGACACAAGCTACGAAAAAATATAAAAATACAAAAGTTGTAGACCCAAAAAGGACCACTATTGTTATCAATGATTATTTTTGTCGTTTTTATTTTATTCGCAAAAAACAACATTGAAAATTAAAAAATTTAATTTTTGGACAAACGATACAAACTATGAAAAAAAAAAATTGACAAAAGCTGCTTATCCAAAAAAGGGATACTTTGATAGAAATAATGTTTTGATAGGACGCGCAATTTTCGTTTTAATCGTAAAAAGAAACTTTTAAAATAAAAAATTTAAATTCTACGTAAAACGACACAAGGAAAAAAACAAGGAAAAAAACAAGATGAAAAATTAACAAATTCAAGTTTTGGAAAAGCGGCAAAAGGGACGAAAAAAAATGAAAAGACAAAAGTCGTTCCACCAAAAAAGATCTACAAATCTTTTATAAACTCTTGTTATAAAAATATAATAAAAATAAGAAAATTATATTCTTGGAAAAGGACACAAGCTATACAATAACATTTTATTTAACAACATTTTTCGTCTAAATTGTATCTACAATTTTGCTCAAGACCACTTTAGGCTAGGATGTATACTTTTAGTTTTAATCGTAAAAAAAGCATCGAAATAAAGAAATTAAATTTATAGAAAAAATACACAAATTGCAATAAAATATTTGGTAATAAAATTGTTTTTTTTTCTTATAGTTATAGTTCTTATAGTTACATTTTTCATGTAGTTGATAATGAAATTTAATACAAAATAAGAAATAAATATTAAAGTAATCTGGATAAATAAAATTGGTAATTTATTTTGCAATATTTCCATAAGCAATCCCAGACCGAGGTACATAAATAAATGTAATATAAATTCGATATAAATGTGTTGAACCTAACGTAGATTTATTAATTTTCTTCACAGAGCAACAATATATAAATAAATGAAGTGACAAAATAGGCCATTTCAGCTTTGTGAATTATTATCTTAAGAAAAAATAAAGAAAGAAACTCACTATTAGCTGAAATTATACATCTGCACTCAAAGAAGAGAAATAATTCTAAAAATATTCAACTTAATTATTATAAACAATTCTTATAAACGAATTCTTACTAGTGTTTTTTTCTCAAAGAGTTTTTTTTTTTGTTTCAAGCTAGTTTCAAGGATTTTTTTCAGAGTCATAATTTATAACGAAACATTAGCGTAATTTAACATTTACTGTTTTTCTCATAGCTAAATTGATTTTTCCGACCAAAAGTGATTCACAATTGTTTTCAAAAAATATATACTTTGAACTTTATTCAATGTAAATAATATAAATTTTTAATAATAATTTCGTTAAACAAATGTCCCAACCAGCCGTTTCCTCGTGGAAAAAATTATTTTTTCTCAAATTGAAATCGCCTTTCTTGCAATAATTAACCAACGGAACTAATTTAGAAATACCTAATGTGATTGTTATAAACATTTTTTTAACAAAAACTAAATTTTATCATTTTTACATGCAAAAGACGTTTTTTCCTAAAATTATCTGACCATAAACTAACAGTGGTTCAAAAACTGTATATGAGACACTAAATAACAACTTGCGTAATTGTTAATAACAATTTCTAATAAAAATTCCACAATCTGCCATTTGGTCGTAGAAAAGTTATTTTTCTTCAATAATTTTTGTGATGAACTTAATTGCGATATTGAACCAACTAAATTGATTAGCAATTGATGTATCTGTTTGTTGTAAATAATTTTGTAGACAAAAACTATATTCCTATCATTTTCACATAGAAAAAAGACCAGGAAAGTGCATTATTCATTGATATTTATAATAATATTATGATTATTATAAAATACTTTGAATAAATAAATTAATATTCAGCACCCGAATCAATCTTGGATTTGAATTGTTTTATTAGTTCATCAAATTCTTGATCAATTTGGTTCTATATCACAATTAAGCTTGACACAAAAATGATTGATGACAAAATAACGTTTGTCTACGATCAAATGGCAAATTGTGACATTTTGCAATAAAAATTGTTATTAAAATTTACGCAAATTGTTATTTTGTGTCTCATATTCAGCTTTGAATTATTATTAGTTCATTATCATATAATTTTAGTGCGAAAAAATTATCATTCTATGTAAAAATGGTAAATCTTAGTTTTTGTGAAAAAAAAGTTTAAGACAATCACATAAATTATTTTTTGATCAATTTTTTTGGTTGATAATCGGCAGAAATGTAATTCCAATAATAATTTGAAGAAAAAAAACTTTTTCCGAGGAAAGGGCCGGGCGGGACATTCGTTTAACGTAATTGTTATTAACAATCCATATTACTTACGTTTGATGAATCTCGAAGCATATAGGTGCCTTTGAAGACAATCGTAAATCACTTTTGTCAGAAAAATTCATTTAGCTATGGGTAAACAAAATTTATTGAGAATTTGTTTATAAAACTGTTTATGAAAAAAGTAAATGGTAACTTATGATGATTTTTCATTACAAACTGTGACTCTTATGAATAATTTTAGCAACTAGCATAAAAAAAAACATTTTTTTCTGTGAGAAAAAGCACTAGTAAGAATTTGTTTATGAAAATTGTTTATATTCATTAAGTTAAATATTATTATAATTATTTCTGTTCTTCGAGTATTTTTTCTTCAGATAAAAATTCATAAAGCTGAAATGGCCAATTTTGTCACCTTGTTGGTTTATGTATTATTGCTCTGTAAAAAAATTAAAAAATCGCAAACAACTGTTCGCTTGAAAATTGAATGCTGAGCGTTTATAAAAAAGACTTTCAAATCGGTTAAAAAATAGAACCTTTGGGTTATTATGAACATTAAATTCCTATTCCAGACATCATTATTCAATTAATTTTAGGATATAATAACTTTTCACAATTTACCTATTGTAGTATAGTACAATTTCAAACTATAAGACATTAAAACTTAATAATTTCGGAATCCAGCATTTGTAACACTGCAATTTAATGTTTAGAATTTTCCAAACTATAACCATTTAATTTTTAAATTTAAGGCAGAAGATTTAAAAACGTTCGTAGTAGTACTTTGTAGTATATGAGAGTAATCAATATTAAACCATTTTAAAGTAAAAGCATTAAAAATGGTACAATTTCCAATTAAAAATGTTATTAGTTAAATTATTTCGATTTGGGTGATGATAATATTCTTCCGAAACACAAGGAACATTATTTTACAAAACAAAGCTTTATTGTAATCGTTACAGCAATATCATTCTGGCAACACTTTTCAATTCGCTACAATTCATAACTTTATCTTAAGATACTCCTTATTAATTAAACAGTAAACACTCTTATACTACGAAATTTCATACAGTCGCACCATTATTATTCAGGAATTCTTCTTTGTTACAAAATATTGATGTTCTTTTTATAGAAGAGAGCCCACAAATCTTGCAAGCACCGAGAGATTTTCTATCAACAAATTAATTAGATAAAAAATATTCTCTGGTATATCTTCACTAAATAAAAATCCGCCTTACGTAGCACCAATTATTGTCAGCTTGTATAAAAACTTATTTTCTAAATATGATCCAGTCTGTGCCAGATTTGTAGACTAACTTGTACATTTTTACACCCTCGTCACACTTTCAATAACATTTTTATATATTCGCCCAATATTTCCAGCTACCCTAATTCATCAAACAATACTTTTACATTTTCGCATATTGTCCTTGGTCCACGTGTGAATTCAAGATTCACCTTGATTGTTCCTACATAATACGTAAAATCGTTTTAGAAAAAGAATTTTCTTTTGGTGACGTTAACAAACGGGCGCGATCCTAACACTAATAAAAATATTTTAGTGCTTTGAGATTCGAAAAAATTTTCTTTTCAGTGCGAACATGTTTTAATTATTAGTTATTTTAATAAGAAGCTGAAACCGTTTAAACGGTTGTTGTAAAAATAACCTACTTTGCTATCGACAAAAGTTGATATGGTCACATTATTTTGTTTATACAGTTTTAGCTAATTATAATGTATTCAATACTTTGTTTATATCGGTTTACATTTAAAGTGAAATTAAATATTCTATTTTTTCGCGAATTAACGATATAGAAAATATTATTAAAATTTTTTTCCATTTATTGTAATTTGTCGTTCGTAAAAAGAATGGATTGAAGATACATCTAAAGCAGTACAGTAATTATCGCAGACAGGTGCAGAGTGAAAAATAATACTATTGGCCTTGTATTGAACAGATCAACAATTTCCTGATAAAAATGTTGATATTACAAACTACTATACAATGGAACCAAAACGCATTCTCTTAGAATTCGCTTTGATCAACTAATTACACCATACTCTAGTAAAAATATTAACTTCAGTAAATTATTGTGCAGCTCAACAAGGCTAATATTTTTGCACAAAATTTGCGAAATACTTGTTTTCGAGTTCAGTTGTCAAGGTACTTTGCAAATTTTCATTTACGTGGCGCAGCTTCTCAAGCGTACGACGGAAACACGATTTACGAACTGACATTATTTTTACCTAATGATATACAAACATACGTATTTCGACCTCCTCTACTATCAAAGGTCGACCCTGACTTTAATAAGAGTAAAGCACACGTTTGTACATGGACGTTTCAAGTGACAGTCGACAAGAAAAAGTTATCTCGAATACAAAAAAAATCCTCAATAAAAAATTTGTAGATGTTCCCATGCCTATGTATATGCAGAGAACATACTTTTATAATAAAATTTTGAAAAAAAAAGTTCTATTAGAGGTGTAAATTGTCAGACTAAACGTGTTTTCTTTATGTTCGTTGAATTTGATGGACGATTCTCAAGAAATAAGTTTACAAGTCTTATAGATTTTCAGTCTCAAGAATTCATTAGTTTTTGTGTGTGAAAAACGGAACAATTTTTATATCAGCCTCTCTCGTTTACTATTTTATTTTTGTACCAGTTTTTTGATTTTATGATCTGTTTCTTGTTGTACTTTTTGATGGACGTGTGTAAAAAAAATGTATTCGAGATATCTTTTGACCGTTTTTCTTGTTGAGATCACGGCGTCTTTCTCTTGATGACTTATCTCTAATCATAATTTATATTATACTGTTTTATTGATATACTAACATAAATAAATTTGCATTCGAGGGCAAGACGCGCATTATTATAGATACTTAACAATAAAAATACATAATAAGTATTAATTATCATATACATAAACAGTCTATAGAATATGTGTCTTTTATTATCACGTTACTTTATGAGGAACGTTTAACATTATACGTAGTACAATACGCATAGTTAATCCTTTCTCACTTGATAAGTCCAGTAATTTCAAAACGGTTCGAGTATATCTCAAATTCTTGAAATTTACACATTCTAAAGTTCTCTAACTCTCCAACTGTACAGATCTTTTAAAATTGAATAAACCAAACATTTTTGCTGAACGTTTCTCGTAAAGTGTTTTCTTTACAAAAATAAATAATATGGCACATACCATGCACTTAACAATTTACTCTTTACTTTATATGAAGAGAATAATTGTAGTAGCTCCCAAAATTTAGTTTATTTTGATGAAACATTTCTCCAACGAATATTGAAATTGAAATATTGTTCAAAACCACTTCATCCTCAAAAAAGAGAGTTTATCAATGAGGTACCAAATGTTTTTTTCCCCTTTATTTCTTTTGCTTTAGGTTCATCTACTCGAACAATCCTAACTAATTTTAGACTTTGTAGGTTTAATTCTATAAACCTTTTAAGATTGTGGACCAGAAAGTTAGACATTGACAGGTTGGACATTGTCATCCGAATGTTGTTGTTCTCCACTCTGCCAACCAGAGTCTAAAGTTGTGGAATCGCTCAAACAACATTGGGGTGTTTCTTCTTCCTGATTGCTTCTGTAGTCTCTGTATTCTCTCTCTCTGTTCCTCTCCCTTTCTCTTTCTCTTTCAGTATCTTCTTCTCTAAAATAAGCTGAAGTCGTGGGACCCTCTTTATGTTCTTCATCTGCTTTGGACGAATAATAAGCGTAACGACCCTGTTGTATGACTTCATATTGTGCATCTGGGGCTAAATAAGGCCCCCTTGCATTTCTTGATTCATCAGTGTTGGAGTAACTATTTGATGGCACATCACCTCCATCAGGGGGAAGAGGAAGTGGATGTCTGGACCGTTTGGACAGCTGCCTCTTGCCCAATCGAGTCGCCAAGTAATCTACCCCCTCAGGATGCTCAGCAGCTGAAACACAACATTTTATTTGTTATTTTTTGTGGAATTTACCGATGAAGAGAAAAAATATTTTCTTACATCGCCAAAAAACTAAAAAGAAGATCTCTAAGGATTATTACTCAGAATGAATGATTTAAAGAAGAATGTTGAAATAAAAACAGATTATTATTTACAATAATTGAAATCTAAAGAAGATGAAAGCTAAAAATTTTGACACTGAGTTGTACTGAGTCTACTATTACGGAATTTTCCGTGAACAATAAATTGGTTACATCTTATGAATACTAAACAGTGCCTAATTACAAATTGTTGAACAGATTTGTGTGTGCAATATTCAAAATTGTACAACTGTAGATACCATCTTTCTAAACGGACCAATTATAAATTGAACAAGTTTTAAATTAGAACAAGTAGAATTGAAAAGGGCTCGAAAATAAACGATTATTTTCAAAAATAAACAATTTTAATAAGGAGTACCGTTTTAAATTGGAATACAACTTAAAATATATAGAAATGGAACTAATTAACTACTTTTTAAGTATATTGGTAAAAGAAAATGTGGTTCAAACTCTTTATTTCGGGGAAAACTGAAAAATAAATTAGTAATATTTTAAACACTACAAGGTCCTTCAGTTTTTGAATTGCTTCTACAAATCAGAGAAGATAAGCGATGGTCGATTTTAATGGTCTTATTGGCTAAATTCCAAATCTCAAATCAAAAAAAGTAAAAACAGTTGATATATTTCTCCCCGCGGAGCTTCTATCAAACAGTGACTGTATTATAAGATTTAAAAATGTACAGATTTTACAGTAAAATAAAAAATAGAGACTTTACAACAATTATTTTCTTTGTATTTAAAATGATTATCTATTTTCATATTTCAAGTTAAACTTGAAAAAATGAAATTTTCTCTAAATGACTCATTTATAAAAAATTAAAGATCATAGACACTGAGAACTTGACCAAAAGATTCGAATCTATTTAAATTTTCACACGTGTGGAATTTGAATAAGACTAAAATCAATATTAACGAAACTTATTTATTATCAAAACAATTCGTTCAAGCGAAGGGTTCCAAATAAATTGTTTCAATTTTAAAATAGTCGAGATTAAGAAATATAACATTTTTAGTCATAAAAGTTATGAATTTTGGAAACCATTATTATTTTAATATGAATTTAGCATTAGAGGTCTTAAGAAAATTTAATTAATACTGTTATACTTTCAAGAATTGCAATTTTATTTATGATGAGAAAGTTCTGCAAAAAATAGCCATTATCAAAATTTAGTGAGCGTAGACCAAATATTTTCGGTGTGCCTAGACACTACAGTATAAAATATAATTTTCTAAATAAATATTTTTTTAGTGTTTTATATCATAATTTAAAATGATATGATAGCAATTTATTGTTTCGCATTTGAGAAATTGAATAAAAGGCACTAACGAACGTTTGCATACTGTTCAAATAAATTGTCGTATGTCTAAAAATTTAGGAATATACGAATAGTAATTTTATCAAACTGTTGAAATCTTTTTAAATCATTTGAAATCTCAGAAACCTTTCGTAATCCTTTATAATCCTCTGAAATGCCTTTTAATCCCTTAAAATCTGTTTAAATCCTTTCAAATCATTGGAAATCTTTTGAAATGTTGTTTACAGTAAAACTAGTTGCTATTGGGTCCAAATATAAAATCTTACGTAAGAAGAGGGGGGGGGGATCTTACGAATCCTGACAATAGAAGGTCCAAAATTTAAAAAAGCTTACCCTCTTTATCAACGGCAAGGTCATAAAAGCTACTTTCAGGTCCGCAACAGGAAGAAACATCTCCAAAGTATAATTCGCTTTCAGATTGCTTCGGGGCTGGATTCGGTTCCTGTTGAAAGGCGCCATTCTCCACTCCCTTCAGCGGTTTTCTCAATCGTCGGCTTTTAATAGTTCCTTCATTTCCTCCTTCAGGATCTGTGCTGTTCGAAATCTCCTCAGCGTTCTCGTAATTGTCGGATGGCCGTTTCGTTACTCGTGGCCTATAATCTGCCAGCAACGAAAAATCTTTGGTTTTCTTTCGCTCTATTATTTTTTCGAATCCGAATCGCAAACATTTTCAAATTGAACAGTCAGGTAGTCAACATTACGAATGTCAATGCTTTCAAGTCAACATTTCATACAAACAATTTTGTACCAATGCCAGTTCAGCATAATGATATTCATTCTAATAAACTGAACATCATATTAATTGACATCTTGGAACTGAACTTTTGGCAAGTTTTAACATTAATTAACTTTGTTTGTCAATAGAGAAGATAATACTTTTCTAAACTTAGGGTTTCGCAGCCCCGGGCAGAAACCCTTATCGTTTCGGTCGACTTTATCCGTCCGTCCGTCGTACTTTTTGCCGGGTAGGGGAAGTAGTGGCAGTGAGGAATGGGAAGTAGCGGAAGGGAAGTAGGGGAGGGTCAGAAAGGTAGAGAGAGCGAGGGGAACCGAAGGGAGAAGTAGGAAAAGAGGTGGGAAATCGTGGAAGGGAAGTAGGGGAGGATAGGAAAGGTAGAGGGAGCGAGGGAAGGGACAGTAAGGAAGTGAGGGTGAGTAGAAGAGAAGAAGTTAGAAGAAGGGAAGTAGGAGAAGTAGAAGAGGACGCGAAAGGTAGAAGAAGCGAGTGGAAGAGTAGTAAAGAAATGAGGATAAGTAGGGGAAGGGAATAAGGGTAGGGAGATGAAGTAGGCAAGGGGAGGGGTAGTAACGAAGTGAGGATGAGTAGAAAAGCGGTAGTAGGGTAGGGAGGGGAATTAAAGAAGAGAGTAAATTGTAATGGAAGTAGAGGAATGGGAGGAGTCGAGAATTATGCGAAGGGGAGATTTGAATGACTGGATTAACGTCTTAATAGACTACGAAACCCTTTTTTAACTAATTTTTACATATGATTTTGCAGTATTAGAAATACGGTATGTGTGTCTTAGAACTGACGTAGTTGAATATAATTAACTGAAAATAAATAAACGAAGAAAAATGTAATTCCAATTTGGGAAGAAGTTAATGCGAATGAAATTTGATTTAATTACCTTCAGTACTCTCGTAATTCTCCATTCGTTTGCTGATCCTTGGCCTTGCATCTGGGACTTGGGGCCTCCTCGCAGGACTGTTTGGATCACTGTAGGGTGGAGGTGGACCCCAAAGTGGTACCGGAGCTTCCAAAACACTGTAAGATGCTGTGCTTGATGGATAAGGGCCATTTTGAGTATTTAAAACCGAATATGGTCCACCGGATTGTGAATTCAAAACGCTGTATGGTCCTGCATTATTCTCCGCATTAGCTTCCGCCTGCATAGCTTGTGCATGAAATCCATAATTTGAATCTGGACTTGGTGCTGGTCCTCTTGATCGACTCCATGGCAAGCGCCATCTTCTATACAAAATTGTTTAAAAACAATGTTGTTAAAATCCAGGTTCTTATCAAAAATATATTTCACTATAAATATAATATAAATGTGAATAAAAATTTTTTGAAATGCTTGGAAAAATGAAAATTAGTGATTTTATTTTACAACTAAAGCATCTAAATACAAACTTAACGCTCTTTCCCCTATATCTATCTTTACCCCTTTTTTAAGGGGACACTCTGGTTTCCCCTGTTTTCAGGAAAATTCCCCTATTTTTTGTCGTTTTTTTTCGCTTAAATGCGAACTGAATTAAAAGAACCCAATAAGAAAATCGAATTATATTTTTTGTTCAAAGTTTAATTCTTTTTAATTGAAAAGTCTACTATTATATTTTTAGTTCAGAATTCATCTCTTCTGGTTAAACATTGTACTATTTAGTTCAAGATTTTACTAATTTTGCTGCAAATTCAAGTATTTATTTTCGATTTAGAATCAACCTTTTTTGGTTTAAAATTCAACTACTAGGTTGAAAGTTGAACTGCTTCGTTGAAAATTAATTTTATTAGTTGAAGAATTATTTTATTGGTTGAAGATTAACATATCTTGTTACAAATTTGTCCTTTCTTGGTTGAAAATTAATTTTTTAACTGAAAATTTAACTATTCCCTTATTGATTGACAATGAATCGATAATAGTTACAAAATTCAACAATTTGGTTGATTTTTTTTTTTTTTTTTAGAAAATTAATCTTCTTGATTAAAGTTTTGTGTACTGGCTTTAAATTTAAACTAGATTGTTGAAAATTCATTTGATTAGTTCCAGATTATTAGTTCGAAATCTTTGGTTGCAAATTTTTCTATTTTATTTTTTGTATAAAATTGATGGTTTTTATTTTAATTTAACTATTCGGTTGAAAATTGAACTCTTTTGTAAAAAATTCGTGTTTTGGGGGTATAAATTCTATTATTATCATAGAAATTTCAACTATTTGGTTTAAAATTAACTTCCTGGTTTAAAATTACCTCTTTACTTGAAAATTAATATTTTCGGGTTGTGAATTCCATTAAATTCGACTGGTTTTGATTTAAAATACAATTCTTTTCTTGGTTGAAATATCAAATATATATATATTTTTTACAATTAATAATTTTAGGGGAAAATTCAACTTTTTCGATGGAAATTTAATTATATTGTTGAAAATTTAACTGTTTTGTTGAGAATGTGTCTTTTAGGATGAAAAATTTGTTCTTTTGATTTGAAAATTCATGTTTTGGCTTAAAATCTCAACTGATTTGTTTCAAATTTAATTATTTTATTTACAATACAACTATTTTGTAAAAAAGTCATATATTTTGTTTGAGAATTCAACTGCTTTGTTAAAAATTCTACTTTTTGGATTGAAAAGTCAATTTTTTATTTGAAAATTCATCTTTTTTGGTATAAATTTCCTTAGCTGAAAATTCTACAGCCTTCTGATAATTTGTCGTTTTGCCTTGAAGACTCGACTATATGGTTAAAAATGCAACTCCTTATATTTGAAGTTAGTTCTTTTTTGTTTGAAATTTGATCATCTGGTTGAAATTTGGCCAATGCAGGATGAAAGTTCAGGTTGAAAATTCTTCTTCTTTTTGCTTAAAATTTTAACAATTTGGTTGGAAATGCAACTATTTGGTATACACTTAATTTTTTCTTTGTTGAAAATCTAACTATTTGGTTGAAAAATCTTTCTTGGTTGGAAATTTAATTTTTTGGGTTTAGTGTAGTTGTCGTGCCAAAAATCAAATTTCTGTAAAAAAGTTTAATTTTTTTATTTTATGAATTGAAATAATATAATCAGTCATGTCTTATGAAAAAACATGTTTTTTTTTTGTGAAAAAAGTTTAAAACTTACAAATAACAATTATTTTATAAATATTTTTTGTGATTTGATTTTATCTTACTGGTGCTTCTTACTAATTTTGAAAAAATATAATTATTCGACTAAAAAATTTTTCTTTTCAAAAATTGTTGTCATCTATGTCAGCCATAAAAAATTCGCTTCCAACATTGAAAACAGTAGAGTTGTAGAGAATGTTTTTCTAGAAAAAAAGCCATTACTTATCAAGAAGCGACAGTAATACGAAATTCAATTTCAAAAAACGTTGATAAAATAAATTTCGTTGTAACTTAAAACAATTTTTTACTTGAAATAAATTGAAATGACATTATCAGTAAGAACAATTTTTTCCGACATCTGATTTTTGGCACCACACCTAAATTAAAATTCAACTGATTTCTAAAAAAAACTCTACTTTTAAGCTTCAAAACTCAACTCTTTTTATAACAATTTATCTTTTTTAGTAGAAAATAAAGATTTTTTGGTTGGGAATTCAACTGTTTTATTGAAGATGCGATATACTTTGTTAATCTGTGACGAAGACAGGGAGGGGTTAAAAAAGTGTTAAAAATGACGTGACGTAATTTTTAAACGGCTCCTAATTATATATTTCTTACAGGATTCAAACTTTATATTCCATCGATTTTAATTGAATTTATTTTAATTTAGTTCCAATTATACCGCCAATATCTTGGTTTGCCTTATTTTGAAAACGGCACTCGTTACGGTTAACGCTCCGGCAAAAAGACACAAGAACTCGCACTTCAAGTCTCAGAATTTGATTCTACTTTTTTCCTCGATTTGAAGAAAATAAAATACTAAAGGAGAATTTTGTACACATCCAAGTGCTCCCACCGCATAATCACAGTGAGCGATTATGAAAATGTATGAATACCACGTCCAGAGCGACAGGCCACAAAATATCGGCGGCGCCTTTCTTTTATACTATGAGACTGAATCAGACTGAATCAAAAAAACTAGTGGCACTTGCGCTTTCCTGAAGACATCGAGTGGAATGTTACCCTAATCAATGCCATACATTAATCGAATACATCATACCTTACCCTATTCGAGATCATTACTATTTTGTATCATTAAGAAAAAAATTGCTCGAAAGGGTGAAATTTAATTGAATCAAATCGTCAAATTGAGTAATTTTAAACGTTACCTTATAGCTTCCCGTTTAGAATTTCTTAAGGGTTGCCACAAAATCCCAATTGCGAAATTCCATGACCAATTTTTTATTTTCCCTGACCGTTTGAAATTTTTCTTTCAGCTATTAAAAAAAACCTTACACTTAGGAGATCAATAATAATGTTAACGCACAAAAAAGGCATGTTTCTTAATTTATTTTGAACACTTTTCATGATAACAGTCATACAAACTTTTACAAGTGGTCATCCATAAATTACGTAAAACATAGATCAAATACATTAATTTTCAATCAAATAGTTGAGTTTTCGACTCAAAGAGATAAGTTTTGAAACAAAAATAGACAAATTAAATTTGCACTCGAAACAATTAATTTTTAACCAAGAAAAAAGGAAATTTATAACAAAATGGTTAAATGTTCAACCAAAGTGATAAATCTACAACTAAAAGAAAAAATGTAACGAATTGTGTAATAGTTGATATTTCCACTTGAATCTTCAACAAAAGCAGAGTAGTTTTCAAACAAAAAAGAGGAATTTTCAACCAAAAATGATACATTTTAAAACAAAAATAGAATAGTAACATTTTAAGTTTGAAAGAAAAATTTTGAACAAAAGAAATAATTGATTTTCAACAAAATAGTTACATTTGGACCAAATAGTTAAATTTTTAAACCAAACACGAATTTTCCACCGAAAAAGACAAATTTTCACCAAAATAAATCAATTTTCAACTAGAAGAGATACATTTTCAACTAAAAGTAGAATAGTTAAATTTTCAGCGAAAAAAATTAATTTTAAACAAAAAAAAAGAGAATTAGTCAACCAACTAAATTAAGTTTTAAATAAAAACAGAATAAATAAATTTTCAGTAAAAAATAAATTTTCAACCAAATAATATAAATTTTCAGTGAAATAGTTGCGTTTTTAACCAAATAATTGAAGAAATTAATTTTTAACTAAAAATAAAATAGTTAAATTTGCAGTAAAAAATTAAATTTTCAAACAAATAATATACGTATTTTCACCGAAATAGTCCAATTTTCAACTAAAAAAATAATTCATTTTCAACAAAATAGTTTACTTTTTAACCAAATAGTTGAATTTGTAAACCAAAAGACGAACTTTCTACCGAAAAAGACAAACTTTTAACAAAATACATGAATTTTCAACTAAAAGAGATACATTTTCAGGGAGAAAAATAAATCTGAAACCAAATAATATAAATTTTCAGCAAAATAGTTTGATTTTTAACCAAATAATTGAAGTTTTATAACGATAGACGAATTTTCTATAAAATAGACGAATTTTCAACAAAATGCATGAATTTTCAACTAAAAAAAAAAATTTCGACCGAAAATAAAATAGTTAAATATTCAGTGAGAAAAATAAATTTTAAACCAAACAAAAACCGTTATTCAACCAAAGAAATTAATTTTTATCTAAACATAAAATAGTTAAATTTTCAATAAAAGAAAAATTAATTTTCAAACAAATAAAATATAAATTTTGAACAAATTACATGAATTTTCAACGAAAAAAAGATTAATTTGCAACTAAAAAAATAATAGTTAAATTTTCAGTGAGAGAAATGAATATGTAATCCAAAAAACGGTCATTTACCCAAAGAAATGAATTTTTAACTAAAAATAGAACCGTTAAATTTTCAGTAAAAACATTAATTTTCAGCGAAATAGTTAAATTTTCAACCAAACAGATGACTTTTCGACCAGGAAAATTAAATTTCTATAAAAAAAGATAAATTAAAAAAATATAGAATAGGTCAATTTTCAGTCGAAGGAATATCATTTTAACTAAAATGATGAACCTTTAACCCAACAAACGAATTTTCAATAAAATAGTACAATTTTCAACCATGCATACATTTTCAACTCAAAATAGAATAGTTAAATTTTCAGTAAAAAATTACTTTTCAGAGGAAAAAAAGATTTTCAAGCAAGTAAAATCAATTGTAAACGAAATAGTTAAATTTTCAGCCGAATAGATTAATTCTCAATGAAGAAGATAGATTTTACACCGAACATGGAATAGTTCAATTTTCATTTTAAACAATATATATTTCCAACAAAACAGTTAAATTTTGAATGAAAAAGAAAAGTATTTCTAACTAAAATAATGAATCATCAATAACAGCAAAAGGATTTTTTAACAATGTAGTCCCACTTTCCATTAAGTAGTTGAATTTTCTACGAAAGAGAAATTCTGAACGAAAAATGTAATAGTTGATATTTCAACTAAAAAGGGTTTTTATTTTCAAACAAAATCAGTTGAATTCAACCAAAAAAGACGAGTTTTCAACAAAAGAGTTGAATTTTCAATGAAAAAGAACGACTTTTCAAAATATTGTTGAATTTTCTTAAAATAATAAAATTAACTTTAATCTCAGTTTATCGAAAATTCCAGGTTTTTCTGACATTCCCTGATTTTCCCTGATTAATTTTAAATTCCGTAACCTTACCTGATTTTCCCTCACCAGTTTTCAATTCCCTGACTGTCCCTCACTTTCTGGATTTCTCTGATCTGCAGCAACCCTATTTTTTGTACCCATTCTAGTGTGGAATTTTCAAAATTAAAATTACCGCAAATCAAGGTAACGACACAAATCTCAAAAAAATAATATTTTCTGTATTTTGTTTTTTCCCTCGGCCTTTTAAACATTTTTTAGTATTAAAAACTGAATTGAAAAGTGAATTATCAAGGCTTTAAATTCAAACTTATTTAATTAGAAACGCTTTCCTTCTGACGCATAAAAGCTTCGAAGTAAAAATTGATAAACTATGAAGGCCTTGAATGTGATATTGTACAATTTAAAACGATTTAAATGGGAAATTGTACAATCTTTCAACCTTTTAATTTTGAATTGTTTACTTATTAGGGCTTTTTCATTCAATAAAAACTTTCGAAACTTGTACGATATCCAATTTAAACCCTACCAAATTGTACAATATCAAATTGAAAGCCTTCATAGTTGGTAAATTTTTACTTTGAAATGGTTTTACGTAAAAAAGAAAGCGTTTGCAATTAACTAATTTCGAATTCAAAGCCTTTGAAATGAGATAATCTGCAAATCAAAAATATTTAAAATTGTACAGTTACCTTATAATAAAAATCGATCATCTTGTCTTCCTTATCTCGCGCGTTTAAGCTAAAAAAGGAATTTTTTTCATATTTTTGTGAATGAAAAAAACTCCTACAATTCTTCTTTTAGCCTTTTTACTATTTTTTATAAAACCAATATTTGTTGGTCAAGGAAGGCTGGTTAACAAACTCGTTCTTTCTTTTGGGACCCAAAAAACCGTGCCAAAACTGGATTTGATCCGCTCATTTTTTCGAGAGTTATCGTATTTATAGACAAACAGACACCATCGCCAAAACTTGATTTTCGGCTTTAGGGGGTCTCGAAACGTGGAGATCTGTTGCAAAACTAATGTGTAACATTTTTAGTGATGCCTTTCGAGACGAGAATGGCAAGGCGGAGGTCGAGGCCTCGAGCTCGAAGCTCGAGGCCAAATTCAAGGCCTTGCTTTCTTGGACCTCCACCGTGCCATTCCTCGTCTCGAACGGTATCACTCAAAAATGTGGACGATCCTAATACTTTCTCAATCATAAATTATGAGAATGTAAAAATCTAAAATCGTTTCAGAATTATGTTCTAAAGGTTGTTTTGAACCTAGTTTCTTGATTTCACCCTACTGTGCCCTGTAGCTTACAATAATTCTCTCTAAATTTCTTGAAAAAATGTGTGGCTCTGAAATATACTGTACCTAGATGGTGCCATGTCTGGATTTGGGGTGTACAAATTTCCTGGAGTTTGGGCCCACCACGGATTGGTTCCTCCGCAGTCGCTGCAGCATCCACAAGACCCAGCCACGGTTCTTACTGCACCACCTTGGCCATAAAGTGATCTACATCTGAGTTCCAACTGCTCCCAGTACATCTTCTTCTTTTCGTGACTCAATAATTGGTACAGCAGCATACACGAAAATATGCAGACCAAAATTCCGGCGACGGAAGTTCCAAATAAGGCCCTCAAGCAAGAATATAAGGTCCCCTGGACAACATCACAATGCGGTGTAGCCTCAAAGAGTACTCCAGGATCACCACGACTTTGTGCAGTAGCACCGTAACATGTACAAGACCTGCAATAGTTCCAAATTTCATTAAAATTAAATAAAGCATTGTAATTTCGTTTATTAATTATTAGAAAATATATGATTGAAAACCCAGTTACATTTGCCTCAGAAAACATTTATATTCTGCCTAGATATGAAGGAGCGTCCATTAATTATGTCAGGTTTTTTTGGGATGGGGGGGGGGGGGGAGGTGTCTGGAAAATCTTACGAATCCTTACTTAGGGAGGTCGGGGAGGTATCCAAAGCATTTCTTTCGCAATTTTTTCCTTTCTGATGATTTTTTTAGTATCCTAAATAACACCCAGTAAAAAAAGTTGAATAGATATAACGCGAAAGCGAATTCAGGTTAGGTTTGGTGTTTTCGATTTGCTGCCATTATCGAATTGGGCCTTTAAATTCAATTCTGCAATGCATTAGCCTCTATTCGGCCGAGTTTATTTTATGAATTGAAGGGAAATTATACGTTTTTCAGGGTAGCAATGAGTATAATTATGTAAAATAAAGTTGTCCGAATACATTAGTGTGGTTCAGGCGAGCGATATTAATTATTTAACAGAACCGAGTGATAATAACCAAACTTTGATTCCAATTCGGTAATACACATGATTTGACAGACTCAATTCTGCAAGGTGCAGGGCGATGAACGCGGTGGGTTATCAACTGTCGGCAATGAAGTTACCAGTTACCCACCACGTCCATCGCCCTACACCTTGAAGAATTAAGTCTGTCCAATCATGTGTATTGCCGAATTGGAGTCAACGTTTGGTTAATATCACTCCGTTCAGTTAAATAATTAATATCGCTCGCCCGAAACGCACGAATGTATTTGGGCAACTTTATTTTTCATGATCATACTCATTGTTACCCTGAAAAACTTATAATTTCCCTTTATTTCATAAGATAAACTCGGCCGAATAAAGCCTAATGCATTGCAGAATTGAATTGAGAGGTCCAATTAGATAATGGCAGCAAATTGAATACACCAAACCTAACCTGAATTCGTTTTCGCGTTATATCTATTTAACTGTTTTTACTGGGCACCTGTTTTGGCTGTTGAAATTACTTTTTATACTATTATACACATTATATCATTATTGGTTATATTTATTTTTTATTAGGGTTTCGAAGTCCCGGGCAGAAACCCCTATTGAGTATGTGCAGGTGTACGGGTGGCGCCACGGTGGTGACTAACGGCAATTTTCCAGTGCGTCAATCGGCTGTGCCACTGTGCAATCAGATGTGAGAAGGTGCGAAAATAGATTTTTTTTCTATCGAAAAAGATGTGTTTTCGAAAGAAAAATATATAAGTTGATATTTAAAGGAAAAAAATGTATAACCTTAAATCAAAAACTATCAACTTCATCGAAGAAGGACGAATTTTCAAGCGAGTAGTTGAATTATCAACAAGAGAAAAATGAAATTTCTACCAAAAGAAATTAATTTTTAAACCAAAAAGATAAACTTTAAACAAAATAGTTGAATTATCAATCCAAAAAGACGAATTTTCTACTGAAGATTTGCATTTTCAACCCAAAAATATGAATTTTCGAAAAAAGTTATTTTTTAAATAATTTAATTTAAAAAATGAATTTTTTACAACGGAGATTCATTTTCTATCAAAAAAGATGTATCTTCAACAAAAAAATGTATTAGTTGATATTTAAAGAAAAGGTTTATAACCTTGCATCCAAGACTATCAACTTCATTGAATGAAGACGAATTTTCCAGCGAGTAGTAAAATTCTCAACAACATAGAAAGGAAATTTCTACCGAAAAAGATGAATTTTTAAACCAAAAAGATGAACTGTTGACAAAATAGTTGAATTTTCAATTCAAAAAGACGAATTTTCTACTAAATTTTCAACCCAAAAATATGAATTTTTGAAAAAATTTAATTTGTCAATAGTTGAATTTTGAATTAAACAAAATTAATTTTCTACAATGGAGCTTAATCTTCTATCAAAAAAGAAGCTATAAAAATAAGTTTCCGGTGAGTTCAAAGAATTTTTAACACACTCGACCACGCAACACAGAGACGCATTTTTTTGGAGGCCATTTTCACTAATGATTACAACTTTTTTTGACAAATTGTGGCAGTCGCGTATATTGAGCAACGTTAACGACGCATCTCGGCGCACAGGAGAAGTTCCCGAGTTTCGTCACTGCGAGCGCAGCCTGCAATCACTTGCTTGGCTGAGCAAACTTTTTTTCAAGGAGTGGGATTGAGGGGAAGTAAGGAGAAATGACGGAAGGGAAAGTAGAGGATGTGAGGGAAACTAATGGGGGGAGTACGGTAAATGAGGAAATTAGGGTTGAGGAAGTAGGTGAAATGCGGTAGAGGAAGGATGGGAGGGGAAATAGGGGAAATGAGGAAATGATGGTAGTAGTGGAAATGGGGGGATTGGAAATAGGTGAAGTAGGAAAAATGAGGGAAGGCGAAGTAGGAGCAATAATGGAAATAAGGGAGGGGCACTGAAGGGAAATGAAAGGAGGTAAAGTAGGGGGATGATGGGTGGAGAAGTAGGGTTGGGAACAAGGTGGGGGGGGGGTAAGAGAGAGGAAGTGTGTGGAAATTATGGAAGGGAAGTAGATGAAGTAAGTGTAAGTGAGACGAAGTAGCGGAAATAATTGAAAATCTTTTGATATACCTTTAAATTCCTTCATCGAAATCTCCGAGGAAATCTTACTAAAATCTATCAATATCTTTAAACATTTGTGAAAATACTTCAGTACCACATGAAAACCTTTAAAATCCTTCGAAATCGTGTGACATTTTTGAAATTTCTTAAAATACTTTACAATATTCGGAAATCCTTTAACATTCCTTTATATCTCTTGAAATCTTACGAGATCCTCTAAAATCCTTGAATATACTCATAAATCTCTTAAAATCCTTTGAAATCCCATGAAATCATCCAAACCTCTTTATACCTCTTCAAATCCCTTAAACCCCCTTAAAATCCTTTAAAATCTTTGCGAATTCTTTTAAAATCTGAAATATTTTTTAATCTATTTAGATCACTTAAAATCTTCGAAATCTCATTACAATCCTCCGATATATCCTTCAAAATTCGTGAAAATACTTCAGCACCAGATAAACTCCTTTATAATCCTTTAACATTTTGGAAATTTCTTGAAATCCTTTATAATATTCAGAAATCCTTTGAAATTCCGTTATATCTTTTGAAATCTCTTGAAATCCTCTAAAATCGGTGGATATACTTTGAAATCTTTTGAAATCTCTTGAAATCCTTTGAAATCCCGTGTGAAATCATCGAAACCCCTTTGAATCTGTTAAAATCCTTTAAAATACTTTGAAGTCTCAACAAATTCGTGAAAATACTTCAATATCACATAAAATCATTTAAAATCATTGAAACACCGTGAAATATTTCGAAATTTTTAGAGATACCTTTAAATCTTTGAAATCCTTCCTCCTACGAAATTCTCTAAAATCCTTGGATAAACTTTCGAACTTTTCAAAATCTCTTAAAACCCTTTGAAATACCGTGAAAACATCGAAACCCCTTATATCTTTCAAAATCCTTCAAAAATTAATTCCTTAAAATCCCTCAAAATCTCTCAAAGCCTGTCGAAATCCAATAAAATTTCTTCAATCCTGATTAAATTCCTTGAAATCCCTTAAAATCTCTAAAATCTTTTTAATTCATTTGCAATCCTGCCCAACCACTTTTATAATCTGTTAAAATCTTTTGAAATTCCTTGAGGTCTCATAAAATCCCTAAAATCGTTGAAAAGCTTGTCAAATTCCGTGAAAATTGTGCAATTCTTTCAAAAACTTTGTAGTTCCATGAAATACCTTAAAACCCCTTGAAATAGTTTCAAATGACTGGAAATCTTTTAAAGTCCCTCGAAATTTCGTTTACGGTAAGAATTATTGATACATTTTTCATATATTTAGTAAGAAATATAAAATCTTACGTATGAAGCATGGGGGCTAAAAATCTTACGAATTCTCTAACGACAAGAGGAAAATTCATAAGTTTCACCTTTTCAACACCTTATAAAATTACAAATTGCACCTCTGGATGCATAACTCTATAGACACGGATTTGATTAAATTCCGATTTTTTTTTCTTCGCGCTTGATATAGAAGCAAAAGAAAACCAGAGAAACCAGCATAATCCACGAGTATGACGTTATTGGATTCAGCGGTTTAATTATCGAACATTCAGTCATGCACGGCACGTAAACCAATACAGTGTATAATGTAATGAAAAACTATTTCAATTACTTTTCATTTCTGGAATGAATTATTTAAACACATTAAAATATCGAAATATTTTATTTGGAAAGGGTAATAAAATCTTAGTTTGTTTAAAAAGATTATTTATTTAGTAAAATTTGTTCGATTTATGCTACTTTTAGATATTTGAAAATATATATCATTTGCTTAATTTTAAAATACATTTAAATGTAAAATGAACAGATCAACGAAAATATTTTGTTATAAAACCTCATTTTATCACATTATTTTCATATTTATAAATAGAAATTTCTCTTATTTTGGATCTTGCAATAAAAATCTAAGAAAAAAAGGCATATTAAAGATAAGTTATCTTCTAGAGAATGTTGATTAAAAAGCTGTACAAATTTGGAAGGACAAAGTTCTAATTTTGATTTTCATAATTTTTTTTTTCAACCCATGTCCCACTCTAATGTTAATAAACATTAAAAATTTCTATGTTTGAAACGAACAATCTTGGAAGATTACATAACACCTTGATAAAGTATGTTATACGTTGCACAAGATGCAATAATTAATATTTTAGAAATGAAAATTTGAAAATGGTCAAGAGTCGTGTTCTCTGTCCAAAAATGCACGTATCGACCTATAAATATTGAGAAAAAAAAGTAGGGGATCATGTTTGCATCAAAAAGAAATTTCCGATTTAACGTTTCATTAAATAGAAAAAAAGGACATTTCATGATGCACCTTGAAACTTGTAGTGCCAACTTGCATAGTATGCATCAAATACGTGTCTGAAAATATTGATAAACCCACACCATATATGTATATTTTTATTTTTTAGCTAGTTGATGAAAAAAAGGTAAGCTTTTCTCGCACTTTATTTTCATCGTCTATCTTTATATCTTTGTATCTTTATGACAGTGGAAACTCACTTGGCTCTAGCAGTATAGACACATTCTCGTAAACCCTGTAACCTTGACATGTGTACTACTGTGGTTGTGACGGTAACGAGCACGCAGACGAGTGCACAGACAACTGCAACGGAACCGCAAACTTTCATCTGAAACATTTAAAACATGTAGTATGTCTTTACGACTCAGACCGCGAAGACCATAAAAACTCATATGGCTCATGGACGTGGCTATTGACTGTATGAATGGACTTACCAGGAGTCCATATCGGTGCTTCCGCCTTGCCAGGAGCATCGTGAACAGACCCATAAGGATTAACTGCAATCAAGAACATTGCACAGTGATAATGAAGATTTCCACCCATAACGTCTCCTATATCAAAGTTATAAACTAAAATCTGGCTGGCTGGCTTTAATTAAACTCACTGAACAACAGCCATTAATTTTCCCTACGAATACAACAGTCTCACGCTAATTTCATTAACCCCTTATCATAACTATTTTAATACTAAATTACTGCCTTAGAGGTTTCGAACGGAGATATTAAAGAAAAACTGTTTATGTCAAGCCACGGTTTTGTATGAAAATTTTCTAACAGCCGTACATTCAAGGTGAAAAATTTATATTCTGTAGTAGATGTTCAAAGTATGAGATTATAGTACCACCAAACATACACTGCTAAAAATGTTTGGAATTCTGCAACACTTCTACAATACAAGCGTAAGGTAAAATTTCAAACAAGATATTGGAATGGCGAAACTGCAATACATGTATTGTGAGTGTAGTAATTGGTGGAGTCACTGTAGCGCGAACTCTACGAGATATTGTAAAATTCCAATACATTATGTATTATAGCGCTACCTCACGTTTCGGAAATAAGCTTCCAATACATTTTTTGAAAGTTTCCAACAGTAATTTCTTACAGTGTGTCTTTGCTATTTTGGTATTGAAGATTTCCATACGAAATTCGATAGAATTTGAGCAAGGAAAGCAACACGAACCTATGGCGTTTTCAGTAAATTTAGAGTTCATGTGAAATTCGAAAGAAATTTTTTTCAGTGTGAAGTTGATATCAGAATGACATGCAAGGGTTTAATATCTTGGGGTTTACAATGAAACGAGCAATTGGATTCTCGGTGTTACTACGCACATAAACTAAAGTGTCAATATCGACAAAGTGTTGGATTTTCCTTGGCAACAAAATTGTTTTAAGTGGTACTAAACTGGCAATCAGTGATAGATTATGATAATTGATCCGTTAAAATAAGCCCACGCCGATACAAAGGTTATGAGCATCTACTGAAGTAAGCAATAAAAAATTCACTATTGCGAAACCTTTTATTGCATCTGGAGCTTTGCAATCAATTTCAGAAAACGATAACCCAGGCGGAAAAATTATATATAGTTTATATATAGTGTGAAGTATTATATATATTATTTATTTGTCTTAGACAAAAAATGTTTCAAACAAATGAATATTACATATAATACTTTACACTATATATAAACTATACATAATTTTTCCGCCTGGGAATCGTTTATTCTACACTTCAGCACGCATTTGATAAGAAACTAAAAGCTTTAAACCCTTTGAACCAATTTAAAAAATGTTTATAATGGAATTAATTTATCGTTACTTTTTCTTGTATCAAAATAATTTGTATTCCATTTACTTTTACAATAGTTACACAAAGCTTCAGGGTAAGAAGATATTGCAGACAATCGCAAACTAGTTATGAAATGTTTGTCTAGATTTGATATCCATTTTAGATCGAAATGATACCCCGAGGCATGGTCTCAAGCAAACTGTCCCGATGAAATTATAGTGTTTCTAAATTATACAATAGATATCTCATTCATAATGGATTTATTGTTGATTAGTTATTATTTTAATTGGTTAATGTGAAATTAAAAAAATATAATATAAGATTCTTTGATAATGAAGTAGTTTGTACAGTAGGATGGACCAAAAATGCCCTGGATTTTTTTCTTAATTTTCATGCCCCCCCCCCCCCTCCCATTAGTTTCAACCGACGAAAAACTCTATGTTTTTTCAATGATATTCAGATTTCCAGAAAGCCCCATTAGTTCAAGAAGTATTTTCCACAAGAATAAGAATACGAATCAAAAATTACTTTTTGAATTTCATCCCCATAGAGAGTTTTTGGCGCTAATGATTAATTTTTTGCGGTTTCTTGTAGTACAAATTATTTCTCATCCATTATATATTTCTTGAGACTGATAATGAGATGTTTCAATAAATTGTGCAAACAATTGATTACTGTTTATAGCAATTTTATCTCAGAGTAGAGTTGGAACGTTGCGATTTTTTTCTGAATTTTTTAAGTTTTATTATGAATGTATTATTATGTATTATTATTTAAAACAATAGAAAATGTGGAATAACGCTAGAAAGTTGCGATTTTTTTCTGAAACTTGTCACTTTTGATTCACGTCCCACTTAGCCCCAGGTGATAATTAATGAAAATTAGCTAACTTTATGCGCACTTTTTACCAAATAATAATTATTTCAATTTTGCAAAAATAATTGTTTAAAAAATGTAGCATTGTTTACAACTATAATTTCTCAAAGTAAAATAGTAATACATAGTTAAGTAGTGTTCCATTTTTTTCGAAATGAAGAATTTTTATTCTTTTTCTAATGTTTCGAAAATATTAACTTGAACAAAAAGGCTTTTAGTTATTATTTCGCGGAAAAACTATATTCAACATGATCCATATAGAACATTAGAAGAATGTTTCAAATATTTGATTCTATTTTAGAAAAATTAATCTTTCAGAAGTGGCAGTCGGAACTAGGTAAATCTATAGAAACACTTTCAGACGGAAAAAATAATAATTTCTAGTTTTAAATATTAAATAATTTCAGTTGAAGATTCAACATTTCAGTTGAAAATTAATTTCTTTTGTTTAAAATCCAACTATTTTTGTTGAAAGCTCATTCTTTTTGGTTGGAAAGTCTGCTATTATATTTTGGTTTGAGAATTCATATTTTTTGGTAAAAATTGTATTATTTGTTCAAAAATGTTATAATTTGGTGAAAATTCAACAATTTTATGATGAGGTCATCCTTTTAGCTTAGAAATTCAACAGTTTTTTTTTAATTCGCCCTTTTTGGTTGAAAATTGATTTTATAGCGGTTTCTTCCTAAATAGTTATGAACAAGGCAAAGGTACATTCAATATGATCCATACCGAAAATTTCGAAAATATTTAAATTATCTGATTCTATTTCAGACAAATATATCCACAAAAAAGAAAAATGTTATTTTAAAAATGATTACCTCTGTTGTTTAATTATTATTTGTTCATAACTCAAATGCCGTAGAAAAGTTAAAATTTTTAGAAAACGGCAACTTTCTACTATTGCTATAAGATAATATAGTCACAAACAATAGTTAATTGTTTGAACATTTATGTTTGTTAAATTTCACTAATTATTAACTCAGTTTAGTGAAAAGTGGACAAAAAGTTGAAATTTTAAGAAAAACTGCTACTTTCTAGCATTATTTTGGGGTAATATTATTATCAATGATAATACATTTTTTGAACAATTATGTTTGTTAAGATCCATTGATTATTACTGTATTAAGTAAAAAGTCGGCAAAAAGTCGGCAAAAAGTCGGCAAAAAGTCGGCAAAAAGTTAAAAATTTCAGAAGAACCCGCAACTGTCTAGCATTATTCCAAGAGATTCATGTTATAAATAATAACAAATTGTTCAGGAAATTATTTGCTTAGCTTTAATTTATCATTGCGTCGCGCTAACTGAAAAGTTGGAAGCAAGTCGAAAAATATAGAGAAAAAAACAGATTTTCTTACTCTATTCCAAGAGAAAATATCTATAAACAATGACAAATATAAACCGCAAACAAATAATACTCATGGGGTTTCTTGGGACTAGTTATTTGGGATTAGTCATCTATCGATCAATTTTCAATTGTAAACTATATAATTGAACAAAGACGCATCATTTAAATAATTGTGAAATTATTTGAACAAATTATTTTATTGTTATGATCGATTGAGATACTCATAGCGTCTATAAAAAACGTTCATTTCGTGACTTATCTAAACAAACAAATGACCGATTATTGATCATTGATAAAAAAAAAAATTTTTAAGTGTTATTAGACCGCAATTTTACGTCAAATTCGAATTTGTCACTTTTAAGTTTTCTTTGGGGATCCATAAAAGTGGCATATAGTTATGATCACCCTCAAAATTTTTGGACATTCAAACAGAAGTCGGAGGTGAGAGCAGAGAAATAACAAAAAAATTCACCAAGTATAAATAGAGATCCTATCTTTTTTAATAATTATGAATCTTCATGATAGAAAGAAATAGAACAAACGTATCCCATTCAATCTCTTTGTCATTATAAATTCACGTTTATCTTGTTCCATACCATCTTTTCCATCTCATCCTATCCTTTATCTATCCAGATCAACATTTTTCTATCTCTCTCTCAATCTAAATTCCCGTCTGTGTTTTTAAATCACTTCTTCTTCATCTCATTCTGTCCTATGTCTATCAATGTCTAACTTTTTTTATCTGTTAATCTAAATTCACATCTATCTTTTTCAATCCCGTCTTCTCCATCTCATCATATCCTTCCTCTAACCACGTCAATCTTTTACTATATCTCTGTCAACCTAAATTCCCGTGTTTTTTTTTTCAATTTCCTCTTCTCTATCTCATCCTATCCTTTATCTATTCATGGAAATCATTTTGTATCTTTGTTTATATAAATTCCCTTCTATCTTTCCAATCTCCTCTTCTCTATCTCGCCCTGCACTAGATCTATCAATGTCTATCTTTTCCTATCTGTTTGTCAATCTAAATTCACATTTATATTTTTCAATCCCCTCTTCTCTATCTCATCCTATCCTTTATCTATCCACTTCAATCTTTTACTATTTCTCCGTCAATCTAAATGCCCGTTTATCTTTTTTAATCTCCTCTTGTCTATCTTATCGTATTCTACATCTATCAACGTCTATCTTTCTATATCTCCTTGTCAATCTAAATTCACGTTTGTCTTTTTCAATATCCTTTTTCGTATCTCATCGTGTCTTATATCTCTCGACGTTTATCTTTCTATATCTATTTTTCAATCTAAATTGTAAATTCACGTCTATATTTTGCAATACCCGCTTCTCTATCTGATTTTATCCTTTATATATTCACAGCAATACGCATGTCAGTCACGAAAGGTAGAGGAAGAGATAGAAAATTATTGAGATTGGGAATACGAAAAGACAGCGTTTTAGGGATGGAAAGTGACCCAATGAGAGAGATAGAATAGTTCTATCTTTTTCTCTTTCCCAATTTCTATCTTTTTCAATGTTTCTACTTCCAGCAGGGCTGAATAACATTTTACAAATAGTTATTAAACTATTTTAATTGAACAATCAGAGAGAAGCTTTACAAATGAGAGGGGACTCTGTCGAGCTGGGATTTTTATCTAGCATTGAGATGCTGCATTGTTCTTGGTTTTGCGGATGGGCAATTTGCAGTAAAGAATTCAATGTAATCAGGGTGGCAATTTCAACCATGAACGAGGTCGCTCCGGTCGTCAGCACTCTGTGTGACTGTCGTATTCGTCCGCGAGTCGTATGGCGTGAAATGCTTTTTATTATATAAGCGAGAAATGGCACTTTCTTGCCAACCGGTATAATCGAACAGATTACACTGTAGCGACATCTCGTTTTATCCCTACTTTAGTACTTCAGTTTCAGTTTCACCCAATACCCTCTCGCAATCGAAATGCAAAAAAATTGATCAGAGAAGATAGAGAGAAGTAAAAAATAATTTAATCTTAAAAACAAGTCACATGCTTAATACAAAGTTTAGTACGAATTTTCTACTAAGTCATCGTGTGCACTGTAAAAAACTGCTGGAACTTTAGAGGTGAAATTACAACCGACTGTAAAAGCACTACGTGTCAATTCGTAAAATCAGATTGCGGTCGGTAAAATCGCATTCTCGAAAGATGTGTATTTACGATCGGACGTAATAATGCATGGTAGCACGTTGTGAAGTTACGAACATGGGACATGGAAATTTGAAAACTTTCCACCATGGCATAGGTCGACGTGATTTTACAAACAGTTAGTAACTTCAAAATGAATTATTACGTCCGACCACGAAGGAATTCGTGGTAAAGTCAATATATGAAGTGGGGCCACATGGCAGAAGTGAAACTTTGATGGAGTAACTTTGAAATTTTTATTGAGGAATCATTATGAGTTTTGAGGAAGTTGCATAGTCAGAGAGTTCAGAGACAGAAAAGAGAGAGAGCCTATACACTCCAGGTCCCATAAAAGGTGGTTTGGTTTTGTTATTCCTGGAACTGCTGGCCCACGCAGTTTCTCAGCGAGCAAGGCGAGAGACGGTTGCGACTCTCGCTTCGGAAGGGCCAAATTCGCTAGTACTCAGTCGTGTATATTGCGCAATAATATAAATTTCATTTGGAAACGGTTCAGGCGGCCCTGAATGTTTACGTTTCGAGGGTACCGATTTAGTAACAAGGCCAGTGCGAGGCAGCCTACGAAATTGTTATTATATGGGACTTGGAGTGTAGCAATTGCGTATCGCCACACAAAAAAGAGACGCGAATAGAGAGAGAGAGAGAAGGTATAGACCATATAAAGTATACTTGTAAGAGGCAGCCAAAAAGATATCCGTACAGTCGGTCGGTAAATCAATCGGTTTATCGTTTTTTTTTTCAATTTATACCCATCCCAAAAGAAGTTTCTCTCTAAAACCCGCTCGTGGAGTAATCCTCTGAAAATACAACCCTCGCGTTGGTCGTCTTAAAGAACCAATCTGTTTTTTAAGTTGGTCCTTCGATTGAATACGCATATCTATCCGGGAAACAATAGACCGGTTTTTTAATTTATAGTCTCCGACGTGTGGTACATATTAATTACAAATATGTTTGAATTCACTTGGATTCCTTTGAGTTCTTGGAATTCTATGTATCCTGTGTATTTACTTTGAGCTGAGTGGGTTGCATTTAAACACTTTCAAATTCATTTAAATTATATGAAATTTCCTAAATTCATCTGTATTCAGATAGTTCAGAAACTAAGAGAATTCAGGCAATTCAGCGAATTCAAATAAACCATGAAATTCAGAAAACTCCGGGAATTTTGATAATTCAGGAAATGCATGGAATTCACAGAAAATGCAGATAATTCAAAGAATTCCGAAAATTCATTAAATTCAGAGACTTGAAATAATGGAAGGAATTCAGAGAATTCAGGCAATCTAGGGAATTCAGAGGCTTTAGGGACATTTGGGAATTCGAGTATTTCAAATAATTTAGGGATCTGAGAGAATTCTTAGAATTCAAGAAATTTAGTGAATTCAGAGCATTACTAGAATTCTCTGAACACCTTAAATTCTCTGAATCCCTTTTATTCTCTGAATTCCTTGTATTTACTGAATTTCTTTAATTCTCTGAATTCTTCAAATTCTCTGAATTACTTAATTTCTTTGAATTTGTTGAAATCTCTGAATTTCTTGAATTCTCTGAATTTTCTAAATTCTCTAAATTTCTTGAACTCTCTGAACTTTTTAAATTCTCTAAGTTTCAAGAAATCTCTGAACTTCTTGAATTCTTTGAATTTCTTGATTCTATAAATTTCTTTATTTCTCTAAATTTCTTGAATTCTATAAACTTGAATTCTATGAATTTCTTGAATTCTATGAAGAACCCCGCACAATTTGTACAGAAATTGGCTTTCGGCTAATTTGTTCGTAATTAAGGCAAAATGTAGTTCATGTCATGGTGATCAAAAGTCTCGATGATCACAACTGTAAAAAATGAGGTTTTCATGGTGTTATTGGGGTTAAGATATCACTATGTGTATATTCGAAAAGGGCCAATTTTTAGAGTGTATGACATTTTTCTTTCTAGATACCTGAGAAGATTAACTCCAGTTGAGCCAAAAATATATGCGCAGTATTCCTTGGTAGGTCGTCGGCATATGGAGTTGGTCATGGTGGCTCGTAGGCATGCGCAGTGGATCATGATGTGCTGTAGACTTGCGCAGTGGGTTATGGTGGTCGCAGGACATCGATACTCTGAAACCCGCTGAGAGTATCATCGACTTCTTTTGTGCCTCCAGTCCCCCCCCCCCCCAAACACAGAAAACTATCATGTGCGATAGCGTGTTCTTAATGTAATTAACTGTTTTTAAAAACGCACCATTTAATTTGCTAATTTTTTGGAAAATTTTAAGCCTTAGTAGAGCCTTATAGCTTGATTAGAAGCCGAGTTAGCATCCTTCGCTTTTATTTACTGCCGACACCAAAGTTATAAATATTTTCAAATTTTTCGAAAATGTACTGATAAATAAAACTTCCATTTTTTGCAAAAGAATTCATGCATTTTGCCATGAAATACAACGGTCGAAAGTTGACCAAGTTACAAAAGGTGCTTTTAACCACGTTTTTCACCTTCACTGCAAATTTGCATAAAAAGTGATGGGCGCAACGCGATTAAAGAGTAATGTACTCATTCGTAAAAAAATGAGGATTGAAAAGATTTTTTTCTCTTTTTCAAGCGATTTTTTTTATTGAGTTATGCAATGATTTGTAGAGGGGTCAGGATTTTCGAAACAGATAGTAATTTAAATTCCTTCTTAGAATACCATTTTGCAAAAATGAGCAGCTTTGCCCCATTTTACGTTTCTCTTCCATCGTGAGTATCATATATATATTTTTTCATTTCTTTTGAGTATATTACATAAACTCCCACTAAAGTACTGGGTCTGAGGCAAAGCAGTAGAAATCTCCTATAGGCCAATGTGGGCCCGAGAAAGTACAGCGGAAATAAGAATAAAGTAACAAAAATGCTAAAAATACGTCCTGCTGATGAAGAACTTTTTGGGAAAAAAGTACTAGAAAACTCTCAACTCATTTTTCTCGACGTTTGTATAGTTATAAATGCATTTCAGGCAAGTTCAAAAATAGTCCAGCAGTTTCAAAGGTTTCAAAACAATGAAGACAGACTTTTCTGACAATTTTTTCATTAAAAAAAGTCTTGCTGGAACAGGGTGGATTTTGAATTTTTGTTACTTTAATCCTATTTCATGAGTACTGTCTTGGGAAATAAATCATATGAGCATATTGAACAAATACTATAAGCAAATCCAAGCATATTGAAAAAATAACACCCTTGTAAGTATTTTTGTCCGAAACAAATTTTTCACAGAAGGACGGTTAGCGTAATTTTTTGGGACCTAAATTTAAAATCATACAAATTTAAAAAAAAATGAAGTGGGACTTGTCTAGTTCTTTTGTCCTAAACATATTCTTCTGCAACAGGACATATTTTGGACTTTGTACTTCAGTCCTATTTCAGCAGTAATTTTTTGGGACATGTTCGAACATGTTGAAATATGTTGAGAGATATAAAATGGAATTTTTCTAGTACTGATTTGCCCCATACCGGATACTTTAGTGGGACTTTATTTGGGATTATATTGGCACTTTTTTTTACTCTGGCTGATTAATCCTTGTACTAGCGCAACTTCCTTATATGAACCACGGGTTCAAAACAAAAAAAGAATAAAAATATTATTATTATATGCTAAAAATATGGTAGAGTACTATTAATAATAATACACAATGTAATACACAATTTACAGTCATGCTGCAAAACATTATTCATACTTTATAATTGAATTATCACATGCACAGAAAATACATGTAATAAACATTTTAAATGCAGACTGCAAAGTTAGAAGGCTTTCAAAGTTGATTATTAAATCCAAAAGCATCTTTTCTTGATTGTAGTATTCATTTTAACAATAAAAATGTATTATTTAAAAAGCTGAGGTCTAAAATATTTCATCACTATAACATCTTCTGACAAATACGTCTTCTAATTATTTTTTTCGTATTTCACTTCATGATGTAATACAAATTGACATTTTAGAATCTCGTGAATTAAAAAGTAGTAGAATCTACTTTTCCTCGTCACCATTTCTAATAAATAATCAATTTTGAGCAACATTTTACTTTTAAACGCGGCGTTATTTCAGCCTAAGTCCAAGGACGAATAGCATAAATGAGTACAAAGATCGAGTTTGTGAGTCTTGTAAATTGTCCTTGTTATCTCTATTATATTTGCCGAACATTAATTGCTCCGTTCGTTAAAATCCTATCAGACCAGTCATATACTAGGCTTTTAACGTTCACGATTAAAATAAATGATTTAGGTTGAAGATAAAAGGTTATCTACATTTTATCAAATCATTCAGAAACCCTCGTTTGAGAAATTTTATTTTGAAAAGTTATAGTGACATTTTCTTCAATAAGGCTGTCACTTTCTGAAAAGGTTATGCATACAACATTGTAGAACAAAAGTTGCTTAATTCACCACATAACTGATAAAAGAATGGATAATGATTCAGAATTCAGGGCCAATCTTTCACGGTGCGTTTTTTCTTTCGATTCCGTCAAAACATGTCAGATAGTTTTGCATAAAGAGGCAGTTATGCGTGGTTCAATTTGGCCCACACGGTAAAAAAGTATCGTATATCAAAGCAGGCGACGATAGGCAACGAAAATAAGACTTTTTTTTTGCTCTCATAGAGACCCAATCCCCGTGGGCGATGTTTGTCCGCAGTTCCGCACACGTTCATTCGGTGCTCGCCTTTTCGTGGGCGAACATATCTTTTGTAGGCGAATGCCTTCCATTGTGTGTTCATCAAAATGCCACTTTGCGACATGTTTAAGCTATAGAGAACACCACGGTAGCTAAATTAAATATTGATGTTTACTTTTCGAGCAAGGCTGACGTTTCGATAATACGACACGAAGGACGACTTCCGACTTTTGAAACTGAAGAATTTATTTTGATCCCGAACAATATTTTTAAAGATAATATTGATGCCCAAGATACTTTAGAAGCAGAAACTCTTTAAATTGATATCAGCGTGCAATTGCGTCAAAGTTGAGACGAAAAGATAACAAAATCCATACCACTTTAAAGACTGGAAGTGTTATCTTAATTCATTAATGTCGTTGTTATACATTTCTATATAAAAAGTATGCTTGAATAACCTGAAAGAAAATTATGAAACATGATTATTAAATGTGCATGAAACAAATAGAAAAAAATAGTACTAACATATCTTTCGATCTGATCATAAGTGGAATGAAAATTTCTTGATGCATAACAGTATCAATTTCTGAGACAGTTGTTTAGCTGCCGATAATAGTTAACGCATCTCTCGACATCCGTCTTTGTAAACGATTACGAGAACATGCAGTGCAGATTCACAATATTATCTTAATAAACAGGTTAGGTATAAAGGTTGATAGCTTCCTCCCATGATCCCATATTGAAATTATACCATCGTCTCTGCACATCTACACGTTTATTAAGGATAACGTATGCTCGTGACAGGCTGTCAGAGAAACCCCTCTCTCCTTATCCCGTTGAGTCTCGACTTCGCTGGCAGATATAAATATGCAATAACGCTTGTCATATGCAGCGCCTAATAATTGAATGTATAATAAAGAGGGCGTCGCATGACGTCATGCTGCTTGATAGACAGGCGACTGTCAATTTCGTTCATTCGTAACATCATAACTTCATTTTAATCGCTGATTTATTGAAGGGTATGAGCAACGGTTAAACAATTTCTGTCTGGCGAATATAAATTTGCGTATATTTTAAAAAGTAGATTATTTTTACTATAACGTATCGAGAATCATATTTTAAGGGATTTTCTCATCAAAATCTTTACGCGGATGCAAGTGAACCCAGGTGCAAAAGTCATATATCGTTTGCATATAGTGGACAAGACAATGATATTTTTCATCTATTTTATAAATTCTTCTGTATAAAAGAAATGAAAAATATCAGCGTTTTGTCCACTATATATAAACTATACAATATAACTTTTTCACCTGGGAAAATAAAGTGCCAAAAGAATCCTAATATGGTAGACCGGGGCAGCGGCAACCATTGGGGCCAAGGCGTCTTTGCAAATAACATCGTTATTCCTTAATCATTTTTATGCTTATTTGCATTAACTAAATCTATTTTATTAGAAGAATGGTGCTGTCGAAACAAATCTTGAAAATTTAAGTATCCAAATACAAATTATGTAGAAAACAGTTTTTACATTAAAATAATGGAAGATTCGATGGTCAGAATATAATATTGTCAACATTATTTCATACACATATGGCATGCAAATTTGATAAGCTGATAGATAAAACATTATTCCATCACGAAGATATAAAAATTTAACCTTATTCAAATCCAAAATATGTTAAATTTAGAAAATGTAGTTGAGGCTGCTTCATCGGATCAGCGGCGATCAACAATATAGTTGACCAATGCTTGAATGGTAAACTCTGCTATAAATTTATTCGATAATACAATCAAACTCTAGTATCAAAAAAACGCGTGTAAAACGCACAGAATTATTATATTTTTCAATTCAGAATGTTAAGGAATAAGAGTTTGATCCCAGCTATCTCTATTTTTCGTTTTAAACAAACTTTCCTTTCTGACCACATAAGTTCGAAGGTTATTTTTCTAATGCATAAATTTCCCACGAACCAAACCATCAAGTAAGGGAAACCACCCTACAGTATTTCCGAATGGATGTTTTGTGCTGAACACGGATCTGGGTTCAAAAACTTCCCATCACATCACGTTCTTAAGAAAATAGGGGTTGAAACCCCTAAAAACGGCGTTTTTAGCCATTTTTGAAAAATTGTAGAGCTGAACCATGACGTGCTACAAACTTGTTTCAGCCTTTAATTTATGATATTAGCGAAGTTGTAGCACGTCATGGTTCAGCTCTATAATTTTTCAAACATGGCTAAAAACGCCATTTTTAGGGGTTTCAACCCTTCTTTTCTGAAGAACGTGACGTGATGGGAAGTTTTTGAACCCAGATTCTAACCAATCTTTCGGCGGTCTACCTCTGGGCATTCTGCCATTTACTTTACCTTATACACTTGTTTGGTCAGTCGTTCATCTTTCATTCTTTCAACATGTCCAAACCATCTAAACTGATTTCTTTCCCATATGTCAACTAGTGTCTCTCCTGCACCACATTCTTTTATGATTATTTCGTTTCAGACTTTATCCATCAGTTTTGTCCCGCATATTGTGCGCAGAGGTTTCATGCCATTTTTCCGTCGCTAGTGAATAGGCTACCCAGATTTACGTACTTGTCAACATGTTATAATCTCCCATCATTTAGGACAATATTGCACATTGTTTTTTCACTTTTTCTTTAAACACCATGATTTTTGTTTTATTTACGTTAATTTTGAGGCCCATGTTCTTCATGCTTGTATTAAATCTATTCAGCGATCTTGCAAGTCCTCGATTAATTCTGCCATAACAATCTTGTCATCTGCGAAAACTAACCCACGTACCCTCACTGTCTCGAGATCTACACCTTTGTCGACGAGGGCCATTCTTAGACAATTATCCATAAATATAATAAATAGTCATGAGGACATAACGCATCCTTGTTTCACGCCTTGCATAATATCGAACCAGTCACTCAGTTTCCCATATTAACACTTGAACTCGCTTTACTACCTGTATATATTTTTTTTATTGCTTGTAGAGGCCATCCATTGACTCCATACTCTTTAAGGACTTCCGAAAGTTTACTTCTATTTACCTTGTCAAATGCTTTTTCTAGGTAAACAAATGCACAGAAAACTTTCTATCCTACTCTCAAGATTTTTCTGTGATCTGTCTTGAGCTAAATATTTGATCCGTACATGATCTTCCTGGCATAAATCCACTTTGGACTTCCCATATATTTTCTTCTGTTATTTTCATTACTCTGTGGATAAGTATTTTTGAGTATATGTTACTCACGGAACTTAATAAGCTGATACCTCTGTAATTATTGCAGTTGCTTTTATCTCCCTTTCTTTTGCATATGGGTGCGATAATCGCTTTTCTCCAATCGTCTGGGATTTACGATAATCAAGAATCACAAATCTCCGTTGATGCAATTGACAAAGCTCGAGAAGCTGGCGTAGTTCTCTTAACTCTTCCTCCACACCCTGGATGTCCTATGACCATATATGATGTGGATTCTTGCGTAGGACAAGCTTTCCCGAAGGCTTTTACATCACTGAACATTAAGGCTGCATTTGATAAGGCTGGAATCTATCCATTCGATAAAAATGTTTTTTAAAGAAGAAAACTTCTATGGATGTAAAGTCACTGATCGACCACTTAATGCAGAAACCGAAACTGAAAATGCTGCTCCAGAAGTTGAACAATATGAAGGATATCTCGAGGTTGCAGAAGGCGCTGACATAGTTCGAACTGTTCAGGAAGAAATCTAGTTACCAATGTACACTGCACAGAGAGATCATTCAAGAAGAAGCTTTTGAACTACATTCGGCAAAAGAGCAGCCGAGCCTGTCTCAGCATTTACATCAGCAATGCCTTGCTGTAGATTTGTAGAAGAAGCTGCGGATCAATTTTCGACAGAAACTCAGATCAGTCAGCACAACGATGTAGAAGTAGCGGCTTCACACTTTACAACACAACGAAAAACATAGGAAGTTGCTTTAAAACTTATGATAGAACTCCACTTGATAAATTCTTATGAAGAAAATGTCGCTAAACTGACGGCTGAATTACAAACAATCGCCAAGGACCAAGATATTGGTTTAAAAGTATTGCCTTTACTACAGAAGATCCACGCGCACGAAAAAAAAAACATGCTAAAAGTATTCTGTGCCCTCAAACAGAAAAAGAAAAAACGGAACAAGTATTACCAAAGAAACTGAAGTACTAGAAGATGAAAATATGAATCGTCTTCCATTTTTAAATGAAGAAACTCCAAAGAAAAGGAAATATTGTAGGCGTAAGGGAATTAACCAGGAGAATAAGGATAATAAAGAGAACGAGGAACAAAAACCAAAAAAGGAAAATATGTTAAACGAAAAAAAATCGATCTGGAAAATAAAGAGAATGAGGAACAGCAATTAAACGAAAATATATTAAATAAGGAAAAAAGAAACACAGAGGAACCAAAGAAAATAATATTTGTAAAGCGCGCGAAAGTCAACGTGGAATTTAAAAATTAGAAATTTATTAGGCCTGTGGTACTAAAAGAAGCTTAAGGTCATCAATTTCTTGTGCGATGCTGAAATTATCAAGTTTATTAGCATAATATTTGTTTTAAAGGAACTCTTATCCTATAGTAGGTGTTAGAATGCATCGTTGAAATCATTAAAGAAAATGTTGTTTATAAACGTTACAGAATTTGTGAAATACTATTAATAAATATTATTTCAAGAACTCTTTTACGTTTGCGAGTTACTATTAATCCAATAACCTAATTGCTTTGAGACAACGTAGAATAAAATATTTTACAATATTTTTTAATAAAGTTGTTCTGAAGATTCATATACATTTGTTTTAAATAGTTCTTAAATAATTTTCCGAAGAAAATTATACAAGCTGTGAAGGTTTCAAAAAGTTCGTGCTTTTCCGCCATCGTATGCTAGGTTGGGCTATGAACTTCCTTGTATCAGGTACCAAGCTCATGGGATTTCAGATATGAGAAAGTGTCAAAATTTCAGTTGTTGTGATTTTTCATCAAATAAAGATAGTTTAAACTATCTTTTAATCAGTAAACTGATTGTAAGTGAAAGTATACTTACGATAAATTGTGGTTATCGATACCTAATCATTCTATCATGCCTAGGTGTAAAACTACTAACGATTATCTACTGATGGATGAAAGTGTCAAAATCACACCTTTAGCAGCGTCTGATAAAAATGTTTATTGTAGTTAAGGAATTCAGTTAATGATACTTTTTTCTATTTCGATAGTCATTTGAAAATATAGGTTTTATTTAACTACGGAAATCTTTCCGTTTTATTGCAAACGGACGCACTAAAGCTGTTTCTATTTTTATTTTAAAATGCTGCGGCCACTACTGCCCCTGTATGTGGGTTAGTATTGTCCAAGTTGCATCTGTTTGGAAATCATTAAATAATGAAACTATTGTTTTAATAAAATCTTCAATGCCCATGAAAATGTGTTATACGCAATAATGGGACGCTGCCTCGGTCTATTCTAATAGTCCCACTAAACAACAAATGTAAAGGTACAGAAAAATGTAACATTTATGTGCATTATAGAATAGAGACAAACTCAAATTCTACAATGTGAAATTGAATTGAATCCAATGAAGCGTATTCAACGGTCCTTAAACTATTATTTAAGATGCGCAAAAGTAACTTTATTGTGAAATAATCAACGAAAATTGTGTTTCAACAACTACTCAAATAGAAACGTGTTTTTTCGAACTCTCATAGTCTTTCAAGACTTTTTTTAATATCTTAAAATCGTTGTACTTGTTTTTAAATTTGAAACTGACTTAAAAAGGTTCTCGTTTGGTCACACTTTTCATACTTTTAGCCATTTTTCGCAAGTATTGATGTTGAAAGATACGCATTTTCTTTTTTAAATTCCAGACTGCAGCTGGCAACTTCAACTTATTTGTTACTTCGTTTAACCAAACCTGAAAATAGCAATCTTTCTGGCTATTTTGAACATCGATATTTCGGTAGAAAAAAAAACTCGAAACCAACGGGAAATTGTCAGGGGGATAAAACAACGACCTGATTTATATATATTGTAAATTCTGCATTTTTTATTTCTGTTCCAACGACATATTCATCCGAGAAAATGAATAAAACCTCCAAAATATGGAATTTTAAATGGAAATCATTTTTTAACTCATGTTTATTTCTCTTGGTTATTTAATTCAATCCAATTTTATATTGTATAGAATTTAAGTTTTTCTCTATCCTACAATGAACATAAATATGAATTTTCTCTGTACATTTGCAATTTGAAAAAGAAATTTATAAATAAAAATAAAATAAATCGATAAAATAATTTGACAAATTCATGTGATAAATGAGTTTTAGGAAATTGAATTTTATGATAGTTAAGTGTCAACATTTTTTTTAATTAGGTCGCAGCCAACTTTGGCGAAATAAAATGGAATGATCCAATTTCCCGTTTTATCTCTAGAACAAAGCGAGGTATGAAAAAGTCAAGAGAAAAATTATCCTTGAGAAAATTGCTACAAAGGGCACCGGTACTAATGTTCAATCTCACTTCCATTTTTGAAAAACTTGATTTTTCGATTTTCAGACGTAAAAATATAGATAAAAAAATTAACGAAGATTTTAAAAAAATCCTTGGGTTAAAAATTACGTGAGATTAAATTACAGTAAGTATATCCTTTTATAGAGCAATTTCTTTAAGCAACAATTTTTTTCTCTGGACATATTTTTATATCTTGCCTCGTCATCTAGAAAATCTGTAAATTTCTATTTTTTTAAATTAAAAATAGCTTTCGCAAAAACGGCCTGAAAAGATTCTTTTTATCGGAAAATAGTTTTAAGACATCCCAGATACAAAATCAAGAAAACATTCTTGGTATTGACACCTTTGAGTTAAAGCAACCGTGCAGTATTAACGTACCAACTTTCCCACTTAACTTTTTTTTTAAATTTTTATGCATGGAAAAAGGAGAAAATTGTTTTTTTCCTTATCTGAATTAAACAGTTTATTAAAATTAAATAATTTGTGTATATTTTTACACTCTTGACTCTCAAATTAAAGAAGTCCTCTGTTGATCCCGTTAGGATTCTGAATAAGTATAGGACAAATCAATAAAAACTTTTCTAGAAATTGCTTATCAGTCCAAAAATGTACCTACTGAACAACTAGAAAAGTTCTATTTTACTGTTTTCAAGATTTCAATAAAAATTTATGTCTCATAAAAGTACTTCTGAAATAGGACTAAAGTAACAAAAAAGTTCACAATCCGTCTTGCTAATGCGGAACTTTTTAGAAAAATGTTCTAGAAAAGTACGCTTCATTTTTTTTACATGTTCACGATTCCAAACACATCTATAAAAAAAAATTTTAACCGACGAGCCGAAGTAAATTTGCTCAAACCAAAATTCTAGAAAAGCTTCATTTATTGAACTGAAAAGCAGTGGGGTCATTTTTGTTGCAGTTCATTTGTTACGTTCAAAAAATAAGATTTTTTTCTCAAAATGAGAATACTTAGAGTGCGAAACTATGACATGAAGATACCTGCATTTTCATTCCACGCTGTCTCATTTTTGTTTCAACTCAAAACAACACCGAATCTGCGTACTTTTAAGGATCGGCGTTTTTCTGTGAGCCATTGTCACGAGCACTTGTAAAATTTAAAAAAATTGTAACTTTTGTAGTACTTTTGCTTTTAAAAATGGTCTGCTAAAAATGTTATGTTTTGGTACTTTAATTCTATTTCAGCAGTATGTACTTGTTTTGAGTACCGGTAAAAAATTTTGAAAAAACTAGATGGAACTTTTCTAATACTTCAGTCGTAAACAATTATAAGAAGTGTTCACATTGTAGCACTAATGAGTCTCATATCGTTACATTAGCTTTATGTTCTTCCGAACACGTTTTTTGACTAGTGTAACTTTTGCAATTACGGTAGGGGAAAGTGGGGTATGGTGTCAGTGCGGGGCATGGTGACTCTTGAAAATAATGCTCGTGTTTCGTGAGTTTCATATTAGTTTTTTTTCACATAAAATAGCTTACTTGAGTACCAAAGAAAGCTATTTTAGGTAAAAAATTAATATGAAAATGTTTTATTCTTTATCTTTTTTATTCTTGAGCTCACCAATACACGAAAACGTTTTCAATTCATATGCCGCAAAATCAATCGGATAACATGCAATTTTAGGGCCCACTAAACATATTATTAATTCCGGCAAGCTACTGGATACAATTTCTGAACAGCCGATCACGGCAACTGTCGAGAGCCCCAACTTCCAATACCTTTCATTCGGTGTCGTGTTTCGTTCTTTCAAGTTCTTTCTCTTGCCCACCTTCACGATCAGCATGCCAACACTAGTTCAGATCGATACACCTATAAGCGTCTACCTAAGCAGCTTGCCAAGGTTCTGGCTTCCATGGCTTCTGCATCGTTATGGGTAAGACGTTGACGGACGGCTCTCTTAGCTACGGCTGACGGGAAACACAAATTGTGGGCGCAGCATTGCCGATAGTAATCAAGAACACGGTAGGTAGCGGCTCGAAGTGCCCGGATAATCATTCTCCGCGCAAGCCTCCCTATAGCGGATAAGCTGCAAGGGGACATGGATAGAAAGACGCGGAAAGTGACAGGAATGGTAGCACTTCTTGGGAAAACTGATACCGATCCGGGTTGATGCTTTCCAACCTTCCTCCGATCTGCCGTTTACATCCTCTCTTCAGCTTCATCACCTGTGCAGAAATCTCACGACGCGACGTCTGGAGCTCTAGTTTCTTTTGAAATTCAGATTGGCTCAACTGTTGTTCCCTTTGGGCCGCCTATTCAAACTTGGTGAAGCAGGACGGATTAAATTTAAGAGATAGGTATACATGGGCTTGCAGCTAATGTCAATTTCAAGTTTACTCTTTCGAAGATATGTTCCTAAGATATTTACATTTAGGAATTCCCCTTTTTTCACTACTTTCAAGAAACTTCCTCTTTTTCTCAGGGTTTTCGCTTGAATATGAACTGAATTAATGGAATACAATAAGAAAACCAAATCTCATTTGGGTAAAATTTCTACCATATAATTCCAAGATATCTGATCGTTTGGCTCAGACAAATTTAACTCTCTCTGATCGATTTCGTATATTGAGTAAAAAAAATATAATTCTCAAGAAAGGAGAATTGAAACTTCTTTATTTTGGTCATACGAACTACCTTAAATTATGCTTATTGCCACAAAGAGCTATTATTTACGTTTCGGCTACACCTTCGGCCCTTTTTCAAGGTGAAAATTACAATATTTCTGCGAGCATTATTTTACATTGATTATTACGTCGTTTTATTATTTAAACAGCAATCATAATGTCAAAATATTTTTTATAATTAAATTAAATTTAAGTAATATTTATGAATACTATACTATTGAATTTTTCATTGAGAATTCATCTTTTTTGATTGAAAATTCAACCACGGGTTTAAAATTTGAACTGCTTTGTTAAACATGTATTTTAATAGATAAAGATTTAACTTTATTTTTTTGAAAATTCGTTCTTTTTGGATGAAAATTAACTTGAAAATGAAATAATTTGATTGAAAATGTATGTATCTGTCGTACATTTATCTTATTTGGTAGAAATAAAATCCTCTTGATTGTAAATTTAAGTACTAGGTTAAAAATTTGGCTACTTTGGTAAAAATTCACTTGATTAGTTAAAGATTCATCTCTTTTATTGAAATTTAACTATTTTGTTGAATATTCGTTTTTTTCGGTTGAAAATTAAGTTTTTTAAATGCAAATTTAACTATTGAATTATTGGTTGAGAAAGCATCTTTTTGCGTTGAAATTTTTATTATTTTCGTAGAAAATTCAACTATTTGCCAGAAAATTAACTTTTTCATCAAAACATAACTTTTTTGTTGAAAATTAATATTTTCGGGTAGAAAATTCAGCTATTTTCTAGAGAATTTGTCTGTTTCGATTCAAATTCAACTATTTAGTTCATATTTTTTCTCTCTCTAGACAGAAAAATCTTTAATATTTGAAAATTCGTCTTTTTGGCTTTAAAATTGATCTTTTTTGGTAGAAATTTAATCTTTTTTGGTAAAATATGCAAACTTTTTGGTTAAAAATTATTCTGTTTTGATTGAAAATTCAACTGTTTTGTTGAAAATTCTTCTCATTTAGTTGAATTCAACATTTTTTTATGTGAAATTATAATTATTTTTTGTTGAAATATCAACCATTATATTTTTCTTTGAGAATTCATATTTTTAATTGAATTCGTCTATTTTTGATTTCCAATCAAAATATTTTCTTGTTTGAAATATCATCTATTATTTTTTTCATCAAAAATTAATCTTTTTTCATTAAAAATTCAAGTATTTGGTTAGAAACCGCACTTCTTTGTGAAAAATTCATGTTTTTAGTTGAAGATTAATCATTTTAGTTGAAAACACAACTGTTTTTTAACCATTTAATTTTTGTTTTCAAATCCAACTATTTTGTTGAAAATTTACCTGTTTTGTTAAACATTCGTATTTTACAATAGAAAATTCGTCCTTTTGGATTGAAAATTCAACTGCCTTCTAAAAATTCATCTTTTTGGCTTGGAAATTAAACTATTTGTTTGAAAATATAACTATTTTTGGTGGAAGTATGATCTTTTTTGTTTTAAAAATTCGAACATTTGGTTGAAAATTCATCTTTGTGGGTTGGAAATTCAACTATGTGGTTAAAAATAACTATTTGCTTATATAATTTATTTTTTTTTAATTGAACTATTTGGTTGAAATATTATCTTTGTAGTTCGAAAATTCAACTATGTTGTAAAAAATTTAACGATTTTGTTAAAATTCAATTATTTTGTTATAAATTCTACTATGTTGTTAAAAATTCATCTCTTTTGTTTAAAACTTCAACTGCTTTGTTGAAAACTTGTCTTTAAGGATTAAAAATGGATCTTTTCTGGATTAATAATTCATCTTTTTTGGGAGAAAAGTTCTTATAGTTAGAAAGTCATACTTCTTGGTTGAAAATTGACCTATTTTCTAGGAAAAAATTCGTTTTGTTTGAAAATTCATCAACTGTGTGGTGTAAGATTAATTTTTTGTTTTTTAAGAATTCAATTGTGTGGTCAAAAAAGCATCTCTCTTGGTTAAAAATTCATGTTTTCGGGTTTTGATAGAAAATTAATCTTTTTTATTTGTACATTCAACTATAATGCAATATACTTTCACTTGAAATCTTAGACGTTTCATATTAAATCAGTATGGAACCAATGCATTAATCTTATTTAATAGACCTCATTCCCCCATTTCCTATGAATCACCTATAAATCACCCTATTTCCCCTGTTTCGAGAGTATTTTGGGCTCTAAAGTCGATTAAGATATTATGTTTATATGTTTTATTTTTTATTTTAGGCATTTATCAAATTAAATCAAAGACCAAATTTTGAATCAAAAGGGGGGGGGTATTCGTATTCAAGACTTCAACTTGGGAGGTTCAAGCTTTGTGTGATGACCTGTGACGAAGAAGAGAAGAGATGGAAAAAGTGTTTAAAACAGCATGACGTAGCTTTTGAACGGCCCCTTACTAGAGAAAATCGAGTTGAGTATTTCAGCAAAGTTTTCTTGTTTTAGAATATTGAACAACCAACCAGTATATTTCACGATGGGGAAAAAGTTTTTCGTCGAAATTCGCTGAATAACTTCCTCCAGAAAGCTCGTCTTCGAGACTGTATTCGTGCAAGCTCCATGGCTTTTTCTTTACGAGCGTCTGTATAGTCGAGCGCCCACGTATTTTCTTGTTTCTTAATGTGCCTGCAAAGGTCTTTTGTTCGCCTCCACCTTCGCCCTCGCCACCCTCGATGCGGTACTTTCCTCCTAACGTATGAAGTTTGTGTCTTCTTGCACGGCATATAGTTGGCTGGTTCACGCTGGCATAAAGCCGGGTGGGTCGGACGATTTAGAACAATGTACGGTCCACAACGAGGAGGTCCCGCGAGATCGTTTGGTAGGAACTTGGATTGGATTTTTAGGTCGCCGAAGAGAAGACTCACTCGGGAATACGATCAGCCGATCCCGATCCCGATCCCGATCTGGATACTTGCCCAGGCATCCAAGTTCCTTTCTGTTCTTGCTCGTTCAAGTGAACAGGCTATCAGCCCTGCGGCTCTTGCAAATCGAATAAGGGTTTTCCCGGTAACGGCGATAATCGATTCAACGACAAATTGGGAAAGTTATAAGGAAACTCGAAACAGACAACAGACTAGGACGAAATGGAGTGACATCTTATGTTGTACTATCTTATCGACAGGCAATTGTTCCATTCATGCTTTTCTTTTATCTTTAGACAATAGTGTAAACAATTTCGAATTACTTCCACTGTATAATGAGGATGCCTCAAGACTAAGGAAATAGTTCCCGGGTTTTTTTAAAGCTTTTTCCGTTATTTGAAGATTTTAAGGTTAAATATATTCAAGTGTTCAGAATGAAACAATTCAGACTATCAAAATTAATCTAATTTTATTTTGAGGTCATTAGACAGAAAACTAATTAAAATTAAACATTTTCTCAACATTTTTCAAACATTAAAACTTTCAGTTTAAAATTACCCAACTTAGAAAATATAAAACTGAAATTTCTATTTCTGCAACTTTGAGCAATTAAAATTAAAAAACAAAAAAATTGTAATATTTAAATTTTTTCTCTCAAATGATAACTATTGTAAGTATTTCGTATCAGAAAATAAATTCACTGCAATTCCCTGTTCTTGACGGTCTCAAAAAATAATGAAAATAAATTCCGGTATATCCTGATTTTCCAAGGCACCTGGTCCGGTGGCCACCCTGCTAATCCTTTATCAGCAATTCGTAGATCTTGTGTGACATTTCCATTCTTCCTTTATAGAAGTCAAGATGACTAAGAGAAGATGCATCTGAAACGAATATAGAGATTAGCATGTAAATGAAATTTAAGTCCCGTCACAATGCGTCCTAATCTTGTTACTTATTATGAAATATGACGTGGACAGAGGGGTTTGTCAGTCACTCACTCCAGAAAGACTCCCCTTGGTTACAGGGAGCGGCAACTGAATGGAAGCTAGAAGACATCATTATTTATGCCGTATGTGTCTCTGAAACTTTTCTCTTGACGAGGACCACAGACGGTGTTCATGTATCACAGAGGATCAGCTAAAAATGAAATATTAATGACACGTTTCAATACCCCGAGCTGCCAAGCTTTATCGAGAATTCACAACACAGACTTATTTCAAAGTCGAGCGGTAATCGCATGCGAAGATAAGGAATCAGTCTTGCGTTTCCGGTTTAGTAATAAGCTTCAGGAGGATAATACAAAATACAAATCATAAAATAAATACTGCTAGGGAACGTCCATAAGCAACGCTAAAATTTGTTGGCTATTTTGTATCCCCCCTCCCCCTCGTTCCCAAAATTAACGTAACCGTTGGCTAAATACTGATTTCATGTTTATTCTGCATCTCCTCGCGTTTCTAGTGAGTTCAGTTGTCAATAGGCCAAAGTGACCGTTTGGTGAACCACAGCCCAACATGTTCTGAAAACAGGAGAAATAGTGTGATTTTTCAGGAAACTACGGGGATAATAGAGGAAAAAATTCTTAACCTTCCGCTCCGGTGGTCACATCTCTAAAACACAACGGAAAAGCGGCACTCAGTGCTGCCACGCGCCCATCGGAAGGTTAAATTAAATTAATGTAGATATCATATTGAATTCAATATGAAACGCTTTAAATTCGTAAGATTTCCAGTCGAAATTTATTTTATTTCAAACTAAATAGTTGAATTTTCAACAACAAAATATTTTTTACCCAAAAAAATAACTTTTTGACCAAAAAAGATAACTTTAACAAAATATTACAATTTTTAACCTACGAAGATAAATTTTTAACCAAAATAACTAATTTTCTACGCCAAGACGATTTTTCAACAAAATTCATGAATTTTCAACCAAATAGTTGAGTTTTCGAATAAAAAAGATAAGTTTTAAGCCGACAAAGAAAAATAATATTTAACCAGTTGAATCCAACGATAAAAGACGAATTTTTCAGAAAATAGTTGAATCCTCAGCCAAAAAGATGAATTTTAAACAAACAAGATGAATTTTCTACCCAGCAGAATGACGAATTTTCAACAAAATACATTAATTTTCTACCAAATAGTTAAATTTGCAACCCAAAATAGAATAGTTTAATTTTAAAATAAAAAATTAATTTTAACCAAACAGAAACGAATTTTCAATAAAATAGTTCAATTTTCTACCCAAAAGATAAATCTGCAAAAAAAAATGAATTTTTAGCTAAGTAGTTCAACTTTCAAACAAGTATTTGAATTTTCAACTATAAAAGATGAACTTTTAACCGAATAGTTCAATTTTTAACCAAAAAGTTGAATTCCCCACGGAGAAGATTAAAGTTCTACCAAAAAGGACGATCTTTCGTTGAATTTTGAATTACGTTGAAATTTTCTTGTAGAATGAAGCCAAAAAGAAGAGTTAACCACAAAACAGTTAAATTTTCAACTCGAAGATACGATTTTTGGACAAAAGAAGTTAATTTTTCACCAAATAGTTCAATTTTCAACCAAAAACGTGAATTTGAACAAATTAATTTTTACTAAAGTAGTTAAACTTTCAACTAAGTAGTTGAATTTTCAACAAAAATATTAATTTTCAACCAAAACGATTAATTTTCCATCAAGCAGATTAATGTTCTACCAGAAAAGACGAATTTGCAACAAAATGCCAAAAAGATGAATTTTCTACAAAACAGTTAATTTTTTAACCCAAGAAGATGAATTCCCAACGAATCATGTGATAATAATTGTTAGTTGAGGCGAAAAATATTTCTATTTGAAACCAATAACAGTTGAATTCGACTAAAAAAAAAGATGGATTTTCAACCAAGAAAATTAATTTTCTACCTAACAAATAAATTTCAACAAAATGCATACGAATGTTTGACCAAACAGTTTAATTTTTAACTGTAAATGATCAATTTTCAAACAAAAATGAAATAGTTGAATTTTAATTAAAAACATTAATTCGCAACCAAAAATGAAACGATATTTCAACAAACAGTTCAAATTTTAACTGAAAAGATAAATCTTCGACCAAAAAAATAAATTTTTAACAAAGTATAGTTCAAGTTTCAACCAATTCCATAGTTGACTTTTTGAAAAAAACTATTATACTAGAGTTTCCAACTAAAAAGAATAAACTTTTAAAGAAAAATGGTTCGAATTTCTAATTTGGTTCTATTATTTCAGTTCGCATTGAAGCGAAATAACGAGAAAAGGGGGGAAAAGGTAAAGATTCTTGAACACAGAATGAAAATGAGGGATTCTTTAAAAATAGGTAAAGAGGGGAGTAGAGAAAAGAGTGTGAAGTCTGAAATATATGAAAGTGATTTTAAAACTTAATAGGTTATTATTGAACTGTCACTCAGAGATAAAGTTGTCTTGAAATAAAAGCATCGTCCTCTGCTTGCCTGTTTTTTTTTTTTTTGTGAACCGCACAAGTGAAAATAGTTTTTACACAAGGATAATTATTTGGTTACAAGATTAGGTACCGTTGCAGGACCATCTTTCGAAAATTTGCAAAATTTGTTCACCGTTTATGTAGTTTAAATTACTCTAGGCCTCTAGGGTTACTTAAGGGGGCCTTAACCAGAATCTATATGAAAGCCTCTTAAGTAATTTAAACTATTAGTTCAGAAATCTCCGAATTTACCCCACATATCCGAAATTATCCCGTTTGATGGTATGATTTCTATAACTCATATTATATGTCCATAAGTGCATTTTTATTATTTGAAGCAATTTACGGTAGACATGTAGACATGTAGAAAATACTTTGAGAGTCGCTTATCACAATGTGGTGGTCTCAGGAAAAAAATGAATCACGTTAGTCTGGAGTCGTCAGAGTCGAGCGACGAAAACCCATTTCCGTGGGCGGCATTAGTACACGTGTCACCTGAGCGGCATAAAAGGGAACTGGTTGATGGAAGGATAAATAGCAGCAGTGTCGTGACACGGAACAGTGACCGGGCTGGAATGGAGTGACAGTTCCGCGACAAGTTGACATGTTTGTACAGAAGCCGCACAATGGACGTAGGGGGCATTAACGAATACATATTACCCGCAGGGCAGAGGTGTACTCTTTCCTGGCTGTGTGAGTGTTCATAAAGAGAAGTTCATCGAGGACAGGTGGCCAGGAATCGTATAATACGTCCAGCATTCACTTCAACAAGAACTACTTGTACAACAAGTGTAACCGCCACTTTGCAGAAGCTGCTGAAGCTGCTGAGCTGATCCAGTTTTTGCCGCACATTTGTTTATCGATCTCTTCCTTTTAAGCAAGACGGGTTTTCATTAGGCCTACGCCTCTTATGACACATCTTTCAGCTATAAATTTATTTCAGTTACGCAAAAAAATGGTAATAATGTTTCGTCCATAAGCTACATCTTCAGTTTGATGGGGGGGGGGGTCACGAAAAACAACGGATGGTAGGAGAGGCGGGAGTCAGTAGAAGTAACGTTATGAACTTAGGTAACGTATAGTATCTTGCCTGATCATAAATTTTAACAAAGTTTGCGAATTTTGCGAAAGATGCCACATTGCCCTTGCAACAATACAGTTCGGTAATAACTTAATAAGTTTGAAAATCTCTTCTATATTTCACACTTCACACTCTTTCCTCCTTTTTTAAAGAATTCTTCTTTTCCCCCTGTTTCAAGAAACTTCCCTTTTTTATCGCTTAATTAATAAAACCCAATAAGAAAATCAAACTACGTTTGGTTAAAGGTTAATTCTTTATGATTGAAAAGTCTATTATCATATGTTTGGTTTGAAATTCATCACGTTTGGTTAAATATTCTACTATTTAGTTGAAAATTAAACCATTTTTTTGTAAACACAACTATTTTTTTTACAAATAAATCTGTTTTATTAAAAAAATCAATTGTCAGGTGGAAAGTTGAACTACTTTGTTAAGAAATTATTTTTTTGGTTAAAGATTCACCTCCTTGATTGAAAATTCATCCTTTTTGGTTCAAAATGCAACAGTTTGGTACAGAATTATCTGTTTTGGTAGAGAATTTAATTATTTTGCTGAAAATGTATCTTTCTTTGTTAAATTAAACAGCTTTTGATCACAAATCTTTTCTACTTTGAAATAGAGGTATGTATTTGCTTGATTGATTGATTTCTTAAGAATTGATTTTTTTCTACTTTAAAATTTGAGTATGTATTTGCTTGATAATTCATCTTTTTGATGAAAAATTGATCTTCTTGACCGAAAATTTATCCTTTTTGCTTAAAAGTGCAACTATTTGGTTCAAAATTAATCTGTTTTGGTTGAGGATTCAACTATTTTGCATAGAAATGAACTTTCTTGGTTGAAATCAACTGTATTTGATTATGAATTAACATCTATTTTGGTTGAAATATCAACTATTACATGTTTCTTTGAAAATCAATCTTTTCGGATTGAAAATTCAACTGTTTTGTAGCAATTTCGTCTTTTTGGCTTAAAAATTCAACAATTTTGCTTAAAATTTATATTATTTGATTGCAAATTAATTTTTTTACTGAAAATGTATCTATTCCACTTCTGATTGAAAACTCATCTTTTTTTGGTAAAAAATTCACGTTTTTTGTTGAAAATTTAACTATTTGATTGAAAATTTGTCTTTCTTTTTTATTCAAAATGGAAATCTTGTTGAAACATCAACTATTACATTTTTCGTTCAGCATTTATCTTTTTTGGTTGGAAACAAATCTTCTTGGATGAAAAGTTTAACAATTTTGTTGAAACTTCGTCTTTTTTGCTTGAAATTTCAACAATTTAAAGCACATTTTTTTCACTCTCTTGACTGATGTATCTTTCTTGATTGAAAATTCACCTCTTTTGTTTAGAAGTCTTTTTTTTAATGAATCTCTTTTGGTAGAAATTTCATCTCTTTTTATTTAAAATTTAAGTATTTTTTGGTTGAAATATCAATTATTTTGATGAAAATTTAATATATTTCGACTTGAAACCTTAGAAATGTAAAGCGTTTCGTATTGAATTCAATATAGAACCTATAAACTAATTTTATTTAAAAGAATTTATTCCTCTATTATTCCCCTATTTTCGTGAAAAATCACCCTACTTCCCCTGTTTGGAGATCATGTTGGGCTGTGAAGTATGATATTTGAATATTTTTATTTAGCCTTGATTCATTACTGCAGCTTATATGTATAGTTCACCACACGGTCGCTTAGGCCGTAGGCATATTGGCAACTGAACTCACTAATAGCGTTAAAAACAAAAAGTAAATAGGAAGTTAATGTTTAACTAGCGGCTACGTCACTTTCGGGTGGGGGGGCGTCGTCAAGGAGGGATTGGGAGGGGCAAGATAGCAAAAAATTGTTAACGCAGTTTGTGGACGGCCCCTAAGAATCGTTGCAGGTAATGCTAGGATACAAGTAACGTTCCAAGATTCTCCGCTAGACTCCGCTAGAGGGCAGCACGTTCTTACCCATTCATCCATTAGTCATCTCGATGTTACCCCGTACCCTAGCTGACTTTATCCCTAGTTTTTCTCTGTAGAATTAGTGAAATTTTAAATCATAAAGGCCAGTCATAAATGATTGATTTAACCTGATGTGCAAATTTCCGTGAATTTTCATGAGAAGTTGTTCATCGCGTATTTCAGTGACACGCCACTCTCTCACAGAGGCACATACGTGTCCCAGGACATTTCGCCGGCGCGACACATTCGAAAGAGCACGTCAGAGGGAATTAGGCACGCCCCGGTGGATTATGGGTGCGCTTGACATCCCACCAACTCAGAGCCGGATGATGATCAGGACGGTAGCAGTTGCTGTGCCATTGTGTCTTCTATAATCTCTGCGAGCATCTATGAACATAATATTCGTATACCTGCTCCAAAGAGCACATTGTGGCCACCAATGGCACTGAAGAATATCGATGTAAACATCGTTCCCTCCAGGACTTGGGTCTTGAATCTTGATGCTCGATCGACCATTTCGACCTCAATCGATATCGGATTTCGAACGAGTGCTACCAATCTTGCCTTTCCCTTTCCTGTACTCGTTTTGCACTATAAACCTTCAGACGACTTAATTGAATTTGTGGATTCCCTCTGATTCTGATTCTTAAAACGATTCTATTCTGCAAGTAATAAATAAACCAATTTTTTTCAATATTCGTTTCAAATTATTTCATCATGAAAAAATGGTTCGAAGGCAATTTGTAGAACTTTTTAGGATGAATAATTTTTCTTCTTAACATTTTTGTCGTATCTCTCATAGTTTGTGCGCAAAATTGAATTTGTAATTTTTTTAAAAGCAAAATGTAAAAAATGTTCGTGTAATTTTACATCGTGCCACGATGGAAATTATTTGGCGTACGTGTAACAATATAAGTTTACACACTTGTGTAAAAACGATACAGGGCGTAAATTGGTAGGGCCATATTTCAGTTTTGAGTTGATGTTCGTATAAGGTTCGAAATTTCTAAACACTCGAACAGGATAAATTAAGCGCTTTTTTTATTTAAATTAATTTTTTTTTTATTAAATTAAATTAAGCTTTTCTAAAATATCGTTTTTTTTTTTTATTTACATAGAACCTATCACTATTAGAGCAAGATTATAAGTTCTTTTTAATGTTCATCCTCTCTGTCTTCACTCCAATGTCAATTTAAATTATCTCCGGATATTCCATTTGTATCAGGCTTGTTTTTGTGAAAATTATGTATGTATACCTGATGAAGTCTGGTGTCGCTGGGCAAAAGCTTATCAAAAAAAATATATATATATATTACATATAAACGACTAGCAGATCAAAAACATCAAAAGATCAACAATCCTTAAATATTTAAGAATGTTCACTAGGGTAGTGCAAATTTTTTTTTAATTTTCATGCTCTTAACCAATTTTCGAGGTTTCAAGAAAAATAAACACGTATTTTTTTATAGTGAAATCCATTGATATTTAGGGGTTGCTTAAAGACCATAAAGTTTTATTAGTATTTCTTTTGAGGGATGAAACGATGTTTTTATAAATTTGAAATAGAATAGTTATTATTACGAATAAACAACTAGTTTTTGAATTTAGCCCCTATAAGTCCCTTTCATAGGGTCCTAAATATAATAATAAATAATAAGTACAAAAATGAGATATCGTGTACTTTGGCTTTTATTCTTATTATTCGCACAACTTGTTTTTAAGAAAGAAGATATTTTACTTTTTTCTGATATCTTGATTATCTTCCACTGACATAAACAATTTATTATTGTTTATGATAGCCTTCTGTTGAAATAAATCTAGAGAATTTCTGTTTTTTCTACATATCTCAACATTTCTTCGAATCTTCAGTTATACGTAAATTATGTTCAACTAAACTTAACAACAAATAAATACAAACAACAAATAAAAAACAACTTTTGGAAAAATAAAAATAAAAAAATAAGGATAAACACCCAGAATACATAAACTTTCATTTTTACACTTATAGTATTGCACCCTATAACAGAGGTTTATGGGGGTTACATTTGAAAAGTAATATCAATTCGCATTACATGATTATTTTGAAAAAGATTTTCACGTACAGTTTTATATAGATAATATTAACGATTCTATCGCAAATTAAAAAAACACCCCTTTTTCCATAAGAAATACATAGAAAATTGTATTTAAAATTAAAAAATATATATTTAAATGCGTTTTTGGACTGATAAAATCGAAAAATATATTTTTTTAATTGATTATATTCTACTTGAAATTCATCAAATATCTTATACATTGAAAACTTTTGAGATACGGAGAATTCTTTTTTTGTTCTTGAAAGGAGTTGTTTATTTATAATTTCTCGTGGGCTGTATAAGATGCTTAGGTAAAAGAAAAATATTTTTTATATCATATAAAGAAATACGATATTTTACATTTTGGGGTGGTTCAACGCATGTGGCAATGTACTTGCCGTTGCTCAAAAAAATTGAGAAAACTTCATATTTGTTTATTCTCCAAATGGAACATTTTTTAAGGATGTTCCTTCAAATCAAAGAAACTATTTCTTTGAGCCACCCTATACTCTACAGTTACATTATGAATAGTTGGCAACGTTTCGATATAATTTATTCTGTAAATATCAACGAACTGCTAGAGGCCTCAAACGATTTTTTAATCATTTAACCAGTGAATCAAAAATTATATTTAAAATTAGAAATAATTGTTAATTGTTAAATTTTAAAAATGTTCTTATAAGTCTCAAACCTCTTTCACATTTAATCTGGAGTGTTTTGCAGCGTTAACGATAAGGGTGATAGAGGTTAAGGGTCGCTGGTTTGCGGCGATAGCCAAGTCATCCAGATAAGCGAGAGGTCTCTCGGAAATAACTGCTCTTTATTGGGTATACAAGGAGCTGCACACGTAGGATAAAAATGCAGAGATAAGGCCAAATTCTTTTGATACGAAGCACCGTGTAGAATCTATGTATAGGGAGAAAGGAAGATTGGTGAAGTACTTTTGTATAGGACAAAGGGAGACACCTCGCTCTTCATTTGGCAGTCCTTTTCCATCCAACTATCTCTTTCTCTCGCATCCCTTGACTACTGGGCGCTGTATTTGCCAGCGGCATCTTGATATCATCCGGAGAACTTGCCAACTCCTTTATACAGACATTTATTTCCGGCCCGTATCAGTTACGGCCAAATGGCAGTCTCACAGATTGTGCTACTTTGCCCAAGCTGGTAGGGGAAATTACATTACCGTATGTCATTCGGTATTGTGCGACGCTGCAATTGCTTTGTATGAGCCGTTGCAAAATGTCGTTTCCCCTCAAGATGATGATCCCCTTGTGGTGACGCGAGAGAAACTTCTCTCAGATCCGGCTTACATTGACGCTTCGACCCTCTAGTTTTTATAGCCCTTTTAAGAAGCTTACAACCAACAAATAATGGAAGTGAAGTTCCGCATTAAAACGGAACAATAAGAACAGACTTGACCCTGTTTTTGTGCGTTGTGTTATAAAAAGGGCGAAGGTAAAGAAAAGTATAAATAAATGTTGAATTTTCTAATGTTACATATTGTGATTTATTATTTCCAATTCAGATGGATCATATTATGTCGAAGTTTTTTGCTAATGATGTCCATATTTTCTTTAGCTAAAACTTACTCCACATTTGATTAGCTTAACATTCGTAATACTTGTACTCACAGTTAGGCTGAACCAATTTTAATTGAAAGGTGCTTCCATATGCTGGGATTTTTTGATTGATTACGGTTCTCTAGCATCATATACAAATTTCTAGACAAAATTCAAAATCATCGCCTGAGCCCTTTTTTAAAAAAGTTTATTTTTGTTTTTCAATCATTCGTTTATTATAATAATTTTTTTAAATAATTCTCTTTATCCTTTATTGAATTTTATAGTTTTGTACGTCTTACAGGTATAATATAGACTTAAATCCCGAAATTCAGTATTGACAAGTAAATCTAAAACACAACTACACTTGTTGAGAAATAAAACTTTTTTTATTGAAATCGAAAAATATTCAAAGATGCACTGAACAAGCTATAGATTCAGTTTATTTTGATATTAAAAAACTTTTGGCAATATCATACAGTTCATCTAAGTCACTCACTAAACGTTCAGCACTCAATTGCTAAACGAGCTGGCAAGCTGTCTGTTAATTAAATATTTATCGTGTTTAAGCATTAAGCATGATTACATTTTTTCCTACTTTAATTTAAAAAGTAGTTTCATTTATGGACAATTATAGTAACCAAAAAATCTCATATTCAAGCACCTTTTAATTAAATTTTTTTCCACCCATTAGCGTGTGATTGTTCCAAAATTTCGAATTTCAGAATTTTTACCCAAAAATCATATTCAGAATTCAGCGATACAAAAAACTCACTAAGTAGTATCGATTTTCATGAAAATCTTGATGAGAATTGAACATTGCTGTATATTCAAATGCTATTGGTCGAAAATCCTGCCAGATCGACGTCAATCATACTATCCACTTCATATCGTAAAGAATATCATGATTTCAAATTCAAATCAAAAGAAGTATAGGACACATACCAAACTTATGAAACGAAAAAGTAAGAAAAATTCTTGTTTTGACCCTAAAAATTAGATTAATTTAAATTGTAAGACGTTATGAATTTGGAAAATTAATGTCTTTCATATTTATATCATTTATGATACAAGAAAATGGTATTTTTTGATATGCATGTATGCTGGTATATTATAATCGCTATTTTACAAATGTAAATTTTTCAAATTAATTTCTTATTTTAGGAGCCTAATTCCGCAATGAAAAGACTCGTGAAGTTTAAATACAATCATTTCAGTTAGATAAAAAACTATATGTACATATTGGAAGCGTTCTAAAGTGAATATGTTTTTGTAAAACTAAAACTGTCAGTATATAACAATTTTAATCAATAATTGTTAAAAAAAAAACATTTTTAACCAGGAGCGTTGGATTGTGAAATCAAATTTAAACAATTTGTTAATTGGAAAATCTAATTTGGAATCGAAAAAATGTGAACACAAAAATGATCTAACATAAAAAAGTCCCAGAAAATTTAAAGTTTCATGATTACAATTTTCATCATTTTGTGTAATTGAATTTAATTATTAAATTTTTTTCCGAAGAATGTTCAAAAATTTTTGAAATAATTTCTGTATAAGAAATTTTATATCTCTAGTCTAGTGTATGTACACCAACTACAAAAACTATATAGCCCTTGTGTCAAATAATAAAATAAAATAAAACGTAAACCTAATGACTCAGATGAAATTTTTCCATTATCACTTTACTAGCTAAGTACTTTCAGCTTATGACTTTAATCCTAAGCTTCACAATTCCAATAAGCTAAGAAAGGAATTGACTTTTCTCTGAAGTTAACGACGACTTTACAGGATTATCCACAGTCATCATTGCCTGCTATTGAGGCTCTTTTGTTGTAGAAAATGATTTTACGACCCCTTGTCATTACAACCAGCTAAAGTCAGATGAAATATCAGTTCCTCCCATACCCAGAACTTAATGATGCCTCTCCAGGGAAGAAGGCCTTGCAAGAAATTAGTAAAATTTTTCGGTCGAGCCCTAGTAACCACGATGGCTGGCAATTTGTTAAATCGCATTGTGCCTATATACAGTTGTCATTAGTCATGACCTTTTTGCCAGTGAATACAATGATTACCTGGTAGGCGTTTGTGTGGGCGGACAACTGAACTCCCCTGACTTTAAGCGAGCACCTGGTGACATTACGTAGATACTGAAGAAAGAGAGGTTGACGAAGTAAAAGGAATAAACGAAGACACAAGAGAAGGAGAAGTTAGTAGAGGTACCCTACTAAAGTCTGCTAATGAGAGCCACCGCGGGACATCCGTCTTTCATCCCCGGCGCATTGACACGTTTCTGTCCCTCTGCTGAAGAGCAAATAATGACAAGAAGAACGACCAGCCGATCCGAGCATCTGCGTTTCTCATGTCCGGCTGTATGGTGGGTGTTTTCAATTCATGAGAAGCCCCGAAAAAGACAGTCGTGAATCAACACAAAGGAAGCAATTGAGGTTTTTATGGACAATGGTGATTGGAGCCACGGAAATGGTGAAACCACACGTGTGCCTCCCAATTAAGTTAATAAGATACATTTATTTTTATACTCAACACAGTTATTATTGACAATCTTTGTCATTCTTAACATTTTTCGTATTACTGGTATAAGTCACGGAAACCACATGGGTACCACCCATTTGAATTAAGAAGATATATTTTATTCAACAATGCACAACATGGTGCCTATTTATCCCATTTGTCCACTCAGAAAAAAGTTTCTTTTACTCAAATAAAATTGTTTTGAATGAAAGAAAAGTATGTATTGGCCTCAGTGAAACAAGTTTTTCTTTGAATCAAAGAAATATTTTGATCGCCTTTCTTTTTGTGGTTCAACAGAATATTTTACTGTTAAATGAAAAATTTTCTTGAACTTGAGAAAAAAATTCTTTAATTTAATAAAAATTTTCTTTCATTACAAAAAAATTATTTCATTTTACGAAAATATTTCTTTAATTTAAAAATATTTGTATTATTTCAATGGAAATTTTTCTTCAATTTAAAGAAAAACTTACTTCATTGAGACTAAATATTTCTTTGATTTAAAGAAATATTTTATAGGGTTAACAGAACATTTTTTGGAATCATAGTAATAAGTATGTATCTTAAGCAAATAATTTATTCGGCTTAAAAGAATGGGACATTTTACTATAGTATTAGGATATCCTGCGGATATTCCGTACGGGATATCGTCAAGATATCCTGTCACGATATCCTCCGGAGCGGAAATCTCGATATCCCTGGAATATGCCACGGATATCCCGGGAGATTTATGGGACATTTTTCAGGATATCACATATCCTGCTGGGATATCCTAGGGATATGCTAAGGATATCATTTTCTTGTGAGGGAATATTCAGATAATTACCAGGTGTGCGTCTTCGGTTTCCACTTGTATTTGAGTATTATTCGAAATTAAGCCTTGATAAATGCTTAATTTAGATATAAAATTCGTTCGCCTTTCTCCTGAAGTAAATATTTTTGCGAAACTTTTCAAAACTTTAATCACACTGTTATAAAATACTATAATAATTAAGGTAACAAAATTCTTAGTAACTGAGTGATGACCGGCATTGTTCCACGTTGTGGAAATGAGGTTAGGAATCACCATACATGTAACTACAGCACAGTAAAATAGAGAAAATAATACTTACAATACAATTGTGTGATTTTATCGGCGAATCCCCAATTCGCCAACATATCACAGGTTTCCTTATCCATAATTAATACTTTTAACAGATGAAAATAAACCAAACGTACAGGAGCGTCCCTGAATCACATGTCGCATGCGTGTAGCTAATTAGCGGTTTCGATTGACAAAATGATTTCTTTGATTTAAAGAAATAGTTAATTGATTCAAAGTACTGAACTCAAACATATTACTTCTTTTATTTCCGCCTGAAATTTCTTTGAATCAAACAAATATTTATTTAAATTAAAGAAAACCTATTACATAAATAATTTTTTTAAACCAAAAATTACGAACTGCATCATTTTTGAGACCAAATAAATGTTTTTTTATTTTACATGTATTTTTGAGTCGGTTGAAAAAAACTGTGGTAAAGAAACGATTTCGTTCGTATTTTTTTCCTGTATGTTGAAATAATTTTATTTACACTCATTCAAAGACTCGAAGGTGCTGCCTCCAGTAGAAAATAGTGCCTGAGTGATTAGTGTCTTAACCCTCCTATAACATTTCAAATTGAAATGATTATTGATATTATTTCTAGTAGCTCGGAATAGTATAATACTTATGAGAACTTCTTTCTATTAAAATCAATTTAGGTTAGAAATCCTTATTATCTTTGATAAGACGGCCGATATACAATAATTTTTTAAGAAAATGCTTTCTATTTTATACTGATGTTTATTTGAAATCCCATTTATCATCAATTAGGAACATCTTGCACTGCAACATTTTTTTAAATCCTATTATATACGATCTTTAGTAATATTTTGTTGGTCCAACCTGTTTTTTACGAACGCTTAAGAAACTTTTTCTCGTTTGATTTGCAAACCCTTAGGACGCTTCACACGTCTTTTACCGCGACTATAAAAACACTCAACAATAGCAGCGACAAACTAGCCGTTTCTTTGATCTGCTAAAGTTAGAGCGTGTTTTAGGCGCGTCGTATCGGTCATTCGTGCGTGAACAATGCATATTTTCTCTCTCCCTCCTTCATTCAACAATGGATTAGAGGTATTCCGTAAAATCAATTTGTACCTTGAAAAATATTGCGGGAATAAAATTGCTAGGCGAATTTTTCTCTGAAAGGACACCGAGTGATTTCAAAGAGGGCTCTTTTAAAAAAACTGATTTACGCTTATTCGCTCATGTATTTACACAAGACACAAGCAGTGTCATAAAGTTAAAAAATAGTGAAAATAGTCGAGTAAAGAATTTTTCAGATCTTTTGTTTGATCTAAAAGTTTATGTCTATACGTTCAAACACAGCTTTTATTTAAAAAAATAAATATTTCAAATATTTTATAATAGAGATGATGCAAGTTCTATAAAGGGGCTTCCATAAACCACGAGGCCCAACTTTTGCCACTTTTTGACCCCCCCCCCCCCAGGGGGCAACGTGGTTTATGTTTTTTGTTGACAATTCGGGTTTTTTTGGTTAAAGAATTAGTCGTTCTGGTTTAAAAATGAACTATTTGGGTTAAAATTGATTTATTTTGTTTGGTAATACTTTTGGACTCATTATTGTTTTCAGTAAACATTTTTCTGTTTTCTGGCCATGCCACGGCTAGCTTGAACCACTTATGACTGAAAAGTGCTCGCCTAACCCAGTTTCTTTCTGAATAGGTTTCGGCGATGCCTCCCGAGTATTTTAGGGCCTGAATGAAAAACAATTTAAGTGCAAAAAATTCCCTATAAAATTAAAAAAACATTTTATGTTTCCTCTTGAATAGTTTAGGAGATATGACTTCCAGAAATGATTTTTTAATGAAAAATTGGTCTAAAAAAATGTAACTTTAGTTTCCGTGAAATATCTCATGTATTGTACGTTTTGGATAAAAGTTACACTTATATTAGTTAAAGTATTAGTTAAAGTATCAAGTTATTGCGTCCCAAAAATCATTCTTTCTATTGAGTTTTATTGTACATCAAGTTTTTCGGAACTAACTTAGGTCTGTTGAATTTCATGTGAAAAAATATGCCTATATAAATAAAAGCACATACATTTTTCAGCAAAATACAAAATATTGAATGTCCTACCTTTAATATTCCGTAAAATTTTGCTATGAAAAGCATGCTCTGCGATAAAAATTTATAAAATGTTGCTACAAAGTAAATCTGTTTTTTTTTTTTACTTATTCTGAACTGTATGTATGTGTAAAAGCTTCCTAAGTGAGTCAAGCCTTAAATAGCCTATTTAGCCCAAATTAGAAAAGAAACAACTATAACTTAGGAAATTCAACAGACGTAAGTTATTTCCGAAAAACTTAATGTGTAATAAAACTCAATAAAAAGGGTGATTTTCAGGACGCAATAACTTGATACCTATCAGAGCTAGATCATTTTATTTAATTTTTATATCTTCGGCAAATTTAGTCTGCTTTAACTAATATAAGTGCAACTTTTATCTAAAATGTGCAAGACATGAGATATCTCACGGAAACTAAAGTTAATTTTTTTTATGCCAATTTTTCTATTAAAAATCACGTTTGGAAGCCATATCTCCTAAACTATTCAAGAGAAAACATTAAACGTTTTTTTAATTTTAGAGAAAATTTTGTACACTTCAACTGTTGCTCAGACTATTTACGCGTGCGATGCAGTGAAAAGGAAAAATTATTTAAAAACTACCTTTTTTCACTTGTTTCACAAGTTTTTAAAGCCTTCTGAATGTTACTTTATGTTTAACTATTAGAGGCTTATTTTGGATGCCAAAGTAAATGGTTCGTACCAATTAACATTAGAGATGCATTCGGGTGAGACGAGACAAGAAAACATCGATTTCGGGAACCATCCCGACTGACGATAGCGAGAAGTTGTCCCGTATCTCGTGATTTTGGTCGAGAATCTCGGAAACCGAGCAAGATCGGGTAAGATTCTCGATAAAATTAAAAATTTGACATCTCGCGTAAATATAAAAAATAATGTATCAGAGTTTGGAAAATATGGAAGTGGAATCACATGAAAAGAAACAAAAAGGCCAAAAATGAGCATTGGAAGCTTCGTGGTCATCAAAATGATAATTTAATATTCACTGAAGTAAAATAATTTTACAAAAACTAACCATTTCATTTATAACACCATTAGGTTAAAAAATTGTAAACAAAATTAAGATTCATAGGACAGAAAATCTAAAAAAATGTATTCGAATATAAATCAAATTCATACGAAAAATATAACGAATTTTTGGAAAGATAATACGCACTTTCTATGGTTACGGAATTTTTCGTAACTCTAAGCCCTTTTCCAACTCGTTCAGGGCTAACGTTACGGAAAATTCCGTAACCATAGACAGTTCTAAAATAATAAGGTAAACGTCCCAGTAATCTTGAAGTCAATTTTCTTTCTTTTTATTTAATTTAAATGCATTAAAATGTCGCTACTATAAAATGCTAAAAATAAATTGTTTTTATTATTAAATGTTACTTTTAGCATATTTTTTAACAATATATTCAAATCGTAACTAAGTTTCACGGTTATTGGAATCGTCACGATTACTGGGACATTTACCATATATTTTAATTTGCTTTATTCTGCTACCAATAATTTTGTTACTAAAATGAATTTCATTTCTGTCTAAAAAGATTTTATATTTGTTTTCTTATTTTAGTGGTTATGAGAAATTGGGCTTGTTCCATTATATTTTCTACCCTTTGGAGTTTTAAATTTGTTTACAATTTTCCAACCTACGGTTTTATCAATAAATCAGTTAGATTTTGTAAAATTATTATACTTAATTACTTGATGTAGTATCAAATCATTAACTTGATGAGCTCGAAATTGACGATGGTTCTTTTTGGTCTTTTTATTCGTCGAGAATCCATTTCCACAATGTTCAAATTCTGCTACCTTATTTTTAAGATTTACGCGAAATGTCAAACTCAAAATATAAATATTATCGAGAATCTTGACCGATATTGCTTGCATTTTGAAGTCGGGACGGGATGAGATTAAACAATTGAAAGTCAAAAGTTCTCGACAAAAAACTTATCTCGAATATGGGCAATATCAGGCAAGATCCGAGAAATTCTCGTCTCGGCGTGCATCTCTACTGGAAAATAATTTTTGAGTCAATTTAGATATCATAGAATTTGAAATAGGCAAGTTTTTCAACATCAATAAACCTTCATTCTGAAATCAAATTGTTTATTTCATTTTCAATAATATTCTTTTAAATGATAATTAATAATAAGCCAACATACAACAAAAATCTTCTCAAATATTTGAAACAGCATTAATCAAAGTATAACTTTGTAATTTCGTATCACACTTATCCTTATCGACAATATGATTTTTAGGATATGATACACCCTGTATAAAAATGGTCATTTGTTATTAATATATATGTTCGTTTTTCGATTTGAAACTCACATTTTAAATCTTTTGTATCTTAAAACAAAATAAAAGATGGAAATTTGATACATATTTTGAAACGTTCAAATATTCTTCCCTTGCAATCGGACTGAAAGGCTGCAGAAAATTCGGATAAAAAGATAATCTAAACAGCTTTTTATAAAGAAGCGAAAATATCCTTTTCAGCGTTTCTGGTTTTGCAAAGTTTGAATACAGCCTCTGGGAAAGCGACTTTTCTGAAAAGAGGAGTGACTACCTATGGATCGCTACCTGGACAAGATTCGATCAATGCATTCGACTGATTGAAATGAGGGTGGACAGGAAAATTGGAAAGTTAACTCGAACACTGCAGAATTTGCATGGGAGGATTCGTCAGCCTCTATTCTATAAAAAAAAAATTTGCTTCCGTTCGTTCCATCTATCTGATGAATAAATACTAAGCGAGAGTCGCAAAGGCTTTTGGTATTCAGAATGTGTTCAGAAAAATTATTGAATTGCGGATTCCTTTTTCGGATCAGTCAATTGAGAAAATTAAGGTAAAATATTAAAATCTATGAAATATATTTTTCTGAAGAAAATTATTGAATAACTTGCTGACAGAAAATACTTTTGATCTACGAGGACGATAAAGTTTTTTGATCTGAATTGGAAATCGAGTTGGAATTTTCAATAGTTAGAAAAGTTGAGATGGTGTCGTTTGTTAGAGAGCTTTTTTTCTTTGGTAGCATGTGCAGAAATAGAAAGCTGGGACCATTAGGGAAGGTCTTATCAGATTTATATATCATATCTCACCTGGAATGTAATGGCATCTCGCTCGATTTGCGACATATTCTTGAAGATTGTGTTCATGATAAGCAGAAATTTGCTTCTATCAAGAGGACTTGGGTTATCTTTCTCGAAGTAATCGATGAAATCGTACAATATGAAGTATGTTCCTGAAAAATAGAAAAGTTAATAATTAAATTCTGGTTTATAAGGAAAAAAGGCTTCTGTAATGATTGATTGAGAATTTTAGGAATATCAAGATTCGCGGTAGCGATTTGCCGCTAATTACTGAAAAAAGTATTAAAAAATTCTTAATTACCATAGAAGACAAAAAAAATTGCCATGAAGGACGAAATTCGAAGAAGAACAAAATCGCTACCAATAATTATTATCTATAACGTAAATTATTTTAAACGCTAAAGGTGGAACATCTCCTTTTAGGATGTTGCATATTAATCAGGACGAAAATAATTCGCAATTGCAGCCGTTGAGAAAAGTTAAAAAAGTAATTTTTTAAATGCAGACATGCTATTACCAAATGAACTCAAACTCTCATTTTTAGAAATATCTCATCATATTAAATAAATTAAACATTATTTAAACATTTTATTCACATAATTTAAACATAAGATCATACATAAAAGTTTTAATGAATTTGAAATACATTTACAGTAAATGCCAGTTGTTCAATTTGATCCCGAAATTGCATAAAAATGATTTGACTCTCAAGATCAATTGTCTGTCATGGATTTTCATGAGTAACAACTGTCGATCGTCAATTGTTATGCCACATCCAAGTCGTTTAAATACACACTGAAATTTCAAAACTGAGCTTTCGAAAAGATTTCCTACATTTTTTAACAAAAAATTATTAAGTTTCAACGAATATTTGAACTACGTAAATCTAAAGAAACATTTTTTAAAGGTACAAACGAATAATTTCCAGAGCTATAGAGATTTATAGACCAATATAGGAAGTTGTAAATCTTCCAGAAGTGGGAGATGGAATAAAGTAAATCTACAGAAAAACTTTCAGAAGAAGGAATTAAGTTTCTAGAGTAGAATATTTTGTTTTGCTTTATTGAAAACTAATTTTTTAAACTGAAAATTCAATTATTCCAGTTGAAGATTCACTATTTTAGTTAAAAATTTATCTCTTTTGGTAGAAATTTCATTTATCCGGTTGAAAATTCAATTATTTGGTTAACATTGTAACTATTTAGTAGAAAATTTAACTTTTCGATAGAAGATTCAACTTCTTGGTTGAAAATTCATATTTGCGGGTTGATCATTCAACTACTTAGTTGAAAGTTGAACTCCATGCTAAAAATCCATTTTTCCGATTAGCATTCATAATTTTAGTTGAAAAATCATCTCTTTGGTCGGAAATTAATTTTTTATCAGCTGAAAATGTAACTATTCCATTTTTGGTTAAAAATTCATCTTTTATAGAAGACAATTTGATTATTTGGTGGAAAAGCCATGTAATTTTGTTGAAAATCCGTCCTTTTTGTTAAAAAATACCTATTCTTAATTCAAAATTATTCCTTTTGGTTAAAAATTAAACTAATTGTTTGTTGAAACTGGTTTGGGTAGCCATTTCATATCGTTTGTTGATAATCCAGGTATTTGTGGTTAAATGTTAATTATTTTTTCTAAAAAGTCTACTATTATATTTTCGGTTAAGAATTCAACTTTTTGGTTGAAAGCGTAATTATTTAGTCGAAATCTAATTTATTCGGGTGAAAATTCAAGAATTTTTTAAACGAGTCATTCTTTTTGGTTAAAAATTTGACTGTTTGTTTTTAATTCGTCTTTTTGGGTTATCAATGTAACCATCTGGTTAAAAATTAACTATTTTGTTGGTTATTAATCCGTCTTTTTTAGTATTCCACTATTTTGTTGAAAATTCGTCTTATTTGGTTGAATATTCAACATTCTTATATTTAAGGATTTTCTATCACTATATTAAAAAATGAAAATTTGAAGACAAAAAATTTTCACAACGTGTATTTGATTTTTTAAAGAATTTTTATGCAATGAAATCATTTTCGGAAAAATGTTGGCTATCTAGTTCTGTGCGTAATCATTATTATGATTAATTAACCCCGAAAGGAACTTGGATTAATAGTATAATAATAATTATTATTTTAAACAAAACTTGATTTATGTGGGTTTGGACGAAATTCCAGTGAATAGGGTGAATTCTGGGTGAATTCAAATGAATCTCAAATGAATTAAATTCAATTTAACTAGGTATTCAAAATCGTTTCAAAGTGAATTCCTTTTAAATTTATTTCTTAGAATTCTAGTAAATTCAATTAAACCTGAATAAATTAAAGGCGATTCAAGAAAATTTAAATGATCGCCAATAGATTTAGCAAAACTCAACTTAGATTGTAGTAAATTTAATAAATTCCTATAAATTCACATAAAAGAAGATTGCAATAATTAATATTGAAGTTTAAGAACACTACTTTTCTGAAAAGACTTTTTTTGCATTTTTGTCCTTCAAGCTGGAATATGGATATATCTCTAATTAATTTAGGGTGCCCAATAGAAAACAAAATTTTCGATTTTTTTTAAGCGAGGGTTTTAAGACATTCCATCCAAATGACGAGAATATAAAAATTCTAATTTCCCGCCAAACTATGGGTGCTATTAAAAAATAGTCACAAGCAATTTTGTAGAATTGTTCGAGACGAGAAATTTTGTTGTGGCCTATTTCATCATATTTTGCGTTGCTCAGCTGTAAATTTGAATTTTCGAGTCTCTTATACCATTTTCCGCGTTTAAAACAAAAACTATCATTCCAATTGAAAAATAGTTGCAACGAATTTTGTACAACTTTCGGAAACAAATAATTTTGTTTCATTGTCTTTTTACCGTATCTTGCGTAGTTTCGTGGGAATAATGAATTATTACGTTTTTCAGTTTGATTTTCCATGGCTGAAACTATAAATATTGGCAGTACAAGGCTGGCTGACGAACTTGACCTGTCTTTTTGGTTAAAAAATCAGTGTGCAAAAGAAAATTTGAATTAGAAAATTCCTTTGAAAGTTATCGCGTCGTCAGACTACACATAGACAGACAGGCAAACAGACAGACAGACATGTTCGTAAAAACTATTTTTTCTGACTCAGAAGTCTCAAAACGTCAAGAATGAATGAAAACTAGATACGTTCCAAATCACATGAATCTAAGACATTTCATCTAAATGATGAGAATCTAAAAATTGAAAGAAAACATGCCGCACCAGAATAATTACAAACATATTTATCTGAATATACTTCGGTTTGGCACATGTGGCACGGTTGTAAAAAAGATAAATTTTCATCAAAATACATGAATTCTCTACTAAAAATGATAAATTTTCTACTCAAAATAAAATAATTAAAAGTTCATGCAAAAAAATTATTTTTAAACCAAAAATAAAACGAATTTTCAATATAATAGTATAATTTTCAACCAAAGAAAAGAATTTTCATCTTAAATTATGAAACTTCAACCAAAAAAATGAGTTTTCAACAAAGTCTTTGAATTTACGAACAAATAGTTGAATTTTCGAGCCAAAAAGAGGAACTTTCGACAAAAGACTTGAACTACTAACAAAAAAATTTATTTTCAAACGAGACAGATTAATTTTTAAACAGATAGTTGCATTTTCACCCAAAAAATACTACATTTTTACAAAAAGAAATAAATTTTCTAACCAAAAAGACGGATGTTTAATAAAATAGTTAAATTTTAATCAAATCAAATCTTTTAGTCAAGAAAGAAAAAAAATGTTCATCAAATTGTTGAATTTTCAAGACAAAAAGATGAATTTGAATAAAACAGTTGAATTTTCAATCTGAAGGATAAATTTTTAACAAAATTGTTGAATTTTTAACGAAATCTCTAATGTAAGAAATATTCTTGACCACGTACCCCCTCCCTCATGTAAGAGGGCATAGCAAAATCTTTGACCTACCCATTCACTGAAAAGATTACGCAATTTATGTACGGCCCCTAAATTTTTGTAAATATTTAAAAGATTTCAAAATGTTTTATGTTAGTGGAGATCACTCCTATGGAGTAAAATATTTTGAGTTCAGAACTCTAAAAATGAGCTGAATGTCAATCCTTCAATACAAAAATCCTTTATCTGATTCCGAAAAAGATTCCTTTTGTTATGAGACTGCTTGTAATAAATAAAAAGATTTCCAAATTTTCTTCCCTATCTTTTACTTACGTACCTCGAATTGATAGATCTTGATACGCAACTCGATCTCCAGAGAATTTAAGTCGAGTGACACTCCCGAAGATAAATCACTCGCAAAAAAGTTTCGATTCAAATCGATTATATACATTATACTACTACATTCGTGTTAAAAATCGGTTAGATAATTTAGACTGGTCATTTCTTAGCCAAAGCGAGGATATTAATTTAGTACTCGACCTATTTTACAACAAATTATATGAAATATTGGATGATGAAATCAGTAGATACTCTTTTAATTCTAAGAAAATTAAATATCCCCCCTGGTAACAGTCTGAGATTAGTCAAATCTACAACGTTAAGAGAACGCAAAAGTCAAACGAAAATGAATATCATAATAAGGTATTTCTGACTCTTCGAAAACAATTAAAATGTAAAATTAAACAGAAGTACAATGAGTATTGAAATATGACAGAATCGGATATTGAGAGGTCACGATCTTCATTATGGACACATGTTAATAATTTTAATGGAGTTTCTAGAATCCCTGGTATTATGCATGCTGGTGGCCTTGACAACATCCCAACTTCCGTGATTAAAACTGGTGCTAAAGAGCTTTCAGCGGCATTAGGAATTATATTTAATTTATCATTCTCAAAAGGGAGGTTTCCGGATAGGTGGAAATGTACAAAACTTTACCCAGTATTTAAAAAGGGGAAAAATCCCTAATTATGAATTGCCGTCCAGTTGCGCTGTTTTGCAATTTTTCCAAGATACTAGAGTTGTTCTTGAGTCAGATCATCTGGTCTTATCTGAGCCATTTTCTTTCTCATTCTCAACATGGATTTGTTCTGAAAAGGTCTACTATAACTAACGTTATCACATTATTATAAATAATTGAATCTTCTTTAATATGCAATAGATAGCTGGATGTAGTTTTCACGGACATTCATAAGTCCTTTGATTGCATTAGTCACAGTAAAATCATAGTTGATCTGAATAAGTTGGAAATATTGGATGAAGTTATCAAGAATATTAACTCCTATCTTGGTGACCCTCAGGGCTCAAATCTAGGTCCACCTTCATTTGTACTCTAAATGAATGATGTTGCCCTCTCAATAAAGAATCATTGGTTGTTGCATGCTGATAACACAAAACTTTTCAGAGCTACAAGCTGTATGGAAGACTGTCTGGACTTGCAATTGGATTTTTATAATTATGCTGCTTGGTGTACAAGAAATTCGCTTGATGTGAATGCTGATCAATGCAATGTCGTAACCTTTTCGCGAAAAACTGATCTGATTGAATATCATTACAAAATCGGCGATGAGCATCTCAAGCGACTTCCACAAACTAAAAATCTGGGTGTTTATCTACATTGCACCTTAAAATTTGATACGCAAATTGATAATATGGTTAGAGAGGCTAGAGTATGGAATGATGGTGTGGAACACTGATACTCGCTGTTTAGTAAAGGCTATAGACAAATGCCAAATCACATTTTCGAAGTTTCTGAATTGGAAAACTATCAGCCAGTTCTTACTACCAAGCTCAGACTACCAGCAATTATGTAATAAATATATAACGATTGGTCATTAGAGAATCGAAGATCTGTTAGCATAAACATTTCTCTTTGTAAAATTTTGAAAAGTTACATTGATAGCGCATTTCTTCTGAGTCAAATTCCATTTGCAGTGCCTCAATATTGTGCTCGTGCTAGTTTGCCATTTTATCTTCATGGCTCTGTATCTAGAACTCCAATTCAATGAATGTATGCGATCTATTATACAAATAGTGACTCTCATATAGACTTACAATCCATGTCCTTTAATGCATTTATTCAAGCCATAAGATAATACGTTATACATTCTATGTAATTGAGCAACGTATTTTCTTCTGGTCATATATACCAATCCTACGATGAATTAATTTTAATGTTATATAAAAGTAATATTAAATATATAATGTATCTTATTTCAGTTTAACCGAAAAAAGTGGTTTCGTTTCCATTACGCGTGGATCTCCTTTTCAATTTTCCCAGTGTAAGCTCTCAGAGAAAGACTAATATTTCCTTTTTCTTTATATTTGTTGTCGTATTCCATCAAATAGAATTAAGGTGGAATTTTCTGTTATGAGGTATATAATTCTTTTAATTGCTTTTCTTAAGAAAATCGAGGACAAGTTTCCTGGACATTCTGCGAAAAGACAATGGATTTTATTCTTTAAAGTTGCCGTTTAAATTGTGTTCAGCACTCGACACCTTATATTGTGCAACAGGAAGGGTATTTTTCTAAAAAAGAAACTGGGTCAGGTGCACTTGACTTTTTCACTCCTCAGGGCTGTTTCTTAGGCAAATCCGCGTGGGACTTGGTCAAACAATAGAATGACTAAAAGCACACTTTTTTTAATACTCCTTTCACTTCAAAAATTGTAAATAATGGGAAAATTTGTCTTTGCTTCAAGAATACGCACGGGAGGTAGACTAAAATTTAAGATTATTGATCCATGATATTTTGCATGAACAATTTTTTCCAAATCGGTTAACGTATTTTTTCTTCAAACCTAGTCGGGAAGGGTTGGAAAGTTCAAGATTGAATGATCAAGAAACGTAATCTCTAGAATATCAATCTAAATTTCTTGAATTGAATTATAATTTTATTTTATTGCTAGAATTCAGTTTTGAATACTAAAATTTAATTTGCGGAGCTAGAATTGTATTACATTGACTGAAGTATTTGAATTTCTAATATTTCTAATTTCTTATTTCTAATTAAATTTGGCAAACTAAAGTTGCAGAATAATTTATTTGCTATAATTAAATTTTGATTTTAAAAATTCAATTCGAATTGTTAGAAATCAATTGAAAAAGTTGGCATTGTTTTTCATTTACTGAAACAATTGTTTTATTTGTGGCGATCCAATTGAAACTTTTGAATTAAATGACGAGAATTATATTTTAATTATACTAGAATTCAGCTTGATTAGATAAAATTGTATTGAATTTGCTCATAGTCAATTAGAAAAGGCTGTTTTTGATTTTCCAAAGTTCGGGATCTTGGAAGCATAAGCTTTTTTTTTGAATTTTTAAGGTTAATTGATTTTTAATTCTTCTGTATGTGAAGTAATAGGAAACAAATGAAAATCAAGTGATTTTTAAAATTCAAGATCGAAACCTATCGTTCTAGAGTCGCGAATTGAATGTTAAAATCTAGGATTTTATTCGGTTTGCTGAAAGTCTATTTTAAATAACAGAATTAAATTGGAATTTCTAGAATCTTTTAAATTTATTTTGATCAAAGTTTCATTTATAACAATTCAAATTTCTATAATTGAATAGTCAGAGTTTTCTAACTCAATTTAAAGTGTTAGATGTCAGTTGAAAATTATAAAACTATATTAGAATGGCTAGTATAAAAATTGTATTTATGTGCTAGAATTGAATTTCAATTACTAGAATGGTATTCTTATAGCTCTATTAGAATTTCAAGGGCATATCAATAATTGTTTTTCATTTGTAAGAATTTAATTGTGATTTCTAGCAATTCGATTTGATGTTCTAGATTTGAATTGATAAAATTGTAGTTTTTCACTGGAATTCAATTTGAATAGCTCGAATTGTATTTCATTGAGTTGAAAATTTGAAAATCATAGAATGGAATATGGATTTCTAGTATTCAATTTTAATGTCCAAAACTGTTTTTTGTTACATAGAATGGGTTTTTTATTTCTAGAATTTAATTTTTATATTTAGAATTGGATGGCTGTAATTGTGTTTGGATTTCTATAACTCAATTGGTCGTTCTAGATGTCAATTTGAAATGCTAGAATTAAGTTGAAATGTTTCAAATTGATTTTAGGTTGCTGTAACTGAAAATTTTATTTCTGGAATTGAATTTTCATTGCCATAGTTGAATTTGAAAAGCTATATTAATATTTCAAGATCATGATCTCTATCTGAAAGTCCATCATTCAATTTGAACTGCTCGAATTGTTCGTTCTTTACCTGAATTCAGTTTGAATATATAGACTTGTTTTTGATTTGCCAGAATTAAATTTAAAAATCTAGGATTTCACTTGAATTACTTAGAGAATTGTAAATGATAGAATTGAATTGTAATTGCTAGAATTGGTTTAATTTGTTATAATTGAATTTTGATTTCTAACAATTTGATTTGAATTTCTAGAACTGAATATCTGGAATTGTATTGGGATTTCTATAAGTCAATTGAAAGTGTAAGATGTCAATAAAAAATTGTAGAACTATATTGTAATTTGAAATTGTATTTGATTTATAAAATTGAATTTTGATTACTAGAATTAAATTTTTAAGGCTCGATTAGAATTTCAAGGGCATTGGAATAGCTATAATTGTATTTTCTTTATGAGAATTAAAGTGAGATTTCTAGCAATTCGATTTTCCTTTCTAGATTTGAATTGATACAATTGTATTTTTTAAATATAATTCAATTTGAATAACTTGAATTTTATTTCATTTCATAGAATTAAATATGGATTTCAAGCATTCAATTTTAATGTCTAAAATTGTTTGCTTTTTTAATGGAATTCGTATTTCTAGAATTTCATTTTAATTTCTAGAACTGAATAGCTATAATTGCGTTTGTATTTCTATAACTCGATTGGAAGTTCTAGATGGCAATTTAAAATTCTAGAATTAAATTAGAAAGAATGAAATTAATTTTAGATTGCTGTTTAAAAATGGATTCCTAGAAATTTAATTGTAATTGCTAAAATTGTGTTAGGATTACATTTTATTGCTAGAATTGTATTTTCGTTTCTAGAATTGAATCTATATAGCGGGATTAGAAATTTTAAAGCTAGATCTCTATATTTGAAATGTGAGAATTCAATCAGAATGGATGAAATTGCTTTTTATTTACGCGAAAGAAATTTGAATAGTTAGAATGGTATTTTATTTGCTAGAATTCAATTTGAGTTGCTAAAACTCAATTTAAAGAGCTAGAATTAAGGTAGTCCGGCAAAATGGTTTTTAATTTGTTAGAGAATTTGAGTTTTATTTTTATTAATAAAAAAATATTCAATTAAAAAAATTCATAATACAAATTTCTACAATCTTAAAGAATTACAATTGAAAACTTTTGAATGTTAGAGATCTATAAATAAATATGATTAAATTTCGATAATTCAGTAAATCAAGTCAAGTTTTCAATTTTAAATGTTCCAAATTTGGAAGATTTACAATTTAAAGTTTAGAATTTTGAATAGTTACAATTGAAAACTCTTCAATTTTAAGTGTGTATAAATGTAAATTCTTAAATTTGAAAGATTTTGAAGATCAAAAAACAAGTTTTCAATTCTAAATCTTCCAAATTGATAAAATTTAAAATGGTATTCGTCAAAAATTACAGAAGTTTTAATTTTTAAACTTAAAACTTACATATTTTTAATTGTCCATTGTCAAAATCAAACACTTTTAAATTTTAAAGATTTAAAACACAATGTTCTACAAACTTTGAAGAGTAACTATTGAAAAAACCTCAATTTTATGGGATTGAAATTTACAATTCTTAAATTTTAAAGATGTATAAATAAAAATTCCTCATTTGTGATGATTTGGAGATTAAAAGTTAAGAGTTTTGAATTCTAAATCTTCCAAATTAATATAATTTGAAATGGAATTAGTCAAAATTAAAGAATTTTTCATTGTCAAGCTTAAAACTTACATATTTATAATTGTCAAATGTCAAGATGTATGAATAAAAATTTCTCATTTGTGATGATTTTTAGGAATTTCAAGATTAAAAGTTGAAAGTTTCCAATTTTAAATCTTCCAAGTTGATGCAATTTCAAATGTAAATCGTCAAAATTAGAGAATTTTGAATTGTAAAACATAAAATTTGCATGGGTTTTGATTATAAATACTTAAACTTAAAATTTATTTAATTTCACAGATGTCCAATTCAAAGTTCTACAATTTTGAAGAGTTACAATAAAAAATTCTTAACTTTTAACGATTTTCAATAAAAAATGTTGTCTTTATAATCGGGTGGTCCAAATTTTTTTTATTTCAGTGCAAATTGCTACCAAATTTATTTGAATTCACAAAAAAATAAATAAATTTAACACATCTTCCCATAAGAAAAAATAAGTTTTTGTAATTTTTATTCAGAATCGTCAATATTAGGTGAATCCAGTTGCAGCTGAACGTTTCTCTTCACATTTAACCAGAGAATAGAAGTGAAAATTACTTTCTGAACATATCACCCTCATAAGTCTGTTTTATAGGGTCCCCAAAATAACCCATAAGTGAAAATTGGGTTTTGCGAGTTTTTAGTGGTAATTATGATTTTTTTTGCGGTTTTTTTACATATAAATTGTTTCTAATACATAAAACATCAACCAATTGCGACTCTCAGTTTCCTTTCCTTGCCCCCCTCCCCCCTGCCCAGTGACAGAAGTTTTGGTGGGACTGACGTTACAACAATGACTCTCCACCGTACGACGAATCACTTCTTAACTCGGACATGATCTCGTGCGCCACGGTAGATACTCGTATAGCACGAAAATCGTGATTTTCAAAAATTCATTTAAAAAAAACTAGGGCCCAATTACAAAAAAGCCGCTATACGTGTCTAATATTTTTCGACCTTCTTTCGATTTATACTAGTCTCATATCAAAGTCAATGTCGCAGAGCAGGCCTTCACCTTGTTAGTGGATGTGGTTGCGGTAAGGTTGCTGGAGCACCCGCTCTTTACTCTGATAACATTAATTCTTAAATATCCGGTTGCCCAGTATGTCAATGATGAAATCACATGATTGCATTACATATGCGTTCTTGATGAACGATGCACACCGAGGTAGGCCTCAGTAAGATATTCAGTGCAAAAAGCCAACTCTAACAAAAATACTTTCGACATACTGGGCTGTAACTGGTATTGTATTGTATTTTATTACTCTCCCTTTTACAGGTTTGAGGGCTCCGTTCCCTTTACCTCTTTTACAATTTCACTTAACCACTATGCCTTATCCTTAACTTAACCTATAATCTCTTCAGCTTCTTATTATTCACAAGTTCTTAAATATTATCTTACTAGCTATTAACTATTATCTGACAAGTGCGCGAGACCTTCCAGGGCTTCCATTTCCTCTTACAATTACTCTTCCAGCTTGTCCAAGTCACGCAACACTAATTTTCCTTATAAATATTTCTCATGTATCAATTTTGGTTGCCTCCTCCACCATACATTCTCTCTTACCTTTTCTCTTCGAAACTCTACACCGACTTTCCCCCTTGTCCACAAACGCTAAGAATCCACCTAACTTTATCTACCACGCTCTGTCCCCCTTCATCTTCCCATGCATATCACTCCAAAACGTGCTCCCACTATTCCTTTTCATACCCACATACCCTACATTCTGAAACGTATCATCCTGGACCACCCTTACTCCTTATTCAATTTCCCTAGATATTCTGGGACCCCTTACATCTTGACAGATCGATACCATTTGTTGTATTTTGACTCCATGATCTTTTCCCATCTCTTCTCTTTCTGCTTCTAACTCATGTCCGTCTCTACTTCCTGCCACTCCCTCTTCACGTCACACATTCTCCATTCCCTTCTAACTTGCCATCTCTCATCCTCCCATCTTAAATGATCCGTGTTACCTCTCCTCTCTCTATTTAGTATTTCCTGCAGGCATCCTTTTGCAACTTTGCTACCATTACCACTCTTAAGTTTCTCTTCAAAATTTCAGACCCTTTTCCCCTGCCTTGCCACCAAGTTCTCTCTCCCTGTTTCTTCTCTCAACATATAACCTGGGCAGTTCCAGCTCACTCCGATAACCCATCTCAGAAATTTCTCCTGCATGTTTTCTACCTTTTTGTACTCCTTTCACACTTTCCATCACTTTTTTCGCCTGAAGATCATTTCCACCTCCCGTTTCGAACCAGAATCCTAAATAACAAAATTCCTCTAAAATTTCCAACATTTCCCTATTTACCTTGCATCCATACTTTACTTCATTCTTTCTCTTCCTGAAACATACTATCTTTGTCTTCTTTACATTAATTGTCAGATCTTTTTCTTTCACATGATATTCAAATCCTTTCAGTTGCAAGTTCATTCCACTTTCATTCTCTGCCAGAAGCACCACATCGTCCGCGTACGCTACCAAGTATATTCTCTTATTTCCTAGAACTGTAACCTTTCTTTTCCATTTTCTCTTCTAGGTCTGCTAACAATATGCTACACAACAACAGGCTTAGCGGGCACCCCTGCCTGAGACCCCTCCCTGTTCAGAACTCCTCACTTTTCTGTTCCCCTTGTCTTCGTCTCCGTAAAGACCTCTTTTATCCTCTCGATCAGCTCTTCATCCACCTCCCTTTTTTTCATTGCCTTCCACAAATCCGTCCTATTTACCGAGTCGAAAGCTGCCTTAAAATCTACGAAGAGTGCGACCAGTTTTCCTTTTTTCTGTCCCAGATACCTGTTGACTAGATAATTTAGAACGAAAATGTTTTCTACTGGCCCCATCCCCTTCCTGAATCCTGTTTGATGGTGTGGAATACTGTCTTTCTCTTCTACCTGTTCTTCTAAGCTCTTCGTAAACACCTCCGCATGAGAGTGATTCCTCTATAATCTTCCACTTTTCAACTCCCTACTTTCTTTATTAAAGAAACTACCAAACCTGTTCGCCATTCCTTGAGCCATCCTTCCCCTCTCCATACTGTATTACTTACTTCCCAAATCTCTTCTCTAACCCTTCTTCCGCCAGAATTTAACACTTCATTCTCCATCCCATCCTCTCCTGTCGCCTTGTTTCTTTTTAACTTCTCAATCACTTGATTCACCTCCTCTCTGGTCACCTCATTCCCACCTTCCATGTCCCCTCCTTGATCTTTCTACCTCCCGCCCACCTTGATATCCACCCCTCCTAGCGATTTCTTGAAATATACCGTCCATTCATCCATACTTATCTCTTCATTGGTTCCTTTCCATCCACTGCTTTCACTATTGATCAACTCCCATTATCTTCCTTCCTTTATTGCTTTCTCTTCCTCCTTCATGTCCCTCGTCTTCCCCTCCTGTCTTTTTACATCCAGTAATTTCTCGTGTTCCCTTTTTCTTTGACTATGCTCTTTTCTGTCAATCACTCCTCTTCTCCAATTCTTTAATGATAACTTCATACGCTCTTTACTCTCTATATATTCCACATCCCACCATGCTCTCTTCCCCTTCTTTCTTCCTCACTTGGCCTAATTTCTTCCACTTTCTTCACTACCATTCCCCTCATCTTACACAACATCTCATCCACGCCTCCCCCATCTTCAATCACCACATTATTTTCTTCCACTACTTCCGTATATTCTCTTACCTTATCCACTCCCCATTTGCCCATCTATTCTTGCTTCACTGCCGCCCCCTCCTTCCTTCCCTCTCTTCCCAAATTCCCGCATTTCCACGTTGAAATGCCCCAAAAGTTTTCTGACCCAATTTTGTATACTACTTTCATTCTTTCCAACAGCCTCCTCATCCTTTCCTCAGCCAGAATTTAGTCTATTACTGTTTCCCCTTTTCCTGCAAACGTAATTTTGCCTTACTCATCCCCTTCCAAGTTCCCATTAGAGATGAACTATCCTGTTTCCCCCAGAATTTCAAACAGAGTCCTGCCCCTCCTTGTTCCCCCGTCCAAGCATTCAGATCACCTCCTATTAACACTAATTCGACATCCTTTTTCGCCAACCACTTTCTAATCAGACTTCAACCTTCTTCTTCTCTCCTTCTCCTGTAAACGCAAACAATCCTCCACTTTCTTCTTCCTATCTTCACCATTCTCGTCATTACTCCATCCGTTTTCTCAAATCCCATTTCTACTCTCTTTTCTCCCACCAATGCATTCCCCACTCTTGACACAATACCTCCTTTCTTTCTACCCTTTACCTTCTTTTTCTATGACTCTGGCACCTGCCACATATATCCCTTGGGTAACTTCCTCTTCACTCTCCTCAAATCCTTCTCATCTACACAGGTCTCACTCAACATCACTACATCCCATTTATTCACGTCTTCTTCTTCTTTCCTTTCACCCTCTACTGTTTCCATTACCTCCTCCCTTCTATTCCTGGTCACCCCTTCTTCCCATGTCCCGGAAGTTAGATCCGCAAACTTATTTTTTCAAACAAATGAAAGTTGTGCTAAATTGTACTAGACTTGTGCTGATTTGTGCAGGAAAGAAAAAATCCAAAAACCTGACTGCTACCGAAAAAAAAAAAAAAATTTTATTCTTTTCAAAATTTTCGAAAAAATAAAACTTGTGCTGGGTTGTGCCTGACAAATGCAGTCTTTATTCCCTCTGACATAATTACGTGAGATTAACAGCTCTCATATTAACACTCAAAACGTAAAGCTCAAAGAACATAAAAGATCCAAAAATAGTCAAATTTTGAAAAAAGAAAACTTGTGCTGGTTTGTGCTCGACAAATGCAGTCTTTATTCCCTCCAACAAAATTACGTGAGATCAACAGTTCTCATATTAAGACTCAAAACGTAAAACTCAAAAACCATAAAAGATCCAAAAATAGTCAAAATTGGAAAAAATAAAACTTGTGCTGGATTGTGCTCGACAAATGCAGTCTTTGTTCCCTTTGGCAAAATTACGTGAGATCGACAGTTCTCATATTAAAACTCAAAACGTAAAACTCAAAAAAGATAAAAGATAAAAAAATAGTCAAATTTGGAAAAAAGAAAACTTGTTCTGGGTTGTTCTCGACAAATGCAGTCTTTGTTCCCTCTGGCAAAATTACATGAGATCGACAGTTCTCATATTAAAACTAAAAACGTAAAACTCAAAAAACATAAAAAATCCAAAAATAGTCAAATTTTGAAACAAGAAAACTTGTGCTGGGTATGCTCGACAAATGCAGTCTTTATTCCCTCTAATAAAATTTCTTGAGATCAACAGTTCTTATATTAAAACTCAAAAAACATATTTCTGGATCTATTACTTTTTTTTAGTGATACGTTTTGAGTTTTAATATGAGAACTGTTGATGTCACGTAATTTTGTTAGAGGGTATAAAGACTGCACTTGTGAGGCACAACCCAGCACAAGTTTTATTTTTTCCAAATTTGACTATTTTTGGATCTCTTATGTTTTTTTAGTTTTCCGTTTTGAGTGTTAATATGAGAACTGTTGATCTCACGTAATTTTGTCAGAGGGAATCAAGACTGAATTTTCCGAGCATAACCCAGCACAAGTTTTATTTTTTCCAAATTTTTAAAAATAATAAAATGTTTTGGTTTTTTTTTCGGTAACAGTCAGGTTTTTGGATTTTTTCTTTCCTGCACAATATTAGGTATACCTCGAGCTGCCTAGCACAACCTTTCTTTTTGCTCTAGTAAGAAGTTGCGGATCTAGCGAAAAAAACGTTTTTCAAAAATTGTACCCGTAATTTTTGATTTTCCAAGAAACCGTTTACGGCACAAATCAGCACAAGTCTAGCACAATTTAGCACAACTTTCATTTTTTCCAAAAAATAAGTTTGCGGATCTAACTTCCGGGACATTCTCGCGCTTCGTGCTCGATAATATATTTATCCCGCATTTAGCGCTCGATAATGTATTCAACTCGCGCTGCGCGCTCGGACTTTGTCTTTCCTCCATATTTGTGCACACACCTTTTAAAATAAAAATTCAAAGCATTGTCAACTGTCATTTGGTGATTGTGAATTCTCTTTTGTTAAAGCTCCTTCGGCTTTAACGAACACATTATCATCACGTCTACATTTGGTGATTGTGAATTCTCTTTTGTTAAAGCTCCTTCGGCTTTAACGAGGCACATTACCATCACGTACATAGTGCTTCGCACTCGATTTAGTCCAAAGTGCGAACTTTTCTACATTTAGTTCAACTCTATTATATCAAATGTATATTATATTTATTTCTGTACCTCGGTCTGGGACTGCTTATTTAGATATTGAAAAGTAAAGTGAAATTTTTATTTTTCATGATTACTCTTATATTTGCTCCTTATTTTGCACTAATTTTCATTCTAAGATACCCTAAAAAATGTATAATTTCAATTAATTTATATTATTACAATTCATAATATGCATTGATATTGAAATAAATGTATTTTTATTGCTTTGTTTTTATAATTAAAAAAAGTGCGCATCCTATAAAAAAGTAGTTTTGTTAATCATCATTTTATTGCACTTTGTGTCGTTTTTCCAAAAAAAAATATCTATTTTCAATCTTTTTTTTTTCTTTTTCACGATTTGAACAAGAAATACGCATCCTAAGGAAACATAATTAATAAAACATGTGTAGATCTATTTTTTGGTGCACAATTTTTGTCTGTTCATCTTTTTTCGTATCTTGTGTTGTTTGTCCAAAAAATTTTATTTTTTATTTTTGTTGTTGTTTTTATGAATAAAACAAAAACTACGCGTTCCATAAAAAAATGATCAATAACAAATTTATAAATCTTTTTTGGGTGAATAATTTTTGTTTATCAATTTTTTTTTCGTACCTTATATCGTTTTTCCAAAAGTTTCATTTTTTTATTTGTAATGTTATTTTTCACGATTATAATAAAAACTATCTATCCTAGCGAAAAACGATTAATAACAAATTTGTAGCTCTTCTTTCGGATAATAAATTTTGCCTGTTCATTTTTTTCATAGCTTGTGTCATTTGTACAAAAATTTAATTTTCAAAAATTTTCAATATTGTTTTTTATGATTTTGATTTTTCATTATTTTTTGTGTGATCAACATTTGAATTTTTGATTTTTCAAGAAAAGTCCAAAGTTTTTATGATAATTTTGTAGGGCTTTCAAAAATCAACGTTTTTCTTCTCTTGACTTTTTTCATTTCGTGCGTTGTTTGGCTTAAAGTTTTCATTTTCCTTCGATTTTTTGAATTTTGAAAATGCTATAACTCTGATCATTTTCCATTTATCGAAAAAAGTCGTGAAGATAAATTGTTTGACTTCTCGAGGACTATCAATAGCCGCACATAGAATTTTCAAATCTTGAAAAAAATGGTATACAAAATTTTCAAATTGCTCTAACTTTTCGAGTGTGAAGTGTGAAATATGAAAGAGATTTATCAGCAGAGTTTGGAAAATAACAAAATGGCGGCCATCTAAATGAGCTCAAAAATGCTATTTCTTAAAGTTTTAATAAAGGGTGACAAAAAATGGTGTAAAAGTTTAATAATTTTTTCTTAAGTGAATGCAAGATCTCAAAATCAAAATTTGAAGAAAAAAATGGCGGCTAAGTAAAAACTAAACAAATGGCTTTTTCCCACTCTTTTAACGTAATACTTTTAAACTTCGGGCAAACAAATTGTTTGGCTACTGAAACTACTTGATGATTTTAAAAATCTGAAATAAAAAGAATGGTGGTCAATTCAAAATTAAAAATAGCTCATTCTTGAAGTTTTCAACGAAATACTTCGAAACTCCTAAATAAAAACTGTTAGGTTTCAGAAACTACATAATAATTTAAAAAATCTGAAATTTTGAAAAAAATGGTGGCCGATTCAAAATTAAAAACAAAACTTATTACTACATTTTTCAAAAAAATACTTTTAAACTTCATCAGAAGAAGAAATGTTGATTCATAAACTATAACATAATTCGAGATTTTCATTAAATGGATACCATTAAAAAATATGAAAATAAATATATCTCCCTTATTTTCTCGAATTATTTTATAAGTTCTGAATCAACATTTTTTCCTACTAAAATTTAAAATTATTTCGTTTAAAACTGTAGTATTAAGCTTTATTTAATTTTAAATTAGCTGCCATTTATTATTAACATTTTTTTTTATAATTATCAAGTAGTTTCTGAAGCCAAACAGTTTGTTTTTACGGAGTTTCAAAGTATTTCTTTAAAAAATGTAAAAATGAGTTGTAAACAATTTTTTAATTAGCCGCCATTTTTATTTTTGTTTTATTTTTCAAATTTATCAAGTAATTTCTGAAGCCAAACATTTTTGTCCGGAAGTTTGAAAGTATTGCGTTGAAAACTGCGGGAAAAAGGTATTTTTCAGTTTTGAATTAGCCGCCATTTTGTGATTTTTCAAAATTTTGAGTTTTTGACTATGAAGATATTTTAAGCATCCCATGCAAAATTTTGTCGTGATTTTTTTTCAAGCATACAAACAAATTCAGCCAGTGGAAGCAAGCGAATTAAAAAAAAGGACCACCCTAGTAGGGCACTTTAATGGTCTTTCTTCTTTAAATTTAAAAACTCGCTGAATTACCCCCATATTATTTTTTCTACACACACTTTTATTTACGCTAAGACGATTTATTACAACTTTTTCAAATCGTTTTATATTTTTTACTTAACTCTCTGGATAAATAGTTCAGAACAAAACCGCGTACCAGCAATCGGTATGATAGGTTTCTATAATTCTATACCACCACACCTATTTTTTCTATTTTTTGTTTGTTAATTTTAGCTTTGATTTTAGCACCCAATTTTAGTTTCCCGATGCATGTACTTTTTTTTGCAATGCCTGGGATTTTCTCCTATTAAAATTGCTCCATTTTTATTGAATTTTATTTCGGAGTATTCCACATGGAATTTGTGATTGTCTCCCGCTCCCCCTTTCCTTGAGTTCCTCAGTCCTCCGATTCAGTTTATACCGAAAACGTCAGTTCTGTAAATAGAAATCTGATGGCAGTGAATGTGATGAGGTGTAATTGTCTGTAAAGTTGTAAGTCTGAAGTCTCTGGTCGTGTGTGCGCAGTAAACTTGTTATTTTATATTTTAGTCTAACTAATTTTGGAATCGATACAAACTGCGTCTTTCGGAGTGCATAATATTCCTCAAAAAATGTCCTTCCAGACCGTCAATAATCCTGTAAGTATTTGTTTTACCTCCATTATTAAGCTGTAAGCATTTTATCATCTTTTACATCCTTATTCCTATTTCTTAATTCTTTTAATCGACCCAAATATTTTTAAATCCTTGGGGGAAAAACACCTGCAATATACTGCAGTGGATATAAATATTCATTATACGATTATTACAGTTATACACTTTACAGGTAGCCATGACATTCAAAGGTAGTCAAAAATAGTCTGTTTTTTCCAGGGTGGCTGAACAACTTTATTCTAAAAATTCCTTCACTTTTGACTGATTTTTTCCTGACCATTAATATTCAAAGGCCAGCATTTAATCTTGTAATATTTTTATTCTAGAATCTTTCATAAACGGCATAAAACAATAACATTTCAGATTAAAATTTAAAAATTTCAAGTTTATTTATTTCAATCAAAAAAGATAAGTCTTATACCATAACAGATAAATTCTCAATAAAAAAGGACGAATTTTCAATATAGTAGTTAAATTTTCGACAAAAAAAATCACTTTTTAACAAAATAATTAAATTGTATGAAAAGTTAAATAAAATTTTCAATCATATAGAAAACCATATAAAAACCATAGAGGAATTTTAAATAAAATATTTAAATTTTCGACCAAAAAAGATGAAGTTTAATATCAAAAAGACGAATTTGGAACACAATACATGATTTTTCAAAGAATTTCAACAAAATAGATGAATTTTTAACTAAAGAAGATACATTTCCAATCAAAAATAGAATGGTTAAATTTTCAGTTGCAAGATAAATTTTCGATAAATAAAAAAAAAATCAACAAAATATTTAAATTTTCAACGAAAGAAATACATTTTTAACCATATAATTGAAATTCACACCAAAAAGATGAATTTTCAATCAAGGAGATTAATTTTCTACTGGAAAAGTCGAATATTCATAAAAATACATGAATTTTCAAATACAAAAGATAATTTTTCAACCAAAAATGGAATAGTTATATTTTTAGTAAAAAAATAATAACTAAAAAAAAATTCCGTAAAATACATGAATTTTTAACTAAAGAAGATAAATTTTAAACTGAATATGCAGCAGTTAAATATTCAGTTAAAAATTAATTTTTAAATTTTTGTTCGACAAATGTGTTAAATTTTTAATAAAAAAGACGGGTTTTCAACTAAAATACTGAATCGTCAACCAAAAAATAAATTTTCAACAAACTAGTTCAACTTTCAACTAAGAACTTGAATTCTCAACCAAAACAGGTTAACTTTTTACTAAACAGTTGCATTTTTATCCATAAAAGTTTAAATTTTTACATTAAATAAAAAAGACGAATTTTCTATCATAAAGATAAATTTTAAACACAATACATGACTTTTCAAAGAAATAATTGAATTTTCAACTAAGTAAGATCAATTTTTCAACTAAAAATAGAAAAGTTCAATTTTCGGTACACTTTTGAGCCAAAAGAGGAATTTTCTGTAAATCAGTATATTTTCAACCCGAAAATATTAATTTTCAATAAAAAAGTTAATTATCAAACCGGAAAGATTAGTTACAAAAAAATACGAATTTTCAACTAAAAATGATCAACTTTCAAACAAAAGTTTAAAAGTTAGATTTTTAGTTAAAAAATTAATTGAGAAAAAAAGAATTTCCACCATAATAGTTCAACTTTTAGCTAATTAGATAAACCTTCAATTAAGGAAATATTTTCTTAGCAAATTAGATCAACTTTTACCCAAGTAGTTAAATTTTTAATTTAAAAATATAAATTTTTTAATAAAATAGTTAATCTTTTAATCAAAGAGATCAATTTTCAACCAAAATTTTGAATCTTCCACTGGAATAGTTCAATTTTCAGTAAAAAATTAATTTTGATCCAAAAAATAAAATTAAGTTTTCAACCAAAGAGGTGAATTCTCAACTAAAAAGATGAATTTTCAACGAATAATGTAATAGTAGATATTCCAACCAAAAGAGATTTTAATTTTAAATACAAAACAGTTGAATTAAACTAAAAAAGACCAATTTTCAACAAAATAGTTCAATCCTCAAAGAAAAAAGATGATTTTTTAAACCAAAAAGACGAATTTTTCAAAAAAATAATTGAATTTTCTACCAAAATAGTTAAAATTTCAACCAAAAGGGATGACTTTTAAACAAAATTATTGAATTTTCAAACAAACAATAAAATCCCTCGGTTTTGCAAGATTTTTTTCAAAATCCTAAACTTTCTCTGACTTTCCCTGGCCAATAAAATTCTCTGACTTTTCCCTGATTTCCAGGATTTCTCAGACCTGCGGCCACCCTGAAATTTTCTAATTTTTTTTGAATAATTCCATTTTTTCACCATTTTAATGAGTTTGATTTTGCAACAGGAAAGTAAACACAAATCTAGTCTGATTGACAATAATATTTATCGATAAGAATTATACGAATATCCCTTGCTGTGTTTGTTTATTTTTGTTTCAGAGTATGATAGAAATGTAGGTACTAGTCACTAACTTGTGATTCTTGAGAGTCTTCAGATTTTCTGTTTATTGAAAGTTACTTTGAGAGAAAATTGAAACTTCATGAAAGTATTCCATTTTTACAAAGTTATACTTTACAAGCAATTCAAATTAAAAATATTTCATTCACGCTCATTTAATAAAAATTATAAGAAACATACTTAAAAAATCAACGTATATCCTTTCCACACATAAATTAAAAAAAAAATCGAATTTTATGATGACATTCCAATTTAAAAAAGTTGAATTTTAATATCTCACAAGATTGCTTACTTTTTTTAATTTTAAGTCTAGATATTGTACTTTTTTCAGTTTCGATCTACAAATATTTAATTTTCAAAATTCAACATCTGTTGAAGAATTTTGATTTTGGAAAACGAGTTTACTAATCTTCAATTGAGTAATCGAAAATAGAGACATTTAGTATAAATTAAAACTCTTTATACAGCCTATTAATATATAAATACAATTTTTTTAAAGTAATCTTTGAAAAGAATTCACTAGAATTAACTAGATTTTTTTACTTAAATTCTTTTTTATAATCTAGTTCATTTCAGACGTTCAAATAAAAAATATATTAATTTTTAAACTTGAAATTTCTTCAAACATCTTAAATCTAGTTCTCGATATTTTAATTTTCTTTATAGTAATTTCAGATGTAAAAACTGTAAAACTGAAGACTCCAAAATATTTCCAGGGTGTCTATCTGACCGAAAAATCGGGAAAACCGTGAAATGACCGAGAATTTGATTCATAGTTCTGAGATGGAACAGGAAATAAATGAAAGAAATATAAAAAAATGCACGTAAAGAATTAAAATTATCCTGACTTGGAACTGGGAATTTTCGAGAAAAAAAATCTATGTTGCGACATGGAATTTCAGTATAGAAATATAATTCCAAGTTTAGGGCAAGAATCCCGTAAAGAATTATATTTTCCATGTTAGGTTCACTTTAGAACAAGAAATTTCGTTAATAATATTCTAGTTTATACTTTAGGACAGGGAGTTTCCATAAAGAATTATAATTTGTTTTGAAACCGGGAACTTTTCACATGGAATGGGCATTTTTTTAAAGAATTTTAATTCTGATTTAGAAGAAATTAATTTTTAAAAATGCCTGTTCCATGTCAGAATTAGTCGCAATTTGAAATTTTCCTCTTGCAAATTTTTTGGGAAAAAAAGTTTCTATATTTCTGAATTATAAAGAAAATTTTATAAATAAATATAATTCTGTCTTGGAATAGGGAATTTTTTTTAATGAATTGTATTGTGAATTGGAATAGGGATTTTTCTAAAAGAATGATATTTCTGATTTTGGACTGGGAATAAATAAATGAAACATAAAAAAATCCCGTAAAGAATTATAATTTTGACTTGAAACAGGGAATTTCGTAAAGAATTATTATTTGCTTTGGAACAGAGAATTTTTGAAAATAATTTTAATTCTGATTTATGAAATTCACAAAAACAATCCCTGTTCCAATTCAGAATTTGTCACAATTTGAAATTTCCCTCTTCCAAATTTTGAAAAAAAGGAGTTGCTATATTTCTGAATTATAAAAGAAAATTTTATAAATATAATTCTGTTTTGGAACAGCGAATTTTGGAAATGAATTTACTTGTGAGTTGATATAGGGAATTTCCTAAAAGAATGAAAATTCTGAGCTTGAACAGGGAATATATAAATAAAATATTTGTTAAATCCCGTAAAGAATTATAATGTTGACTCTTTGAAACAGGGAATTCCGTAAAGAATGATAATTTTGGCTTGGAACAGGAAATTGTGGAAAATAATTTTAATTCTGATTTATACAAAGGGAATTTACAAAAACAATCTCTATTCCATGTCAGGATTCGAGAGATTTTGAACATTGTTTTTTCCAAATCACATTTGGTTTGAATTTAAAAATTCGTTTTCTTTTTTAAGTAAAAATTTTCCAGAATTTGAAACTTCCTTCTCCAAATTTTAGAAAAAGGGAGTTACTATATATTTCTGAATAATAATAGAATATGTTATAACCTTATAAATAAATATTATTCTGACTTGGAACAGGGAATTTCCGTAAAGAATTATAATTTAGACTTTGGAACAGGGAATCTCCGAAAGGAATTATTATTTAGACTTTGAGACAGGGAATTTTCGTAAAGAATTATTATTTAACTTCTAACAGAGAATTTTTGACGTGGGACGGGAATTTTGGAAATTTAATTTAATTCAGATTTAGAAGAAGCGAGTTTAAAAAAAATCGCTGTTCAAATTCATAATTATAATCTTTAAAAATCGTTCGAAATCATTCAAATATTTTAAGTCTTTTAAATTGAGCGGAAGAATACCAAGAATTTTAAATCATCCAACAACAGACACCTTGATTTCAGTATAAAAAAGTTCAATACATTTTCATAATAAAAAAATGCATGTCTTAGAATTATTGAAATTCCTTTATCAACGAAAAGAAAAAATCTAAAAAATAATTTCTTGTACAGGATATCCCCTATGTGGGTGAAGTCGAAGGAGGACTTTTCCCTGGAAAAATGGTGAAAATCCAGGGAAAAGCTCCACCAGATGCAGTCCGATTTGCCATAAATTACCAACTCGGCCCAAATTTGAATCCCAGAGACGACATTGCGATCCATATTGCACCTCGTTTTGATGAAGGTTTCATCACTAGAAATCACATCCAGTCCATGAATTGGGGAGAGGAAGAAAACGGAGGTCCACTCGTGATCCAGCCCGGTCAGGATTTTGAAATCATTGTCCTCTGCAAGTACGAATGTTATAAAATTGCAATAAATGGACGACACTACACAGATTTCAACCACAGACTTCCTTTCCAAAAAGTCACACATCTTACGATTGATGGAGACGTTGTGATTTCTTCCATATTCTACGAAACACTTCCGGATTCACAGAGATCTCCCAGAGCTGCTCCTGTCGTTCCTGATCTTCCACCTGCAGATTTCGGCCCACCAAGTAAGTTATTACAAATTTACTTACTAATTTAAGTTGAATTAGTTGATATGTTAATTTCTCAAAATTTTGATCATTAACTCTGACTGTTCTTAACTGTTCAAAATAATCTTCCAACAGGGTGGTAGCAGGTCAGGAAAAGTCAGGGAATTTTCTTGGTCAGGGAAAGTCAGGGATTTTGAAAAAGGAAATTGCAAAAGTCAGGGAATTTCTGTAAGAAGTACTTTAATTACTGCCACTTTTAATCTCTTTTTTCTTAAATCACTTTTCTATCACTTTTTCAGATGAAAAGATCTATTTCGTCACCTTTCTTTCAATAAATTAACCCATGGGTTTGCCACTGTTGAATTCAGGTCTATCAATTTTCTTGAATTCTTTGAAATATTTTAGGGTATTTTACAGGATTACAACAAATTTTCAACAGATATCAATAATTTGATGAGAGTTCAAAGGATTTTAAAAATGTTACGATATTTTTAAAAATTCCAAGGAATTGCGAATCTGTAGTCAAAATTCCAAAATTCGAAATAGCGGATACAATACTTGTTTAAAAATGTTTTGTCCGTCATATTGGATCCGTCATTTTGAATTGCAGAATTTTGACTTCAGAGTCGTAATCAGCCACCCAAAAACACCCCTGAGGACCCATTTTGAAGCCACGAAACCAATTTTTTTAAATTCTTTGCCTCCATATTGGATCGGCCATTTTGAATTGTAGAATTTTAACATCAGATTCGTATTGCGTGACCCAAAAAACTCTCGAATCTCTACTTTCAAGCCACGGGACTTATTTTTCAATTTTGCTGTCCGTCATATTGGATCCGTCATTTTGAGTTTTTGAATTTTTACTTTATATTGGTAATTAGCGACCCAAAAAACCTCTTAGAAGTTATTTTTAGCTAATTTACTATTGTTGATTAGTCACAGTTACATTTAGTGCACAAAAAGGCTGAATTATTTAACTTTGTTTATTTATAAAATCCATTCCGTTAAAAACCAAAACGTTTTCAAGGTTTCTTAATGTCAAATAAAGTTCGACAATACTCTTAACTTGCTTTTTGTTCTTATGATTTTTTTCAAACTACATGAAAAATATTAAAAGATATTAAAAGAAATATTGAAAAGATTCTAAGGAGTTTTGAATAAACTTCAATAATTTGAAATAATCCAAAGGATTAAAAAAATTTTTAAAACATCCAAGGAATTTTCAAGAGCTTTAAAAAGTTTCAATGCATTCCAATAGATTTCAAGGGATTTGAAATATTTTGAGGTATTTCAAAAGATTCTAAGGCATTTTTTAGTGATTTCAATTTGTTAAAGGAATTTCCAAGGATTTGAATAATTTTAAGGCTCTCAAGGTATTTTAATCAATTTTCCAAGCTATCAGAAAATATCAGATTTCGTGTAATTTCACGGGATTTTATAATATTTTAATGGATTTCAAAGAATTTATTCACAAGAATCGAAGAATTTTGTAACATTTCAAAGCTTTTCAGATATTTCAAGGTATTTCCAAAGATTTTTAAGAATTTTAAAGATTTGAGGTTATTTGTAAAGATTCCAAGGAATTTTCAATTGATTTCAATAATTCGAAAGAATTTCAATTTTTTTACTTTTTGAAGAATCGAAGAAATTTTAATCAGAGTTCAATAATTTCAAAGTATTCCAAAGGACATTAAAGATTTTATCTTGGATTTTAGGGTATTGTTAAAACATTCCAGGAATTTTCAAGAGCTTTAAAAAGTTTCAAGGGATTTCAATAGATTTCAAGGGATTTGAAATATCTCAGGGTATTTTATAAGATTCCAAGGCATTTTTAAGTGATTTAAGAATTTTCAAGTTAATTCCAAGAATTTAAATAATTTGAAGGGATTAAACAAAATATTTATTGGGTTTTATAGAGTTTCGGAAGATATGGAACGATTTTACAGGACCTATAAGGTTTTGAAATATTTTTTAATGATTCCGAGGTATTTTATCAGAATTCTCAGAATTTCACTCAATTTAAGGGATTTTAAAAGCTATCAAGGTATTGTAATAAATTTTCCAAGGTTTCAGGAAATATCAGATTTTATTTAGATTTTCAGGATTTTATCATATTTTAATGGATTTTAAAGAATTTATTCACAAAAATTGAGGAATTTTATAGGATTTCAAAGATTTTCAAATATAAAGGTGTATCCAAAGATTTAAATTTTTTTTAAGATTTCAGGATATTTTTAATGATTCTAAGGTTTTTTCAATTGATTTCAATAATTTGAAGGGGGGAAAATCAAGGTATTTCAAAACATTTTAAAGATTTCAGGGTATTTTTAAAAATTTCAAGAAATTTGTAAGAGCTTCAAAAAGTTTCAAGGTATTTTAAAAGATTCCAAGTCATTTTCAAGATATTTAAATAATTTCAAGGGATTTCCAAGGATTTCAATGATTTTAAGGGATTTAAAAAAATCTTGAGTGATTTTAAAGGACCTACAAGGTTTTAGAATATTTTTAAAGATTTCAAAGGATTTTATCAGATTTCCGAGGACTTTAAGGGATTCTAAAAGCTCTCAAATTATTTTAATAAATTTTCCAGAATTTCGGATAATATTATCAGATTTCATAGAATTTCGCGGGATTTTATATTATTTTAATGGATCTCAAAGAATTTATTCATAAGGAGTAATGGATTTCGTAGGATTTTAAAGATTTAAAGAGATTTTCAAATATTTGTTGCAGTTCATTTGGAATTTACCCTGAATTCTTTTTAAAAATTTTGAATTGCCTTGATTTTTTTTATTAACTTCAATTCTTCTAAATTCAATGGATTTTATTTGACTTTCTTTTACAAGATTACAATTATGGTCTTTGAGTATTAATGGCTAGGGAAAATGAAAAATTAGTTTGGGAAAAATGAGAAAAGAGGCAGGGAATTTGGAAAATGAAGTTTCGCGGCCACCCTGTTTCTATTTTCCTTCAATAATTGAAAATTAAATTCCGCTTGTAGAACCTGGTGCTTTATATCCTAACTTGGATCCTTCGGCACCAAATGCACCTCCTCATGGATTTCCCCCTGGAGGATATGGACCACCACCAAATTCTTTTGGTCCACCAAGTTATGGTCAAGGAGGTCCAGGAGGAGATCCTCGAGGTTATGGCTACCAACCTGGCTTCCAAAAAGCAGAAGAAGAAGAAGCTTTCTCAGGCTTGGATAAAATGGGTCTCGCCCTTGGAGGACTGGTCGCTGCAGGAGGTGTAGCAGCAGCTATGCACGCTTATAACGTAAATAACTCCCACTTCCACCTTCTTTAAAATAATGTTTAAAAGATTTTCGATATTTAGTCATGCTTCCAGAAACTTATCCCAATCCGAATTCTCAATGTTCTAAAGTGCCCTCTTAATCACCATTATAATTCTCATCTATTTATGTTCGATTCGACTGAATTTATCGATTCTTAGGAAGCAGACTTTTTTCGTAAGCCAACGAAAGAATTACGAGTGATTCTGTTTTATTTTTAATTCGTTTTATATATTGTTTCTCGTAGAAGGAATCTTGTAATGGCTAATGTATGAAACCAAAAGTTAATTAACTTAGTAAGGAATCATTAATAGATAAATAGAGTAAGAAAAATCTTTGCATTTTTAAAATGTTTATTGGGTATTAATTATAGGATTGCTGCGGGTCAGTGAATTCTGGAAAGTTAGGGAAAGTCGGGGAATTTAAAACTGGTTAGGGAAAGTCAAGGAATGTCAGAGAAAACCTGAAAGAGTTAAAAATTAATCTGTTTTGTTTGAGACTTCAAAAATTCTGTTGAAAATTCGTCTTTTATGAATGAATTCAACTGTTCATGATTTAAAATTAAAACTTTTTTGGTTGAAATATCAATTATTACATTCTTCGTTGAGAATTGACCTTCTTTGGTTGAAAATTCAAGTGCTTAGTTGAAAGTGGAACAAGTTTGTTGAAAATTCATTTTTTTGTTGACGATTCAGCATTTTAGTTTTAAAAAACCTTCTTTTTTTTGTTAAAAATTTAACTTTATTGTTAAAAATCCTTTTTTTTTCTTTGTTCAAAATGAATTTTTTAGCTGAATATTTAACTATTGTATGTTTGGTTGCAAATTTATTTTGTTTAGTTGAAAATTCATGTATTTTTTTGAAAAAAAAAATTTTCGGGTTAAAAATTAGTTTTTTAAACTGAAAATATTCCATTTATAGTTGAAAATTTATCTTTTGTAGTTGAAAATTTATGTATTTTGTTGAATATTCGACTTTTTTAGTAGAAAATTAATCGTCTGGGTTAAAAATTCATATTTTTGGTGTAAAATTCAACTATATGGTTAAAAAGTAATTTTTGTTGTTGTTGAAGATTTCTTTTTTAAACTGAAAATGTACCTATTCCATTTTTGGTTGACAATATATCTTTTGTAGATGAAAATTCATGTATTTTGTTGAATATTCGACTTTTTAGATAAAAAATTAATTTTTTTGGTTAAAAATTCATCCTTTTGGTGAATAATTCAACTATATGGTTAAAAATTCGTTTTTTTGGTTGAAAATTCATCATTTTTAGTTGGAAATTCATCTCTTTGGTGGAAAATTGAACTATTCTGTTAAAAATTGGTGTGTTTTTTGGTCGAAAATTAATTTTGTGTGTAACTCAAAATGTATCTATTCTATTTGTTTAATTGAAAAATTAACTATTCTATTTTAGGTTGAACATTTATCTTGTTTAGTAGAAAATATATTTATTTTGTTGAAAACTTGTCCTTTTTGGTAGAAAATTCATCTTCTTGCTTGGAAATTCATTAATGTTGTGGAAAACTCGTCTTTTGTGAGTTGCAACTTACATTATTTGGGGTAGAAAATTCATTTTTTTAGGTTGAAAATTCCACTTTTTTTTTTAGAAAACTCGTTTCTTTTTAACTTTAAAATTAAACCGTTTTGTGGGAAATTAACTTTTTTGATAAAAATTCGTCCCTTTTGCTTGAAAATTCAACATTTTGAAAGCAATTTTTGTTCTTTGATGACTAAGAAATCTTTCTATGATAAAAATGTTAACTCTTTGGTTGAAAATTTCTATTTTGGTTTGAAAATTAGTCTGTTTTGGTTGAAGATTTATCTCTTGGGTTGAAAATTTAACTTTTTTGTTGAAAATTCCTTTTTTTTTTTGTTAAAAATTAATTGTTTCAACAGCAAATTTGATTATTCCATCATTGTTTCAAAATTTATCTTTTCGGGTTGAAAACTGTTAATGTGTTTTGTTAAAAATTCGTCTTTTTTGGTAGAAAATTAATCTTCGTGGTTGAAAATTCATCTCTTTATTTGAAAATGTAAGTATTTTGTGGAAAATTAATTTTTTGTTAGATTAAAAATTAGTTTTTTCAACTTAAAATTTATCTTTTTCAGTTCAAAATTCATATTTTTAGTTGAAAAGTAAGGTTGTTTTCATACCTGAAAAATAAATTTATAATGGTCAGGGAAAATGAAAAATTGGTCAGGGAATTTGAAATTGAAACTTTGTAGCAACCCTGATTTACTTAAAAATTGTTTACTTTCACGAGACATAGTCATTTCACTCTCTAGCTAGAGCTACGGTGGCAGGTGTCACGCCTTATTTTTTAAAATTTCAAACTCATGATATAATTATATTTTTTATTTATTTTATATTATTCTTATGTATTTTTTTAATTTGTAGAAGAGAAAGGAGCAGAATCTGGACAACGAGCATAGCGATCACGAGAAATCAGACTCTTCCAGGAACCAAACAGAAGGTTTAAATTTGGGATCCTTGGGTGCTGCTCTTGCAAGTAGTTTAGCTGCTAATGCTCTTTCGGGAGGAGGAGGCACTAGACCACAGTCAGCTGGATATCCTCCTCAAGAATCTGGTGGCATGTTGGGATCTATTCTGGGAGCTCTCGGTGGGTTTTATTTATAACTTGCTATTTTCGAAGATCTGATAGGGTTTTTAGACGAAATATGAAGCTTCATCTGTGATCGAATCTATGACCGTTTGTCGGAACAAAAAATGGTTCATTCAAAAAATATTATTTTGAGAATAACAGTCAATCGTATATACCTATTTCTTTATATGAGTCCCATTATTAAAAGATTACAAAGGTGAGAGGAATGCAGAGACACGCAATTGCGTGACATCATCTGAGAAACCTATCATTTTATTCAAGGTTCTTATCAAAAGTCAGTAGATCATGGACTTCTCTTTAGTTCAGGAATCACAGGCCATCCCATTTTTTCCCTTTTCCCCTTAAATTTAAAAAATCCCCTAAAACATCTGAAATAGTGAATTTTGAACCAATCTTCCCCTTTTCCCATTTTGTCAAGGTTTCGATTCCTTTTTTAAGAATTATAAACAGAAATTCAAGACATTAAAAAACAAAAATCTTTGAAAGCTTTGCAAATATTTCCTGAATGATTTATTTGATAATTTTGTAGATTTTAAGGTTGTTGCAAATTAAAAAGATCTTTATGGAGGTTATAGACTTCACCGACCAACATTCTCTAAAATAGGGGAAATACGTAGATTTTTTACGAAAATAGAGGAGCAAATTCTTTTAAATGAAATTAAGGTAGGTACTAGTGCTTCAAATTTCCTAATATCTCTAGTAAAAATATGGTGTTTTCAACTGAAGAGATGTATTTTCAACTGAAATAATTAATCTTAAAAAAAATAAATAAATAAATAAAAATTAATTTTGAACGAAGTAGTTCAACTTTTAATCAAGTAGTAAAATTTTCAATAAGAAAATATGATTTTTCATCGAAAAATGTAGTAGTTGACATTTCAACCAAAAAATATGTTTATTTGAAATAAAAAATAGTTAAATTCATCCAAATAAGACGAATTTTCGACCAAATAGCTGATTTTTTAAACAAATTGTTTAATTTTAAAGCCAAAAAGACAAATTTTCTACAAAACAGTTGAATTTTAAACCAAAAAAGTAAGATTTTCACTATAAAAGTTAATTTTTAACGAAAAAAGATGAATTTTCAATACAAGAAAGATGAATTCCTTACAAAAATATAATAGTTTATATTGTAACCAAAAAACTTATTTTATTTTAAATCAAAAACAATAGCATTCTCCCAGAAAGATGAATTTTCAAACAAATAGTTGAATTTTCAGTTTAAAAAATTAATTTTCAACAACAACAAAAAACTAATTTTGAACAAGATAGTTAAATTTGTAAGAAGAGAGATGAATTTTCGGACAAAAAATGTAAAAAATAAAAAAATAAAAACAGTTGAATTCGTCCAAAAATGACGAATTTTCAATAAAATAGTTGAAACGTCAACCAAAACAGATTAATCTTCAACCAAACAATTTTGTTTAACGAAAAAGGATGAAATTTCCAACAAAATAATTTAATTTTCAACCAAATAATAAATGTCTTAACCAAAAATGATTCATTCTCATCCAAAAATATAAATAAAGGTATGATAAGGGGGAAGAGCGGGGAATCAGGGAAAGACTGCGAAGCCTGCGACAAATAAATAGGAATTTTGAGTCATTTTTAATACTTTCAAAATTTGTCATAAAGTACGTAAAATGGGCCTATCAGAGAAAAGTATGTTAGTTGCTGTTGTAGAAAAAAAATGGTGTAGATTGAAAATAACATGCAAAAAAGTAGCGTATTTTGAAATCATCTCATAAAGTATAATTAATTTAGAGTTGATTGTTATATTGCTTGGTTTTACATGTTAGCAAACTGCGTCTTTTGAAAAATTGTTATCTTCAAATTTTTGTGAAGAATTTTTTTAATTTCTATTTTTTCACACTATAATCGTCTTTAGCTTAGATTAAAAAGTTTTTCTATCGCCTGAGAGCTTTCAACTGATAAAAATATATTAGAAACAAAGTTAAACGTTTAAGGAAACAAAAACAGAAAAAGTATGTTTTTTAGTCATTTTTGTGTTTTTCAAATTATTTCTTTCCAGCTTACTTTCTACTATTATTTCTTTTTTACTTACAGTAGAAAAGTACTTTAATCAACTCGAGAGTTTTGTACTAAAAAGAGTACATTAGAAAAAAATTAATGAGAATGAATCAAAATCTATCTACTGATTAAAATACATTTAGAAATTCAAATATACGCATATTTCAATCATGCTGTGTAGTTATTTTTCAATCTTTGTTCTTGAATTTTTTTCTTACGTATTTTTTTATCAGTGGAAAGTGCTAAAGTATTTAACGAATTTCTCAAAGATAGCTAAAAAAATGTTTAAACACAAAAATGACTAAAAACGAGGATCACGAGATACCCATATAATATCCAAAGTTTTCGATCATAAATTAAATCTTCTTTTAATCCCCCTTTTTTCGGAAGAATGCCTTTTTTCCTAAAGTTGAACTACTGAACCGCTGTTATCCCTGCCAGTTTCTTAATTCCATTTATCAAAGTCGTATAGCTATTAGATTTATCAAAACTTTTTGGATTAAATTTTGGTTTAGAGAATTCTAATTTTGAGCTTTCTTTTAGGAGGAGGAGGAGGTCATCATCAACCGGCACCACAGTCAGATCCTCTGGGAGGATTAGGTTCAATTTTAGGTGCTTTTGGGGGTGGTAATCAGCAACCTGCCTATCAACCTTCTGGAGGCTACGGAGGTTATCAACAAGGAGGAGGAGGATATCCTGGAGGAGCCCAAGGCTCCCAGGGTTCTGATCTTTTGTCGAATTTGGGCTCAGCCCTTGGTTCCAGTTTGCTCAGTTCTGCCATCGACGGATTTTCAAAACGCAAGGACGTAAGTAAAGAAAGAAAGATGGCCAAATTAGCACAAAGTCCAGGGCTAAAATGAAGATCGCTTTTTAGCTAATGTCTAATGGCTTCGCTTTGTCTTTCAGACCAGGATCCTAATTGCATGTGTGATATTAAAAATGACTTTTTATCATGACTGTTTTTTTTTAATTTATATTTTTGAAGATTGTACTATGCATGTTGATGTTTTTCTGTTATACCTTCAAGGGTTGTTATCTATTAGAATTGTATAAAAACTTTTTTTAATTTGTGACATTTATGTGTGACATTTTTTGTGAAATATATTTTTTGAACAATGAACTTTATTTTTTTTTTATTTAGTTTTTACAATCGTTTTGTGATTCTGGTGCATTCTACAATAACGCTTTTAATCTTTGCCTATTAACTCTAAGAGCTGCGGTATTTTTTTATCTTTACTAGGTCGATTCTTTCTTGCGAGAAGTGCAATCTGCATTAGAAGAGGTATGATGAAAATTTACAAGACTTTTAATCAGGGGCCGCCCAATAAACTACGTTACCAATTTAAGGGTCAGTGGAAATAAAGTAAAAACTCAGATAACGTTCAGTACGTTTCCTGATTATAAATTTTAACAAAGTTTGCGAATGTTGCGGAAAATAGCCTTGCAATGGTACATTTCAAAAATAACTTAATAAATTTGAAAATCACTTTAATATTTCAGGCTGCACCCTTACGCCGTCTTTTCCCTTTTTTAAAGAATTCCTCTTTATCCCCCGTAAATAAGTTATTTTCTCTTTTTCTCGTTATTTCGCTTAAATGCGAACGGAATTATTAGAAAAGTCAGAATCCAATAAGAAAATCCAACTATTTTTGGCTAAAAGTTAATTATTTTTGCTTTGGAAAGTCTACTATTATATTTTTCATTGCAACTATTTTATTAAAAAGTCATTTTTTGTTCAAAAATTCATCTTTTTTATTTGAAGATTCGCCTGTTTGGTTAAAAATTCGTTTAATTTTTGGTTGAAAAGTTATGTATTTTATTGATAATTCGTCTTTTTGGCAGAAAATTAATCTTTTTGGTTAAAAAATCCTCTTTTGGGTTGAAAATTAAACTATTTGGTTAAAAATTTAACAATTTACTTAAATTTTGTTTTAACTTAAAATGTAACTATTACATTTTTGCTTTATATTGATATTTTTAATTCAAAATTAATCTTTTCTAGTTAAAAATTCATCTTGTTTTGAAAATGGATTTTTTGGTAGAAATTTGATCTGTTTTCGTTAAAAGTATAACTTTTTGGTTGAAAATTAATCTTTTTTTGGTTGATGATACAACTATTTTGTTCAAAATTAGTCGTTTTTGGTTTAAATATCAACTATTAAATGTTTCGTTGAGGATTCATCTTTTTTGGTTGAAAAATCAACTACTTGGTTTAAGTTGAACTACTTTGTAAAAAATGCATTTTTTGTTTTGAAGATACATCATTTCAGTTAAAAATTCAACGATTTGGTTATAAATTAACTTTTTAGTTGAAGATTCATATTTTTTAGTTTAAAATTCAAATGTTTTTGTAGGAAAGTCGTCTTTTTCGCTTGAAAAATCAACAATTTGGTAGAAAATTAAACTATTTGGTTAAAAGTTAAGATTTATGTTGAAAATTCATATTTTTTTTGAAAAATCAACTGTTTTGTAGATGATTTGTCTTTCTGGCTTCAAAATTTAACATTTTTGTAGCAAATTCATGTATTTTGTTGAAAATTCGTCTTTTTTGGCAGAACATTAATCTTGTAGGTGGAAAATTAATATTTTTTGTGAAAAGTGTAAATATTTGAATAAAAATGCATATTTTTCTGTTGAAAATTCAAGTGCTTGGTTGAAAGTTGAACTATTTTGTTGAAAATTCGTTTTTTTTTTGTTCAAAATTAATTTTTTCATCTGGAAATTGGACTATTCCTCATTTGGTTGAAAATTCAACTAAATGATTGAAAATTTAACTACTTTGTTAATTTTTTTTTTAATTGATCTCTTTGGTTAAAAATCTACCTGTTTTGTTGATTTTTTGTTTGTTTGAAAATTAATCTTTTAAACTAAAAATTGAGCGATTCCGTTTTTGGTTGAAAACTTATTTTTCAGTTTAAAATTTAACTATTTAATTTGAAAATTCATTTTTTTATTTAAAATTCATCTTTACGGTTTAAAAGTCAACTATTTTCTAAAACATTCGACTGTTTACCTTGAACACTTAACTTGCCAAAAGTTCAAATGTGTTGTTAAAAATTCGTGTTTTTGGCTTCAAATTTAACTGCTTACTTTTATTCCTATGACCGAGAAGAAAATTAAAAATCGGGGCCAAAAATTTGTTAACGTAATTTATGGACGGCCCCTTATGGAAAAATGCATCGAAGATACTTTTTTTATTATATCTTTTTCTTGTCTCTATTTTTCCAGAAGTCTTGCGCTTCTAAAGGTGTTTCTAGCTTATCTAAAATGTATTTACTTTTTTGCTAACTTTGAATTAATATTCTTGTCTTGGAAAACTTGAACATAGGTATTTTTTAATCATTATAAATCATTTACACAGCAATCGCATCACGAGGATGATCGTCCTTCGTATGCACCACAACCTCAGCATTTCGGAAGACATCATGACTCAGCACCCCCACAACCTTCTCCAAGGTCTCCTAGCCCTCCAGGGGGTGGAAAATTATCCGCAGCCGAAATTTCCAAAGGTCTCGGCCTTGGCGATGACGAAGATTAGTTTAATCGAATTTTAAAAATATTTAAATAATTCTCAGCTGCACATTGAAGTTTTCTCTGGCTTACTCTTCCACATTCAAAAAGCATCACAAAGCTTTATCAGGGTGTCTACCGTACCTGGAAAAATCTGGAAATGTCAGGGAATTTTTTTTCAACGACGGGGAATTTTGTCAAGAGTGTGCTTGATTTTTTGTTTAATCGCAATATAAAATTGAATAACAATGATTCTTCATTTGTAAAAGTAGCTTTATATTACTGGATTTGAATTGTTTTAGTTGAAAATTCATCTTTTTGGTATGGAATACAACTATTGTAGTTGAAGATGTAGCATTTTAGTTGAAAATTTATCACATTGGTTGAATACATATTAATTTTCTTAACTGAAAATTTAACTATGTCAGTTGAATATTCCATCATTTTAACTAAAAATTCATGTCTTTGAACATTAATTTTTTGACTATTGAATTTTTGGTTTAAAAATTATCTTTTCTAGTTGAAAATTAGTATTTTTTGGTAGAAATTAATCTTCTTGGTTCGAAATTCATCTTCGTGGTCTAAAGCTCATCTTTTTGGATGAAACTTCAACTATTCTAGTGAAAGATTCATCATTTAAGTTAAAAATTAATTTTTGGTTCAAAGTTTAACTATCCCTGTTGAAGATTCATCATTTTAGTTGAAAGTTCATCACTTTGGTGGAAAATTGAACTATTTTGTTGAAAATTAGTTATTTTTTGTTGTTGAAAATTATTTTTTTTTATCTGAAAATTTAACGTTTTGGTTGAAAATTCAACTTGTTGGATGAAGATTCATCTCGTTTGTTGAAAATTTAACTATTTTGTTGCGACATCGTTTTTTTTATTGAAATTTTTTTTTTAACTGAAAATTTGACTATTGCGAATTTGAATCGGTTTAAATTGAATTCAATATAGTACCCACATTAATTTCACCTAAATATGCAATAAATCTTAAGTATTAGAAAATAAAATTTGAATTATTACTTAAACTCATAGGCTTTAAAGGCAAATTCTCGAAATGAATAATTATATTTTTAGTATTATATAATTATTCAATGGTTCTAACATATTTAAGTTATTTAATCATATAACTTGTCAGCCTTTTCTAAACGAAACATATTAATTAAATCCCTGGGAACTGAAAAAAAAACATTTCGAGTCGGTTGTTTTAAAAAATGCGAAATATTTTAATGGCTTCGCACTATGAAAAATTATACCTGAAAAAAACCTGTGATTGTGATTGTGATGTGTGTCAGGGTTTTTTTTAGGATTTGAGTAGACACCCTGTTTAAACAGAGAATTATAGTTAAATTATTACTGTTGAATCAAAAGTAAAAAAAATATTTATGCACAATAAGGAAATATAGTAAGACAGCGAATTTTATTCGATGTTTGAAAAAGGCCTTGTAGCTCTAGGTAGAAAGGGCTTAAGCATTTTCTGCGAGTACAAAGAGAATCTCACATATTTTCGTTGTATTGTAAGATAAATTTTATTGAACTCGTTATGGATAATTTTAGATCTACCAAGATATCCAAGATATCAAAGGCTATTTTTTTCTATGCGGTATTTTTAAGAATAATAGAAACAGGAACATCGAGTGAAATAGTTTTAGACAATTTATCTGATTGTTGAGAATCTTATTTTTTTATCTTGAGACGCTGAACTTTTAAGCTCCCTTTTAAGTCTTGATGTACGGCTAATGCTACACAGTTGTATGCACAATTGCTTTCAAAGCGATAAAATAAATTAATTTATGTGAATGAACCTTTTTTAATTAGTAATCTTGGTCTAGGGCTATTCTCGACGAAGACGCTTCTGCTGTTGGTCTTCTTTTTTTCTGCGGAAAGAATACAGGCTGTGAATTGATTTTTTTTGGGAGAATTTCAATTTAAATATCAACAGGGTTTGGATCTTGCGACTTTTTTGAAAAAGTGCGACTTTCTGAAGAAAAATACGACTAATCGACTTTTTTCCGTTTTTCTCAGAAGTTCGCTAGTCTTAGTTTCAATTTTAATCACAATGAAACTTTTCAAATTGAAATTTAAAACCATAAAAAATTGTACCATTTTAATGGAGAAAATTAAAAATTGAATAATTTTGTATTTAAGCTTGATAATTAGAAAATGTTTAATTAAGGGCGTTTGAAATTGAATAATTTCTAATTTCGTGAATCCGAATTCAAAGTTTTAGTTTTTTCTTCAAATTTTAAGCCTTCACAGTTGGACATTTAAAATTCAAAAACGTTTAGAATCAATTAATTTCAAATTTAATTATAGTCTTCGCACTCATTTCCCGTTTTCTCCCGTTTTGAAAGAATTTCTCTTGTTTCCCCTGTTTTCAAGAAAGTTCCCTTTTTCTCGGGGTTTTCGTTCAAATGCTAACTAGATTAATAGAACCCATTAAAAAAGTGCAAATATCTTTGATGGAAAGACTTGAAAGTTCATTCTTTTTGGTTAAAAATTCGACTATTTGGTTGAAAATTCAGTTATTTTGTTGATAAGTCATCTTTTTGGATAGAAAAGTTATCCTTTTGGATTGAAATTTCCTTTTTTATGGTAGAAAAGTCATCTTTTTTGGTTGAAAATTAACTTTTTGATTAAAAGTCCAACTGTTTGATTGTCAATGCAACTGATTGGTTAAAAATAATTTGTTGTTTTAGAAAATTTAGCTATTTCATGAAAAAATCATCTTTCTTGGTTGAAAACAATCTACTTGTTGAAAATTCAAATTTCTAGACTGATGATTCAACTGTATTCCAAAAAATTCGCTTTTTTGGCTTGAAAATTCAACTGTTTTCGGTTGAGGTTTAATCTTTTTTATTTGAAAGTTCAATCATTTGGTTCAAAATTCAATTATTTTGTGCAATAGTCATCTTTTTTGGTAAAATATACAACTGATTTTTGGACCATTCGTCTTTCTGGATAGAAAATCGGCCCTTATGGATTAAACATTCATCTTTCTTAGTTAAAATTTTTTTATTTTTTAACTCAACTGTTTTCTAAAAAATTTGTCATTTTAATTGAAAATTGAACTATTTTTGTTAAAATTCGTCTCTTTTGATTAAAAGTTCAACTATTTGGTCGTAAACGCAAGTATTTATTTTAAAATATCTTTGTTTAATTTAACTATTTTGTTGAAAATTCATCTTTTTTTGTTGAAAATTATCTTTTTTGCTAAAAATTCAACTTTTCAGGTTGATAATTAAACTGCCTTTTAAAAAATTCGCTTTTTTGTTTGAAAAATCAACTATTTGTTTGATGTTTCTTCTTGTATTGTTGTAAAATTCGACCATTTTGTTTGACTTAAAAGAATTTCTCTTTTTTTCACCTGTTTTCAAGAAAGTGATTTAATAGAAACCAATAAGAAAATTGAACTATTTCTGGTTGAAAGTTCATTCTTTTTAGTTCAAAATTCGAATATTTGTTTGAAAAATTAATTATTTGGTTCAAAAGTCATCTTTCTTGGTCAAAAATCCAACTATTTTGTAGAAAATTCATCCTTGTGGATTGAAAATTTATCTTTTATGGTGGAAAAGTTCTCTTTTTTGCTTGAAAATTCATATTTCTTGGTTTAAAATTAACTTTTTTGTTGAAAACTTAACTGTCTTCTAAAAAATTCGTGTTTTTGATTGAAAATTATTATTTCTTTAAATCCAACTGTTTGGTTGAAAATTCATCTTGGTAGGTTTTAAATGCAACTATTTGGCTAAAACTTCAATTAGTTTTATAGGTAAGTTGTTCAATTATCAATATTATTATTCAATTATTTATTATATTTTATTATTATATTTATTTATTATTATTATTTTTATTATATTATATATTAATATTCAATATTATTATCATATTCAATTAGTTTGTTTAAAATTCGTCTCTTTTTCTTGAAAGTTCTCAACTATTTGGTTTTTAAATTAAACTGTTTTGATGAAATTTTTTTGATTTAATATAACTATTTGATTGAAAAATAATATTTTGGCTTTGAAAGTGAACTGTTTTTTAAACCGTTCGAATTTTTAACTTGAAAACTCAACTCTTTTGTTAAAAATTCGTCTGTTTTCCTTGACAATTCAACTAGTTTGTTGGAATTGCAGTGTAATTAATTTGACTCGAAATCTTAGGAATTTAAAGACTTTCAAATTGAAATCAATATTGCATCTACGTTATTTTTATTCAGTAGAATTTATTCCCCAATTTTCGTGAAAAATCACCCTATATTCCCTGTTTCGAGAGGATTTTGGGCTGTCAAAGTGTGTATGATTTAAAAATTAGCAATTTCGTATTCAAACTATACATTCTTAAATTTACAGCCTTAATTGTTGAATAATTTCAAGTTTAAAATATTCAAAATGAATGCTCCTGAAGTTCAAAATTAATGTAAATAATTATAAACTTCTTTCATTTGAAAATAATCCAAGTTGGCAAGTTTAACAGTTCAGAAAGAAATATTTTAAACCCAAATTCAGAATCCTTCAAGCTGAATGACTGTTGCACAATGGTCGTTCAAAATTTGTTTTAACTTGGAAGTTTATTTTGATTGTAAAAAGAATATTTGAAAAATCTATAAGAATTATCTACTCTATGCCTCATAAAGTTTTTTCGTTATTTTTTAAATTTTGATGCGACTTTTAATGGATTTTTTTTTTAAATTCCATGCGAAATTCTTTGTAATTTTATGCGACTAATGCGACATTTTTAAGCCTTCTAGTCGATCCGAGCCCTGTATCAATTTTAATGTTATAATTGAACTCACTTTTGAGTCGGCTTTCAAAGCACGGAGTTGTTTCCTTCGATTTCTGGTGAAGAAACCTACTTTTGTCAATATTAAAATTAGTAAAATAAGTAAAAGAATTCCTAAGAGAATTGATGATATCAAAATCCAAAGGGCGATTTTTTCTTCAATAGGCGATCCCAAAAATGTCGTTCCCACAAAAGTTGTATTGCTTTTTGTTTTGATTATGTTAGCAAATCCCTCGGATTTCGTGATAATCATTGCACCTTCCGTAAGAAAAAATAAAATGTCTTTTCCCTCCATCTTGGTCGCTGAAAACAATGTTTTTTTTTTAATTTTCGAGAATTTCTATTTTGAATTAAATTAATAAGCTTACATTGAAAAATCAACGATTGTAATTCCATCTTCAGAAGAATTTTTGTATTCGATGAATTTAAAAGTCCATCTAACTTGCAATTTACTTTTATACAATTAATTGTTGGATTCGAACAATTAATGTATAAACTTCTATTTTCAGGTGGCACATATGTTAAAGGGTTTTCTGCCATTTTAATCGTTTCGAAAACTGCGATTGGTTTTGATTTTTCGAAATCACCATTTAGTACTGAATTACTTTCTTCCTTAAGAGGAATGAACCTTTCTTTATTGGCATCGAAACAAAGAATTTCCTGATTGTTTACGAATCCGATAATCTGAATGATTTTAGCGATCTCAATATTATTTTTTTCCTCTTGCAGAACAGTAGGAATTTTCAAGGTGACTATAACTTCATCTACTGCACAAGAACCAAATTGTTGAATTTCGTAAAGGTGCTCGAAAATTCGGTTCTTTGGATTTTCTTCCTCTCTCGAGTATGAATACAAATCTTCTGGTGTTTTCCTAAACATTTAAAGAACTTTAATTTCCAATAATTAAACAATTTTTATTTCCAATATTTAAAGTTAAATAGAGAATTCGTTCTAATAATTGTAGACTTACCCTGATAAAAGTATATCTAAGTCGACGGCAAAATGAATTGGCATTTTGTAAATGCTATTCTGGTTTGAGTTTAAACTTTGAGTCGAAATTACAGCTTTGAGTTCTGTATAATTACTGTCGCATTTTAATCCACTTGTGGCCAGTTCTAACTTTATTGTTTTCTAAGAGAAAATTAAGTATAGAAAACGGCGTGTAAGTATTTTCAAAGGGTTTAAAAGTTCTCGAGAATTTTTGCAAGTAGAAAATTAATAGTTTCTTTAAATTAAATTATAATTATATGTAAATTAAAGTAAATTTTCAAACATTTCCACAGTTTTAGACATTTGAGAAAAATAAAATTATGGACAAAAACATTACGGGTAACGACAATAAGATTTCTGGTAAAATTTTAAACGATTTAGATTGTATTTTAAAAGATTAGTTTAAAATTTTTAAGATTTCAAAATACATCAAAAAATAATCTGGAAGATTTTAAGACTTTTTTAATTTTACAGAATTTTAAGAAAATTATGAGAACTGAATTATTTCAAAAGATATTAAAAAGTTTTAAAAGTTTTGAATAGATTCGAAAGTAATTTAAATCTTGAGAAGATTTCATAGAACTTAAAAAAATTTAGATTTTTGAAGATTTTGAAAAAAGAAGCTTTTTAAGAATTTTAAAAGTTTTCAAGAGAATAAACCTTTCTTAAGATTCCTGGGGAAATTTCAACTTATTTTTTATTTTGAAAAATTAATTTTAAGAGAAAATTGAAAAAGATTTCAAAACATTTCAAATGATTTCCTAAAATTTCAAAAAAGAAAGTTGACAATTTTGAAGTAGAAATTTTCAATTTTGCAAGTTTACAAGATTTTATAAAAAAATTGAGTAAGTTGAAGAAATATGTATTTAGAAGTTTTGAAAATATTCCAAATTAATTTAAAACTTGAAAGGATTTCAAAAAAGTTAAAACAAAATGTACAGTTTTTAATATTTCAAAATAAAATGTTGAAGCTTTTTAAGTATTTTGAAAGGTTTTACGATAATAAAAAAATGTTAATAAAATTTCAGGGGAAATTTAAGCTGATTTTTATTTTGAAACATTGTTTCAACAGAATATTTAAAAAGATTTTAAAATATTTCCAAAATTATCAAAACAGAACAGAACATCAAAAAAGGTTTAAAAGTTTTGAAAGAATTAAAAAAACAACGTAAAATTTGAATATTTCCAAAAATTAAAACAAAATGTAAATTTTTGTAGATTTTGAAAACAAATTTTGAAGTTTGATAGGCTCAAGAAAAAAAACTTTTCTTATGATTCCTGTAAACATTTTTAATAACTTTTTATTTTGGGAAATTAATTTTTAAAGAAAATTTGAAAAAATATCAACGCATTTTAAAAGATTTCTAAAAATAGCAAAAATATATTGAAAGAAAACTTTCTTAATTTTAAAAGATGTTTCAAAATTTGCGGAATAACTTAAGTCAGTTTAAAAGATATTGAAGACGAATTTTTCCATCAATATTGTAAAATCCTGTGAATTAAAAAAAAAATCTACTTTTTCCACATATCTGAAAACTTCAAAAATCTTTTTGAATTTTCTCAAGAATCTTAGAAAATTTTTTTTCTTTCTTGACTGAAAAATCTGTTACGGTTTCAAATTCAACTATTTTGCTAAAAATTCGTCTTTTTGGTTTGAAAATGTATCTCTTTTGGTTAAAAATTCCACTATTTTGTTGAAAATTCGTCTGTTCTAAATGAAATCAACTTTTTGTGATTTAAAATAAAAATATTTTTTAATTGAAATATCAACTATTACGTTTTTTTGAAAATTGGATTACTTGGTTAAAAATTGAATTACTTAGTTAAAAACGTTAAAAAATCATTTTTTTGTTTGACGATTCATCATTTTAGTTCAAAATTCATCTGTTTGGTCAAAAATGTAATTGGTTGAAAATTAATCTTTTTTGGTCGAGTATTCAATTAGCATATATTTCGTTGAAAATTCATATTTTTGGTTAAAAAATTGAACTGTTTTGTGGAAAATTTGTCTCTTTTGGGAAATTTTCTTTTTGGTTAAAAATTCAACTGGTAAAAATTAATCTTTTATAGTTGAAGATTCAACTATTTAGTTGAAAATGTACTTTTTTATTGAAATTTTGAATTGTCATATCTGAAATCTTCAGAAATATATTTGAATTTTCTCGAGAATTACAGGAAAATTATATTTATATTACTCTGAAAACAAATAAATGAAAAAAATAGTTATTCGAAATTTTTATTTTGTACTCAAAATTATTTTTCGCCTATTGATGATGCTAGTGATAATAAAAAATTGAAGAAAAATAAAAAATCTTACGCTGCTTTCTAGAGGATTTCCAACATCACAAGTCACTTCAATTGCTCCTTCAATTCCATTCATTTCCATCGTACTTTCGCTACATTCTGGTGGAATACTTGCTAAAACTAATGGTTCTGAAATTAGAATTCGAACTTCGGTTTGATACGCATGTTCACCTTCATTCGAAATATTTAAAAATATTGCAAAAGTATTTCGAGATCCAAGAACGAAACTATTATTTTGCAAATCGCTCGACATCGAAATATCTAATTTTGAATTGCAGATGTCATCCGATCCACAATCAACAGCAAAATGCAATGGAATCGAATCTTCAATTTTAGAATTTTCTTTATTTATTATAGGGCAAGTTTTGCAAAATTGGTTTTTGGTAATTGTTTCATTATTTGAATCAAAAATTAGAGATACTGCTATTTCGATTGGATCTATAAAGTTCTGGATCTTATCCTGAAATAAAAATGAAAAACATTTAGTTTAAGTGGGAACGGCTATTTCAATTTTCAAATGTAAAAATAATTAAACATCCGATTTTACGTTGAGATATATTTTGAAGTTGTCACACAATTCGATTCCCTTGCTCAAAGTTCGTGGAAGTTCGTAAATCGTTGCATTATTTGCTTCCTCTGATAATCTAGCTCTTCCGAAAATTTCATCAATCTTCAAAAGTAACGTCACGTCTGAAAATAAATGATTTTAAAGCTTTCTTTCCAGTTGAAAAAATTCATGATAAAAAAATTTAATAATCATCATTCAAAATGATGAAATTGTTCGAAATGAAAAAAATAATAAACTTGTTTCGGTTCTTTACGAATCATCCAGATAGTAATTTATTGTTAGAATACAGTCAGCCAATCTTATTCTATAAAGGAATTAATACATACCTTAGACTCAAGTGTATAATAATCTGTTGTTTAGACTTTTTAAAAATATTTCTGGGAATATTTTACATGGTTTCGGTTTTATTTTGATTAACATTCATGGGAAATCTTTAAATGATTTTTAATTTCGTAAAATGAATTTTTATGGAAATTTGAAAAAGAGTTCGAAACATTTCAAATGATTTCCTAATATTTCGAAAAAGAGTGTAGAAGATTTTTAAGTAAAATGTTTCAATTTGGTAAGACTACAAAATTTCAACAAAAAAATCGTGTTAATTCAAGAGATTTTTAGAAGATTTGAAAGGATTAAAAAATAATTTTAAATTTGAAAAGATTAAATTTTTTTCACAAAATGTACATTTTTAAATGTTTCAAACAAAAAATTTAGAAGCTTTTAAAATTTTTTGAAAAGTTTCAAGCGAATCAAAACCCTTTTCTTAAAAATCCTGGGAAAATTTTAAATAATATTTCGTTTAAAAAAATTAAGTTTTCAAGTACATTTAAAATCATTGTAAAATATTTCAAAATATGTCGAAAAATAATGTAACAGATTTTGAGGCAATTTTTTTAATTTTGCAGGATTTAAAAAAATATATAGAAAAACTTTACATTATTTTAAAAGATATTTTGAAGTTTTAGAAATTTTGAAAAGATTAAAAAATAATAATTTAAAACTTCAAGATTTCAAAAAATGTTTAACGTCTTTTTTTGAAGATTTTGGAAAAGATGCTTTTTAAGAATTTCGAAAGGGTTCAAGAGAATAAAAAAATGTCTTAAGATTCCTGAAAAAAATTTTGAAATGAATTTCAACAGAAAATTGAAAAATATTTCAAAACATTTCAAATTATTTCCTCAAATTTCGAAAAATCAATCTTGACATATTTTACGGCCATTTTTTTAATTTTGAAAGATTTTTCAAAATTTTTAGGAAATATATTCGATACTTTTCAACATATATTTAGAAGTTTTGAGAAAAATTCAAAAATAATTTAAAATTTGAACAGATTTAAAAAAATTTGAAATAAAATGTAGATTTTTCAAGATTTGGAAATAAGGTTTTGAAGCATTTTAAGGATTTCGAAAGGTTTCAAGATAATAAAATAATTGTCTTAAGACTGATGAGAAAATTTTAAGTGATTTTTTGTTTTGAAAATTTAATTTTAAAAGAATATGTAGAAAGATTTTAAAACATTTCAAATAATTAAAAATATTTTAAAACTGAAATTTGGTTGAAACTTTTTTTCTTTCTTAACTGAAAAATCGTTTTTGGTTAGAAATTAAACTATTTTGTCAAAAAATCGGCTTTTTGGTTGAAAATGCAACTGTTTTGTTGAAAATTTGTCTTTTTTGGATGAATTCAACTGTTTTTTATTTTTAAATTGAAATATTTAGTTGAAACATCAATTATGTATTAGCTTTTTCGTTGGAAATTTATCTTTTATGGTTAAAAATTAACTTTTTTGTTCAAAATTCGGATTTGACATATGTGATATCTGATAACTGATAAAAACAAATGAAGTTGGAAAATAAGTAGTTTTTCGAAATTTTTTATCAATAATTATGTTGTCGAAAATCTGATTGGTTGCGAAACTTCATGAATATTGGGAAATAATTCTATTCTTCACAAAATTTAAAAAAAAATTCGAGTAAATTTAAGTTAAACGATATTTAGGAGTTTTGAAACGATTCAAAAATAATTTAAATGTTGTAAATATTTTTAACATTTTTTAAATAATGTATCTTTTTATTTATTTCGAATAAAAACAAGAAAATAAAAATAATTTCTTTGAATTCCTAGGATAATTTAAGATGATTTTTCATTTGAAAAAATTAATTTTAGGTCTTTAAAAATTGTCAAAAAAGAATCTGGAAAATTTTAAGGCAATTTGTTTCATTTTGCAGCTTTTTTTTTTAAAGTCGGGAAAAATTCGAATAATTTTAAAATACATCTAGAAGGTTTAGAAGTTGATGCAGAATTTTTTAAAACACTTGGAAATATTCGATAAATTTTAAAAGGTATTTAGAAGGGTTAGAAGTTTTTAAAAGATTCAAAAATAATTAAAAATTTGAAAACATTTCAAAAAATTTAAATAAAAAAAAAGATTTTGGAAGATTTCAAAAAAGAAGCCTTTTGCATTTTTTAAATATTTCAATAGAAACCAAGATTTCTTAAGATTCATGAGCAAATTTAGAATTATTTTATATTTTAGAATTTTGGAAGTTTTGAAGAGAGTAAAAATATTTAAAAACTTGAAAATATTTCCGAGAATTTATCAAATTTCTTCCAAACTTCCAAAAGTCTTAAATATGTTTTAAACTGACTCAATTTTTTCCTAATATTGTGTAAAATTCTGTGAAATAAAAAAATGTTCTAGATTCTTTTTCGACACATCTGAAATCTTCAACATTTTTTTTTTTTAATTTTGTCAAGAATCTTAGGAAAATTATATGTATATACCTTTAAAAACAAACTGATAAAACTTATTTTCTTGCTCTCAGATCTCATAATCTAATTTTACCTTTAATTTAAGTGTTCAAAAACTTGAAAAAAAGAAATAATTATTCCAAATTTTTTTTGTTATTATAAAAAAAAATATTGTTGTAGGTCCACTGTAAAAACATTTACAACTAATAATTGTATTCTAACAATAAATTAGTGCCTGGACGAGTCGTAAAGGAACCGGAAGAAGATTATTATTTTTTTCGTTTTATTTTCATCAGTTACTTCCCGGACCTAAAAAAAATTAATAATAAGTTTAACGTTTTTTTTAAATTTTAATTCTACTTACTCAGATTTTCAGGTACGTGTATGCCAATATAATAAAAACAAGCTTCGATCATGAAAAAAGTGGAATTTCTTTGTAATGTTGAAGCAGCTACGAGATTAATTCTTGATACTCTTAAAGTAACAACAGGTTTAGAACGTAAAAGAACTACTTTATCAGATAAATAAGCTCCCACTGCAATATCAGGATATGCATTTCCATCGATATCACGAGCTTCTGAGATTGAAATTCCAAATCCCTGAATCGAGGGAGAAATTTCAGAGCCCAATATTTTTTGACTCAGTTGTAAACCGTCTTTACTTCCTCTGTAAATGTATATAGCACCATGATTATCGTCATAAGGGGCTCCAATTGCGATATCTCCATAATCATCGTAATCAATATCTCCGATACAAGATATTGCTGATCCAAATCTTCCTTTTACAGCTTCTCCATGAATATATTGTGCTTCAAGATAGTCCTGAATAATTCCGTTTTAGAAATTTTTTAAAGGGTGAAACAAAAATTTATTGAATGTGAAAGTGGACATTTTTTACTCCTATTTCCAAAAATAAATGTCTCGGTATGTAAAAATAGGTCCTTCGAAATTGGAACGATTTAAGGAAGTTCTATAAGTGTACCGTCAAATTCAAAATAACTTAATCTGTGATTTAATTTATAAAATTGACAAAAAAGGTCTTGGGGGGGGGGAGGTAAAGGATTTTCCATGCTTTATTACATGGGGGGGGGCGTGGTAAAAACAATTTCTCACATAAGATATTTTTTTGAAAATTAAACAATTTTGTTAAAAATTCATCCTTTGTGGTTGAAAATTCAACTGTTTTGTTGAAAATTCTTTTTTTTTTGCTTGAATAAAGAATTTTCTTTGATTAAAAATTTAACTATTATGTTGAATATTGTTTGCAATTATTTGGTTGAAAATTAATTTGTCCTAGTTGATGATTCAAGTCTTTTGGTAAAAATTCGTCTTCATTAGTTCAATTTAATTTTTTTTATTTTAATTCAAAATATTTTTGGTTGAAATATCAACTATTACATTTTTTTTTTTTGAAGATTCATCTTTTTAGATTGAAAATTTATTTTTTCAACTAAAAATTTACATATTTGTTTGAAAATTCAAGTGTTTGGTTGAACATTCAACTATTTTGTAGAATATTCGTATTTTTAGCTCGAAAATTGAACAATCGGGTAGAAAATTCAACTATTTGGTCAAAAGTAGAATTGCTTGGTTGCAAATTCATTTCTTTGTTTGACAATTCAACTATTTTGTTGAAAATCCATTTCTTTGGTTGAAAGCTCAACTATTTTGTTAAAAATTCGTCTATTTTGGTCAAAAATTAATCCATTTGCTTGAAAATGTAACTATCTTGTTCAAAATTTATGTAGTTTGTTAAAAATGCGTCTTTTTGGCCGAAAATTAATTTTTTTTTTTTGAAAATGTAACTATCTGGTTGAAAATTTATGTATTTTGTTTAAAATTGGCCTTTTTTGGTAGAAAATCAATTTTTTTGTTAAAAATGTAACTTTTTGTTTAAAAATTATTCTGTTTTCGTTGAAGATTCAACTATTTTGTTGAAAATTCGTCTTTATTGGTTAAATTCAACTATTTTTTTATTTTTAATTAAAATATTATATGGTTGAATTATTAAATATTACATTTTTTAATTAATTTTTTTATGTTACAAATTCATTTTTGAATTAAAAATTCAACTGTTTTGCAGAAAATTCATTTTTTTAATTGAAAATCATTTTTAATGAAAATTTAACTATTCCATTTTTGGTTAATAGTTGATGTTTTCAAGTTTAAAAATTCAACTATTTAGTTGAACATTTATGCAATTTGTGGAAAATCCGTCTTTTCGGGTAGAAAATTAATTTTTTTGGTAGAAATATCATCTTTTTTCTTAAAAATGCCACTTTTTCGTTTAAAATGAATGTGTTTTCGTTGAGAATTCAACTATTTTGCTGGAAATTCGTCCTCTTTGTTTCAATTCAACTGTTTTTTATTTTAAATGAAAATCCTTTGTTGGTTAAATTATCAACTATTACATTTTTTCTATTGAGAATTCGTCTTTTATTATTGAAAATTGAACTAGTTGCTTAAAAGTTTAAATAATTACCAAAAACCTCCCTCCACCCAAATCTTTTTACGTTATTTTGGGATGACTTAAATCATTTCACGATATAAATTTATTCGGCAAAAATTACGTAAGATAAGGGGGGGGGGGTCGAAACTCACGGATACTAACAAGGGGGGGGGGTATCTGGTTCAACATTTCAGAAAACAACTTTATGTAATTGATGAATGACCCGTAAACCCTAGCGCAAATAATAAAAAAATATGTTTGAAGTCATAATTGTGTTTTTTCTTCCGCTTTAGGCAAAAGTCGTAATTTTCATTCAATTTTAATTTAAAAAAGCTGATTCTATTCCTTCTTTCTATTCTTGATATATTCTATTAGTTCCTTTATTATTTTACGTTTTCAATCAATATTACTTAGGAAATGGTTTGATTCCAATAATGACTAACCAAAAGTAATTGTACGTATTATTATTTACACTCAGGTTTTTCTTCTAAAATTTGTTGCAATAATCAATGAGATTTTTTTCGTTAACATTACAGATCAAATTAAAGATTAAATAATTTTGAATCTGACTGTACATGTAGAACATTGTTAAAAATGAAAATATTCTATGTAGAATTTAAAATTGATCAAGCATTGCAATTCAAAATCGAATTTGAATTCTTTGAATATATTTTTCCCAGATAATTTTTTGGTTTTGTACCATTGTAAATCTAGATCTTTCATGCAATTCATTACACGCTTTTTATTTCTGAGGCTTTTTTAAGAATAGAGAATAGGACTTTTTTATTTAAAAATCATTATTCCTTTTAAATTTGCAGCTTTCAAATTTTAATATTTGCCTTTAACGATATTTAACATGTGATGCATTTGGAAATCAGAAGTTTATACAATTTTGATGACTATTACATTTTTTAGATTTTTTAATAGAGAACAGAGGAATATTCAACAAAATATTAAAAATTTTAAGCCAAAAATGCGAATTTTTTAGAAAGCAGGTGAATTTTTAACATAAAAATTGATCTGCAACCAAGAAAGATGAATTTTTAACCAAAATAGTTGAATTTTCAACAAAAATGAGTGGCTTTTCAACAAAATAGTTGCATTTCTTTCTTATTGGGTTCTATTAATTCAGTTTGTATTTAAGCGCAAAAAAATGAGAAAAGGAGGGAAAAGGGGAAGTTTCTTGAAAACGGGAGAAAAAAAAATAAATTCTTTAAAAAATAGGAAAAAGAGTGTAAAGGGAAAAGAGTGTGCGGTCTGCAACTAAAATTTAATATATTGGCTTTTCTTACTCGATAAATATTTTTACAGGTATTTTTTACCATTAAGGACTTTTTATTATGTACTTTGCTTTAAGAATTTCTTAAGAAATTATTTTTTTTTATAAATTATAAGTTAAAAATTTACTTACATCGTCACCTTTTTTGCTAAATACATAAACTCGTCCTTCTTCTATCACATTTGTCCATAATGGAGCACCAACAACCAAATCATCTTTACCATCATTATTTATATCACAAGATGCCAAAGCAGATCCAAAATATTCCCCGTGCTGCTCTCCATTTAAAGTATTTTTTATTGTAAATTTAGTATTAAGGGTTTTGTTTGGATGTGAAAAAATTAAAACTCGTCCATTTAAATTGTCGCCTCTTGGTAATCCAGAAGAAAACCAACGTTCTCCTTCTCGAAAATAACATCCAGAACTTACCGAGTATCCTATACAAATATTTTAATGATCTTATTATCTACTTTAGGAAAACTTGGGTGTCTAACGATCAGGACTCAGGAGTAGTATACCTAGGCGGGTTCTGTTCCGAGCTAAGGGTCAGTAAACCAGAGACTTGTCTTTTACCGACAGACGATAATAGTTCGTGTCCGTGCTAAGGTACCGCCAGTCGGTAAGGTTCACCTTTCTTAGTCCACATTAATCAGATACCTAGTAGGAACCTGCATTAACGACGGGATCTGTGACAGCTTCGACATAAAAATGAGAAATCTAGATTACCTGTCGTCAATAAAGTAGGAATCCAACTGACCTTCAGACAATAAAGCAGTCACTCGTATGCAGTCGTTTAGTTCGTAACAGAACCTTGCCGAGAATCCGCCTAGGTATACTACTACTACTGAATGGTAATAACTGAATGGTTGTAATTATATGAGAATTACCATTTTTATCTTAAGTAGGTTTAAAGCTATCGGAATTATTAATAAAATGGGCCAGGATGAAATCATTCTGTAAATTTTTTAAGAAAATATTGAAAAGGTAGTGCAAATTTCAATGGCTTCTTAAAATTTAAATAAAATCTAATATAATACAAAAATTTTTGATGAAATGTCTTCGAAATTTTCCAACCTTTTTGTAGCAACTATGTAAAATGTTTATTGATATTAGATTTCATTTAAGTTTTAAGAAAGCATTTAAATTTTTCCTATTTTTGCAAAATTTTCTCAAATAATTGACATAATACCTTCATCCTAGTTTCTTCCCCACAGAATTTTGATAGCTTTTAACCTATTTGAGAACAATTTTTTTCTTCAGATTTTCCTCTTTCTGAGTCTCGACTGAATAATAAAAAGAAGATTGAAATAGAAAAAAGTTGATTTTGCAATGGAAGAAAAAAATCCCGATCCTAAAAAGTTGAAGAAAAAAAAAACGCTTACCAAAATATTCGCTATATTTTATAGAAGGATTTTCTTCAATAGCGTCAATAGTATCGTAAAGATGAACATATGAAACATAAAAACTCCCTATTTTGTTGTAAATTGATTCTTCTCTTAAAGGGGCTCTTTCCTCAACTTCCACTAAAAGAGGTGTTCCTTTCCAGTTCAATACACCAGGACTTCCTAATACCAAGTCCTCTTTATTTGGAACCATGTGCAATGAAAAACCTGCTTGACTCATTCCAAAATAATAATAATTGTTTCCATCAATCCTCTTTATCTGGAAGTCTGCCGACGGAAAGGAAAATGGTGCAATTTTGCTTTTTGATATTCCGTTGATTGGACGTTCAAAAAAAAGTGAATCATTCGCCCTAGATCTGTAGCAAAGACCATTCATGTACCACAAGGGTATCCTTCCCTTTTGGCCTAATCTCATTTTCCAACGAGGAGCACAAACCTATTAAGGAAAAATTCTTTTAAAAGAATTTCAAGTGATTAGGAATAGGAAGAGTCGGAAGATTTTCCCCGTAAAATAGAATATCGTAAATCAATTTTAAAATATAAATTAATTTTGTTTTTTAAATCTTAATTGTTCCATCTTACCGATTTCAATCTCTCATTTTTAGATCTATAAATTGTCATTTGCAAATAAAAGGACGCCTCAGACGAAATTTTGGAAACAGTTTTTAATATTTCAGAATGCCTACCAGTCCGACGATTTTAAACTTAACGTTTTCTGATTTAAATTTTAATATCCTAATAAAGAACTTTAATTCTTTTGGTAAATTCCCTGTTCCACGCCGAAATCACAACATTTTCGAATTCCAAGTCAGAATTGTCATTCTTCTGGAAAATTCCTCGTTTCAAGTCAAAATTATAATTTTTTGGAAAATTCGCTCTTCCAAGTCGAATTGAAATTCTTTTAGAAAATCCCCTGCTCCGCGTCAGAATAATAATCTTTTTCAAATTTTCCTCGTTCTAACTGACAATATTCATTCTTTTGGAAAATACCCCGTTCTCAGTCAAAATTGTAATTTTTTGAAAAATTCCCTGTTCCAAGTGAAAATTGTAATTCCTTTGTAAAATTCATAATGAACAAAATGAGAGTAATGAAATATTGAAACACGTTAAATACTAACTCTACAGGGTTGCTACAAAATCCCAATTCCCTAATTCCCTGATTTTTCCCTGACCAATTTTTCATTTTTCCTGCCCATTATACATTTTTCTTTCTAGTTAAATTTTAAACCAATCAAATTAAATTTCAGCAAAAAAATAATTTTTTATACAAGAAGATTAATTTTCTACCAAAAAATATTATTTTTTAACAAAATGCATGATTTTTCAACTAAAAAATATAAATTTTCAATCAAAAATGAAATAGTTCAATTTTTAGTTTGAAAAAATGAATTCTCCAATAAGAAAAACGGATTTTCAACCAAAGAAATTAACTTTGAACCAAAAATATAAATTTTTAAGTCAGAAGATTAATTTTTTACCGAAAAAGATAAGTTTTGAACAAAATAGTTAAATTTTTAACAACAACAAAATGAATTTTCAACTAAAACGATGAATCTTCAACCAAAAAAAGGAATTTTAAACCAAATAGTTGAATTTTCATTCCAGAAGATTAATTTTCTACCCAAAAAAGGGATTTTTAACAAAACACATGAATTTTCAACTAAAAAAAGATACATTTTCAACAAAAAATGGAATAGTTATATTTTCAGTCCAAAAAAAAAAATCAATTTTTAACCATATAAACGAATTTTTAATAAAACAGTCAAACTTTTAGCAAAATAAAATGAATTGTCAATCATAAATTATATAAATTTTCATCTAAAAAAAGATACATTTTCAACCAAACCCAGAGTAGTTTAATTTTCTGTTAAAACAGTTTTCAACAAAAAAAAAAAAAAGAATTTTCAACAAAATAGTTACATTTTTAACAAATTAAATGAATTTTTAACTAAAATGATAAATGTTTAACCAACAAATTAATTTTTAACCAAATAGTTGAATGTTTAACCTAACAAGGCGAATTATTATCCATGAAATATATGAATTTTCAACTACAAAAGATAAATTTTCAACAAAATAGTTAATTTTCCAACAAACGAAATGAATTTTCAACCAAACAGATACATTTTCAAAATTTCAATTAAAATAATAAAAAAATGAATTATTAACAAAGTAGTTAAATTTTCCACAAAAGAAATTAATACTTTCAACTAAGTGGTTGAATTTTCAAGCAAAAAGATTTTTATTTTAAACCAAAAATAGTTGAATTCAACCAAAATAGATGAATTTTCAACAAAATAATTGAATTTTTAAACCAAAAAGATGAATTTTTAAACCAAAAAGATGAATTTTCAAACATAAAAGATTTTTCGGTCAATAAAGAGAAAAAAGACTTCCAAAATGTTAATTTTGAACCAAGTAGTTGTGAAATCGTTTTCGATGTCCTAATCCGAGAGCCAAGAACAGTTTCGTCCGCGGTACGGGACTGTACTAAAATTACGTTACAGCTCATGAGGGACATATTTCCTAACAATTTATTGCTTTTTTGGGGAGGGGATTTATTAAAATTCGAAATTGAAAAAAAATGAATCGCAGTAATCATACATACAGCTTACAAATTCAAGAATTTTGTATAAAATTCAAGTACTTGATTGAAAACTTAACTTTTCGGTTGAAAATTTGCCTTTTTGGGTAAAAAATTATTCTTTTATTTTTAAAACTCTTCCGTTTGGTGCAAAATTCAACTATTCTGTTACAAATTCGTCTGTTTTGTTGAATTAAACCAATCGAAAATTTATTTTTCAAAGTAATTTGTTATACTGCAAATTTCAAAATTCCATGTTTTATAGAAAACTTATTTTTTTAGTTGAAAATTCAAAAATTTGATTCGGAATTTATATATTTTTACAATCATTCGTATTTTGGCAGAAAATTATTCTTATTGGTTAGAAAATCATATCAGTGGTTGAAAATCAAACTGTTTGGTTTATTAATGTTGACCTCTTGTTGGAATTTCTTTTTTAAGATTCATCATTTTAGTTGAGAATCGATATCTGGATGTTATTAGAAATTCCGTTTTTTTTTGAGAACTTATTTTTGAAGATGTTAAAGACCATATAAGTTTGTAAATTTTGGATGAATCAAAAATTCCATTAGGATATTGTGCCTGCATATTTCTCTAAATTCATCTGTCTACAATTTGGAAGTGAACAGAAGTATTTTTAAAAAATCTTGAAATGCTCAGAGAAGCTTTCAAGTTTTCATTTCAAGTTGAATATTTAGTATTTGCATTTATAAAATAATTTTTGTTCCATATTCATTCACTCATCAAATTGGTACATATCTGAACACTAATAATTTCGCATCAAAGCCAGACACATGATTATTACTGTTCCAGATCATATGTTATATAAAAATTGAAAACTGAAGTTCAAATAAATCCCAAGAATGATATTATGTATGGAACTATATAGCATGTGACGCAGCGCCACCTGGTGAAATGTATATTGTGCAGTGAGCGTTCACAACGCAGAAACGTTTCTCCTCCTCACGTATCAGCTAGCGTGAAGCTCTTTGAAGCTGCCTGACGGCGAATACCTATCTGCGAGCAGGAGTAGGCAGCTGTCAGTGGTGAACACGAACACGATTGCTCACACCTGTTCTGACCTCCTGGTCTAACCGTTTTCCACGCGTTCACGTGGTTCGCTCGAATGCAGTAATGCCTACTTTTCGGGCAGCCACGACCATTCACTCTCTGTTCACCACACGACTTTTCCTACCTCGGGTAGCGCGAACGGACCTCTTAGTGCATTTGGAATGCATTGAGCGTTCACCCAGCATTTCGCTCCCAATCCCTGCTATTTCACAAAGATTCTCTAAAAAATATTACATAAAAGTCAGACTAATACAAAGAAATCGAAATGATCTCTTAAGAAAAACGCGAGTGAAATCGTGAAAATTTCTCAAACTACAGTATTACCTTATTTAGAAACAAGCGCGACTTTCATACATTACCTTCATTTTTTTAAAAAAGCATGAAAAAGGACATAAGAATTTTGAAAGATTTCATGAAAATATTCTATTCCGAATCATGATTAAAGAATTAAAATACATATTTGTTTACGTTATCAGTGAGTGAACCAAATATGTTAAATACTACAAAAGTATATTTTTACATAGCACTTGACTTCAATATGATAAAATCACTTAAGAAGAAAGAAAAATACGTACTCAGATAATAAATTATTTCCACTTTTCAGTCTTCGAAGCAGAAAGTTTGTTTAACACTGACAGAAATCAGAAAAATATTTCGTTGAATTAAGAATTTTAAATTTGTGGGAAGAATTAAGATTAGACTGTCGAAATATTCAAATAAATTTGAAAAATTTAAAAATTTCAGAAGCAGAAATTTACACGATCTTTGAATTACGAAGCTTCAAGAGATGGGAAATTTGAAATTTTTGACAAATTTGTTAAGCTTCTCTCATCAAAATAATTCATTCGATTTTTAAGCTAACAATTAAATCAGTATTTCCAGTTTATAAACTAATGTTATCGCCAAATTAACATACTCATATTATTAAAATATATTATATAACAATCAGGCCGAAAAATAAATGCAATATAATATAAATATCAATTTCTTGGATACATATCGAAATCTGGTTAATTCAAGAGGAAGAGGAAGCGGAAGTAACATAGAAGCTCACTTTTTCGTTTGTTTTCTACAAGATGCTAAAAAAGTTTAGAATTAAAAATTATATTATACATATGAAAGAAATTAGAAAGTAAGTTGAAAAAAATAAATATTTAAGAGAATTAGGTGGTCAGCTATGTAAAAATGATGTGAAGGAACAGAAGTTATATAAACTCCAAGGCACACATTATCAATAAAGAAAGAAAGAAAGAAAAATGAGTGTAATTTAATAGTTTTGAAATAAAACTCTGAATAAATAAATAATTGTCCAGCGTATACATAAGGAAATAATTCAGAAATAATTTCGAAATTCTTAATTAGAATATACAATATGCAATGAAATATTATTTTACCTTTTTTAAGAGAACTAAAAGCAATGTGGAAACTGCAGCACTTCTAAAAAAAATAAGTTATCATTATTGTATTGACTTTCGTCAAATTATTCGAAATAGCTTTAATATATCCAATAAAAATTATTTCTATTATATTTATCAAACTGACATATGTGTTTTCTTGGGTTTTGGAAGCACATGACGTCACACGACGTGTTTCGAGCTGTGTGGACACCGCAGATTTCATGTAAAAATGTACATTTTTGGTTGATATTTTGTCACTTCATAATTAATTATTACAAACTATCGTATAAACAAAATTAAGTTTTAATTAGATATTTAAATTCCCTTAGAGTCAAATTTCATCAAATACTTCACTTTGAGCAAAAAACTATTTTGTGGATAACCCGTTTTTTCAATCAAAAGCTTAAAAAGCTAAGGAGCACAAAGTTTAACCTAAAATTTGAATTTCTTCATCAAATGTAATATTTTAAATATTCTTATAAAAGTTTAAAAGATGAAATGAGATTGTGAACTCATACCCCTTTTAAGGAGTTGTGAACGATCTGTGTTAGTGTGATGATTTGCAAAATTAAAATTTTATTTTAGCATGTCATTATATATATTATAGATGCATGTCATTGTCACATAAAAACAAATTAAAGTTATGCTTTTACTGCCTATTAAAGAAATCGATTGAAATTACAGAAACCTTCATGTTTTAAAATATATTAATATTTATATTATAGAAAATATGCACAAATACACCAGATTTTCATATATTGAAATCATTTCTTGAAAACCAAAAAAGCAAAAGAAATTAGAAAATATTTTATAAAAATATTCTATTTGAACTAATCGTTAAATAATATAAATATATATTTGTTAACGTTATCTGTGAGTGGAATACATATCTCACATTGTGTAAATATATGTTATTATTCAGAATTTAATAGCGCTTGTATAAAATTAGTTAAGACGAAAACAATACGTCATCAATAATAGATTATTTCCACTTTTCAGTCATTGAAGCAGTTTGTTTGCTTAATTAAGTTGATAATAATAATAATAATAATAATGATAATTAAGTTGAGCTTAATATAAAATGACAAATTTTTATTACTCAACGTCACTAAAAATTTGCTGTATTGAGAAATATAATTTGTTTATAACAAATATTTTCACAAATCAACAAAGTTTTTTTCTTCCACACACTCACGTGCATCAAATCCTGGCAATGCGGGTTATCAATAAAATGTCAAAACAATTTAGAAACAAAAAAATTTTAATCGACATTTTCTTTCCGATTCTTTTTAATTGAAGAAAAAACATTTTAAAAATCTTCTATCTATACAAATTTCGCTTTCATTTTTGGACCTGTGCAACTTGGTTTGCAGTAATATTGCAAAATGCTGAAAATTCTGTAACTGATGAAATTCTTATCAATTATAAAAATGTCATTCACGTGATTTCTTTGTCTTTTTGTCATTCACTAGAAACTTCGATAAAAATGGCTGTAACTCTTCAGAAAATCTTATTTTGAATTCTTTTAAATACGATAATTTTTCTCGTACTTGCAGTAAATGTTGGTTTTCAGGCACTAAAACTTTTCAATAATCTTTTAGATAAAGAGTGTTTTTGCCAGATACAAACCTCTTGGCAGAACTTAAGGCTCTGGTTTGAAAGAAGTATTTGAAATTAATTCTTTCTTCATTTTTCGTTGTCAAATAAGTAATAGGTACATAAAAAGAATTAACAATTTCAAAAATGAAATCAATTTGAAATTTGCGTTTTCAAAAAAATCATTCTACCTAATCATTATTTCAATTTTGTACTCAAATTAAGTATTGAAAATATTAGGTATTTTAGGTTGGGTGGGTAAAATTCAAGATAATCGCACACGAGGGATAAACAATAGTATATAATGCATGGGACAAAACTTAATTTTCTCAATAAATTGGTAAAGAATAACTTTTCATCATTAGTATGTTAAGATGTTTGTTTTTATTTTTCAAAGATTTTCAAATAACTAATAAAATAGTACGATACTCGAAGGTACGCATTACCTATTTTTTTTTAAATGTGAGGAGTTTTGGCCGAAAGAACTTTCATTAATTTTGATCAAGTTCCATTAATTGTAGGACATCGTAATAAACATTTTATATATAATTATGCATCACATACGTAATTGTAAGTCGACCTAAAATGATTGGAACCTAAAAGAAGTATTATCGAGCTTCATTTAATTATGATAATTTCTTCCATTGTAATTGTCCTTATAATTATTTTTATCAAATGGGGTTACAGAAACAACATTTTTGAAATGGGCTTCATGTTGACACGTGTCAGTGCGTTGCCTTGAGAGTTAAAAACAAAAGTATTTTACTGTACCAGTTCTGAAAAGTTCTTTAAAAAAAATTATGAAAATGTAATCTAATCTTCGGATAATTTCTTAAAGTAACAATATTGTATTATTATAACAACAAATATAAATAGAAGAGGAAGACGTCTATACTTCAATATCAATTTTGAAAAATTCAAAAAGAATAAATACGCAAGAATTTCAAATTGTTTTATGAAAATATTGTATTTCAAATGAAGGTTGAACAATAGAAATAAATATTTTTTAACGTTATCAGTGAGTGAACCACATATCACACATGATGTAATAGCATGTTTTTATATAGAGCTTAGCTTTAATACGATAAAATCACTCAAGACGTACAACATACGCATTCTGATAAAACATTATTTTTACTTTTCAGTCCTTGAAGCTGTTAGTTTGCTAAAGACTCATAATACTCAGAATAATATTTGGTTGAATTAAAATAATTTTATTTGTGACAAAAATCGAGATTAGACTGTCTAAATTTTCGAATAAATTTCAAATAATTGTAAATTTTAGAAAACGAAATTTACACAAATTTGCGCTTCTTAGCGCTCTCTCTCTCTCTGTCTCTCCTTGCTCACTAGTTTGTAGGTTCACTTCGAGACGCTGAAAATTTGAGAATTAAATATTATATATTTAACATATTGAGCAAGTTCGAGAGTAAGTTTGAAGCTCTTAAGGTGAAAGACCTAAGCTTTCTTTGAGATAAAAGAATAAAATGAAAATATTATTTTTTTCCAAAAAAATGAATTTTATTTTTTACTTTTATTTTTCAGGTAAAATATTTATTCTTTCAAAAAATGCTCGTGATTGGTAAATAATACAATTAGGTAATAATCTATGTGAAAAGTATTATTCAATTACGTGAACAGAGAAACCACAAGCTTATTTTTATTTAAAAATTTTGATATAAACGCTGCATACCGTCTACAACTACATTTAGAGTTGTAAGTGTGATTGTATTGTCAAAAAAGTGCTCTACAGAGTTGTCAACTGTTTGTAGCGTTTTCATCTAATATTGTTATTAAAGAAAGCTTAAAAGTTTTCTGGGTATTGCATTTGTCTGATATAATTTGAGAGTGCTGCAATCAAATTCTAAATAGAAAAATTAAATTACAGCATATATCAGCTAAATTGTTCACTTTGCATATCACTTTTTTAATTCTTATGCTTAGACTAGAAAGAATGCTTGGTATTTTCCCTTTAAGTACTTCGAGCTTAAGAATTTTAGTTACATTTTATATTGACAAAAATGAGTTTTAATTTTTAATCTTAAGGTTTGCAAAGAAAAAATAACAAGCTTTCTTCATAACCGAAAAGAAATTTCAAGCAAAATTTTCTATCGAACATATACCGGACAACATTTTTATCTCACTGTTAGAAGAGGTACACATTGCCAAAACAGATGGTATATTCTCAAAATCCAAACGACGCTTGTTTTCATAAATAATAATAATTACCACAATCCCACTTTTTAACCTTCAAGCTCTTAAAAGAAAAGACCTAAGCTTTATTTAGGATTAAAAAATAAAAGAACAATATTTCTTTTGCCAAAAATGTCTCGTTTGTACTTCACTTTTATTTTTTTTTGGGTTAAATATTTATTTTTTCAAAAAATGACAATGAAATAAATTTTCCATCGTTTCTATATAAGTCAAATGGTTAGCTCAAATATATAAAAATCCTTGAATCGAGTTTACAACTGGCTTTTTTCAACAAAAAAATTACTTTATTCAAATGTATTTCAGTTTTATTGATTTTTCTCAGTATTATCCTGTTTCGAATACAATTTTTTCCGTGTGGTATTTGCTATTCAATCACACATTGAAACCTTGCGAGTCTCAGTGTAATCTTGGAAAATTTACAATAAATTGAAGAATAAGATACAAATAGTTATAAAGTGTTAATATATGGATCTATTTTCTCACTTCGTCATCTACGTATGTACAGAAAACGGCGGGTATATATTTTAGCGATTGGATCTCTGAAAATCATACATTGCTCTTCACTAGATTCTAAAGGTTTCAGTTTTATCTAAATATAAAGAAAATGAAGCCCTTTTTCGGTACATTCACCCTCATCTTCATGCCTTTCTTCAATGAGATTCGTAAGTATAATAATAACATTTCAATATCTGAATCGTTTGGATCAGATTTTAAGTTTTGTGCATCAGCAGATTTTTTTCATGGAATCTGATTTGTATACAAGTTAATTTGTGAGAATTTCCGTTAATGACAAATTACAAGCAATTTACTGAATCCAATTCATTTATTATGGTTTTAGTATTTTTCAATCCAATTTTACGATTGCAAACTCATAAATCACTTTCCTTTGTCTTTTTATAGAAACATCAGGTAATATTAGGAAAATAGAAACAAAATATACAGCTTCTGCTGCTGATCCCGTTGTAAATAAAGCTGGGGAAAATGCTTACAATTTGTTTGTGGAACATTATCGCGAAAGAAGTCTACCTAATGCGTCTGAGGATACTCTCAAATTGTTTGAAGAACGATACATGAAAGGCTCTCACGATTTACCTCCTGAGGGTGATGCTCCTTTTACTCGTAGAGCAATTTTTCGTGAAAATTCCGAGGCTCGCGAAAGATTTCGCCAATCACTCGTCAAACCACATATGGATCAACAGCATCAAGCTAGTTCTAGAACGGGGTCAACGGGGCTTGATGCTTTACATAAGTATAAAAATCAACGTGATGGGCGAGATCAATCTGGTGGTTCTGGATCAGGCTCTGGCAATAATCATCCATACGCTGCTAAACCAAAGAAACCATCGGGTGATGTACGAGTATATGCGCCCTTTGATCTGAATTATCCTACGCCTCCTGACTTCGAGGAACCTTAGTTGCAAAATAATCCCTCACCTTCAATAGCGATTCGTCATTACAATATGCACCTAAAGCGTCAGTATGACGATAATTCTGACATCTGCCTTTATGGCAATCACCAGTTTTCTCAGAAACCGGGTTTTTGTAGTTTTAAATTCAAGATTACCCTAGCGATTTGATTTTAAACGTAAAGGGTTCTTTTTGTGCTTGAAATTTCACAAATTTATTATTGATTATTAGTTTGTAGATATAACACTAATGTCAGTTATAAGCGTTTTCCTTTGCACTTTTTGCTATTGTGAATAGCCTTTTAATTATGTAAAACGCATGTATGTTTTCTTTTATGTCGTATTCATTCACATGTTTCGCATGCTGTAAAAGTATGTTTTTACATACAATTTGACCTCAATACGATAAAATTATTTAAACGAAAAAAATACACAATCGGATAGTACAATATATCCACTTTTCAGTAATTGAAGCAGTTAGTTTGCTCAACAGTCTTAAAGAATTATTAGCATGATTTTCAAAACATGGACTGTTTTTCTATAATTTTTTTCAATTTCTTCAATGTATATATTATTGTTTCAATCGGAACCGTACATTTCCAATTTGAGAGAAGTTTATATATATTTAAAAAATGTTAGTATTTCGGAAGATTCAAGATTGGGCTGTCTAAATTTCCGAGTAAATTTCAAATAATTGAAGATTTCAGAAGTCATCATTTAAACGAACTTTATATTATAAAGCGTCTAAGAGATCAAAAATTCGGAAATTCAGGACAAGTTTATAAAACCTTTCTTATCATGGTATACGGGAAAAATGAATAGCTGAATGAAAATTTCTTTTATGATAATTATTCATAAATACTATTCTTAAATCGTTAAAAAAATATATTACAAAACTGAAATAAAAATTTTTCAAGTCTGAATATAGTGCTACTTACTTAAAAAAATCTTGAAAGAGGTTTGATATTGATAATTTATTTCAGATTTCCCGTCAAAATTATAAATATCAATAGTCCTAAATGAAATTAAATTGAATGCAATTAATAGAAGAACTTGCTTTTAAATTATTATAATTTTGCAAAACTTGGATTTTAACTTAAAGAATTTCTTCTTACTTCTTACTAACCAAAAAATGTCACGTGACGTTTCAATTTTTCATAACATTTGAAACTCACGAAGTCACATATAGCTAATACAAACATATTAAAATCCACAAACCGGGGATACATTTGGCTGTTTCAAAAATACACAAATTAATTTTTTTAATTATATTTTGGTTTCATTTATTCGATTCTTCACTACATTACTGTTTGCACTACAATTTTTCACATGTAATGCCTCTATTATAATCACCTTAAGTCACTAGTTTTTTATGATTTTGTTTAAATTTCGTTAGTTCGCTTCAGCATACGTTGTTCTGTAAGTATCTCCATACTTGTCTCACCGATCACTTTTTTGCTCACTTTCTTGAAGCTCCTGGTACAATGTGTAGAGTTCCACATATATAAAATTGTTCGATGTATTTCCAAGTGTCTCTACTTCTTTCCAAGCCAGCAATATTCCAGCATTTCTTATATGTTATTTTGCGTGTAAAATATAAGAAAAAGTTTACAAGTGTCGTAAAACGATGTTAATTTTAATTTTAACTTGTATCTCTTATGCTGCCCTTCGCTAATTTTCTCAACCAAGCCACAGTCAGACTTTGTTTAATATTATGTAATTTGCATTGAACTATATTTGAAAATATTCTCAAATATTCAGAACAAGTTTATTATGGACTAAGTCAATATTACAGTGTGCGTAAAAGTCATAATAAATTTAGGGCTCGTTTGTCTCCCCAAAACTTCCAGCTGTCAATATTGCGCGCATACAGATACGATCAAATTTTTCAACTGTATATGACAGCGTCGGGAAAACATACCTGCCAGGAAAATGATGTGCCTCAAAAATCAAGCGGTTTTTATTTTGAAAAATATAGTAATTTTTCACATAAATATCTCTTGAAAACAAAAAATTTGTGCAGAATTTGAGCTTAAAATAATAAATAGATTTAGAATGAATCTATTCCCTCCTGAAAGACTGATTTTTTTTCAACGAAATTAGTGGCTAGGCCAGCCGTTGCAAAGCAATATAAGTTAACGATTTTAAATTCTAAATAGTTGTACTATCATGTGCAATTTGAAGAAATTGTTTATGCTCGATTGAATTGTTCAAAAATGAATGCAATGAGGGGTTACGTTTTGAACTCATAAACAAAGGTCATAATTGCCTTAATTTTAATATTCGAAAATAGGAGTTATATTCATTCGAAATTTTCCATTTTGACATTAATTAAAACAAAACAACGTTCGCTGTATATTGATGAGGTGAGATAATTTTTTTTGTATAACAATTATTTCAGCCGTATTTTTCAATATACGCAGCTTAAATGTTTAGATAGCGTAAATGGATATTTATAATAATTGTGATGAAATGGTCAAGGAAACAAGTGGTAAATTGTCTGTTCATAATTAATGTTCATTCACGACCACTCGAGAAATCATTGTAAACAAATCAGGATATCGAGATCTTTTTAGTTTTTATTTGAGCTAGCTTTTTGAGCTGATTATGATTTCTATATTAAAAGCTTGAAAAAATTACATCTTAATTGCTTCGAATATAGCTGTATTTGTTTATTTTCACCAACTTCATAACTTCTTTATCATTGTCAAAAAATATGCATTAAATTAACAATTTATTATCAATAAAACTCGTGTCATTACGTTTTGTAGAGAAATTAGGAAAAGGGTGACATAATATGAGAAACAATGACTAAAAGTATTATTTTCTTAATCATTATCTTCGGTGTATGTGATAATATAGGTATCTCAATGTTTGCCTATGTATCTCCATGGCAGCTAGAAACATGGACAAATCTAAATGTTACTTAAGTAAACTTCAACGATAAATCATGACTCGAATTTAGTGAACATCGAATTTTTTATTGAATACACATTTCCTCTAAAATGATTTAAAAACATTTAGACAATTAAATATAGCTTGCATTAAATTGAAAAGCTACTTCAATAGTTGTAAATATTAGGGAGAAGAAAAAATACACTTACATTTGAAGAAGTAGATGTATTTTTTCAAAGTTTTTTGTAGATTTTGCGATATATAAAGTATTTCTATCGCTCAGCCTCAAAATAAAAAATATCTCGTTCACTAACTCGGAACTGGTTGACTTTTTTCAATCAAACTCCTTTCGCCTTTGTTCCACAACTAATAACCTAGAAAAAAATTCTCTGTTCTCAATGAAAGTAAAAATTAGATTTTATAGAAAGTACTTTTTTTCGCCTGTAAATCGGCTAAATGTGGGTTGATTCGTTTTGCTGTTGCCAACTTTTATTAACCGCTGTTATAAGCAGGAAATTCGCAACTGTTTTCTTTGACAATGCTCACGACGCAGCTTAATTTCGGTTTTTTATAACTCTTTAGAATATTTCATAGAACTTTAAAAACCACTAATAAGGACTTTAATTTATAATATCTCAAGGTCGGGGGGAAGGCTGTCCCTATCAGTTGAATGGCTAAAATTAAAATTCTCTCGGAAAAGGAATCAGTCTAAAAATTAGTAGTTACGTAGATACGCAGAAAATAGTCTTAACATTGAGTCCTATGATCATTTATTCGTTTTATAATTTAAAAGTGAATTAAAATAATTCAAATCTAATTCCAGTGATATCAAGCAACATATTGGGTTGACGAAACAATATTCTTGCCATGGGATTCATTTTGAGACTGTTTACCTGCCTTGTCTTCTCAGTTATAAACGAAAATATTTCATTGTGATATTTTAGAAAGATTCTTTAAAAAATATTACAAAAAATAACCTTATTATAAAACAAATAAAAGGGCAAGGCTTTCATACATTAACTTCATTTTTTTTAAATGCGAAAAGCATGAGAAGGGCCATAAGAATTTTAAAAGGTTATATGAAAATATTCTATTGTAAATAACGTTATCAGTGAGTAAGCCTCATATCTAAAATGCTGTAAAAGTATGTTTTCGAATAGAACTTCACTTCAATAGATGAAATCGCTTAAAACGAAAGAAAAATACGTAATCAGATAATAATACATTATTTCTACTTTTCAGTTCTTGAAGCAGTTAGTTTGCTCAATACTCATAACAATCAGAAAAATATATCGTGGAATCAAGCTATTTTAATGTGTGGGAAGTATCAAGATTAGACTGTCCAAATATTCCAAGTAAATTTGAAACATTTGAAACTTTCAGAAGTAGACATTTCCACAAACTTTAAATAAGGGGAATTTAACAGATTGGAAATTTGAAAATTTATGACAATCAATCTTTTTTTATCAAAGTAATTCATCTAGTTTTCAAGCTAAGATTTAAATCAATATTTTCATTTTATAAACTAATGTTACTACCAAAGTCACATACTCGTAGTAAGTGAGTATATTAAATAACAATTAGGCTGAAAAATAAAGACAGTAAAATATAAATACCACTTTCTTGGATATATCAAAATATTTTATTCATGAGAAGAATTGAACGGAAGTCACATTGAAACGTATGGATAGGTGAATTGCAAAGCAAAAATTAAGTAAGATATCTGAGAGTAGGATTGCGGTTGCGCTTTTCCGGTCCAACGCGCTTACTTGTTCGTTCGTTCACTACGAGATGCTAAACAATTTTGGCCTAATTTTTTTTCCGAAGTACTCATAGAAGCTTCTGTCAAGATTTGCAGAAATTAATAAGAGATTTACTTTTGTCGATTTTATAAATCATTTTAAAGATAGGCGAATTTTGAGATTGATTCTACGTAGTGTATATACTTAAGTAAAAGTTGGTATTTTTTAAAACCTGAACTTCAATAGAAACCTACAGAGACCCAAAAGGGTTCCTTTGGAGAATTGAATCACAACGCCATGAAGGCACATTCACAAGTGAAATATATAACAATACTAAATTTCAAAAGAAGATGTATAAATTTTCAAAATAGTTTGTATTACAGTTTCACGTAATAGTATTAAAGTCTCATATATATGTATTTTGTCTAAAACTTACGAGAGAAAAAATGTATAACTTAACCAGTGGTATCTGTTCTTGATCCAGTTACAGATATTATTGAAAAAGAATCAACGATATTGTTCAAATGTGTGAATAAATTTTGCAAACATAGATATTATATACCTGAATCAAAAATGTTGAAACTCTGTATGACGCTAATAAAATCAAATTAATTTTGGCAGAGGTTTTAAATTTATAATTTAGATAACAGTTTCCCTTACAATTGAAGAGATTATAAGGATGTTTTTCGAATAAAAATAAGTAGAATTATTGGCAGAATTAGTTTTTAAACTTTTGTAATTATATAAAACTTATTTAATTTCTCCGTATTTCTTATTAACTAAAAATTTGTACTTTAAATTTTGATTTTGTCTGACATATGAAACTCATGACGTCAAATGGCTAATTCAAAGATATGAGAATCCTTAAATTGAGGTTACAGTTGGCTTTTTCGAGAACAAAAATTATTTTACTCAAATATATTTTAGTTTTATTGATCTCATTTTTAGCATTTTTTTGTTTCAACTAGCAATTTTTTTCAGTGTAATATTTGCTTTTCAATTTCCAAATTCAAACAAAGTGAAGAAACATCGCAGCCTTGAAACCCTCAGTGTAATTTTGTCAAATTTACAACAATTTGAAGCAGGAGAAACAAACAGTTATGAAGTATGAAAATCTTCATCTATTTTTCCACTCCGTTATCTACATATGTACATAAAACGGCTAGTATATATATTAGCGAGTCGAACTTCGACAAATCGTACGTTGCTGTTTACGAAATTATAAAAGTGTGAGTTTCATCTACAGATAGAGAAAATGAAGACTTTCTCTGGTGCTCTTGTTATCGTATTTATGCTTTTTTTTAACGAAATTGGTAAGTATCATAATAATAATAGTTTTCAAAAATATTTCTAAGATGTAGATTCTCAGTCAATATGTAAATTTTTTGGATCAGATATGAAGAGTTTTGTGCACCATCAAATTTTTTCCATGGAATCTTGTATTTACTTGTCAGTTTTCAGTACACCGTTGAAAAAATTTGTATGAGAAATAACACACATATGTGTTTCAAGCAAATATGCATTACCGCTACTAAAATGTAACATACATTGGTGTAATATAAATGTGTATTAAATTTAATATACAGGTCGGTATACCAGTTTTCATGAATCTCGAAGTGCTTGCATTTCCTCAAATCTTTACAAATATTTGCAATTAAAGTGATAATCTGGAATTCCTCAACTAAATTATTATTTATAATGAGGGTTCAACGTACGGGTGTACCTTTTTGTAAAACTCGCTCTAAATGGTAGAAACTTAATGTGAGTACAGTTGATTGTAGTTTTGGTCTGTTATTTATTTGTTTAATTGAACATTTCGACATAAAATCCAATTTTATTTTTGGCTAACTGAAAGATTGTATCATGTTTTATTATTTAGAATGAAAAATCACTGCTAAACTTATTTTAAATTTGTGTAAAATGGAACTATCTGATTTTTCTTTTAAGTGGTTAACATGAAAAATGAAACTTAATATACACGCTCCACTGGCCATTTCCTGTATTTGATATAATTATTTCAATATATGTGAGCATATTCAATTCAGTATTATGCCTAACAGTGTACTCAGGTGCTTCATGTACAATTCAATATACGAGAATTCCCGTTAATGATAGATCACGAGCAATTCACTAAATCTATTTTATTCATTATGGTTTTAGTATTTTTTAATTCATTTCAACACTGCAAATTCATAGATCACATTTCTTTGTCTTTTTACAGAAGCAGCAGGTAATGTAAGAAAAATCAAAACAAAAGATAAAGCTACTGCTTCTGAGCTAGATGATCAGGCTCGCAACGATGACCATCATGACACCCCTTCACGCCAGAGAAAACCATCTCGTCCTCGGTATCCCTTTCCTAAGATCATACCCCAGATAGATAAAACCGGGGAAAATGCTTACGATATGTTTGTAGAACATTATCGAGGAAGAAGTCTACCTAATACACCTGAGACTACTCTCAAATTGTACGAAGAACGACACGCCGATGGCTCTTACTATTTACCTCCAGAAGATGGTAATGTTGTAACCCATAAAGGCATTACTCATAGAATTGACAAGGCTCGCGAAAGATATCGTCAACCTCTTGTCAATCCACATACGGCTCAACAGTATCAAGATAGTTCTGGAATGGAGTCAAAGGGGCTTGATGCTTTACATAGGTATAAAACGCAACGTGAGGGGGAGCATCAAGCTGGTTCTTCTGGATCAGGCTCTGGCAATAATTATCCACACGCTACTCTCCAAAATTCATTAGCGGACGAAGGCTGTGATGTTTATAAACAATTTGATATCCCATCTCCTCCGCGTCTTGATTTTGATGAACCAGCGTCGCAATATAATGTCTCAGCTTCATTAGCGATTGATTACTCCTATTTAAGCCGTCAACATCGGAATCATTCTTAAAGTTCTGGATATGGGTCTGGCTAGCAAAAGTGAACCATCTAGTTAAATAAGACAACTTTTCTCAAAAACCGTTTTTACTTAGTTTCAACCTATATAAATATTATAAATAACAATAATTCAAATATGAGTTCAGTCTCAATATGAAGAAGTTAATATTAAAATAATATATTTAATTTATATATCTAATTATATATAATACTTATCAATAATATTATTATAATATTATTAACTTCTTAATGTAAAACTTAGAAAAATATAAGACCTATATAAATACGAATAAAAATTAAGCATTTTATATTTGTGTATATATAATTTTAAAAACAGATTTAACAATTAGCGAAAAGTACCACTGAGAGCATCTGCTATCTATGAAAATGACACTAGCGCCTAAAAGAACCGCGGAATATCACACCGTTGGCCATGTCTAATGAGCGTGAGATGCGTGGCTACAAAGCACGACGATATTACAACGACAGGCCGGAGAAACCCTCGCGTATCTTGACGACTCGAAGCGAACCAAAGATGACGGCCCTCTGCATCCATCTCGCAAGTGCCTTCGGATGTTTTTGGCGCGCGTATATGGTTTTGAGGTGACGTGGGTCACTTCAAAAGTTTCCTGCCCTCAAAAAAATAAAAACTTGAAAAAAAAAATTTATAGTTTTTTAGAACAGTCTCCCTTCTGATGTAAACAGTCTTTCATTCTTTCGAGCCAATTACCATTTTTCCACTCCTCATTTGAAATCGCCTCAACTTCATGCAAAAAAGTGGAAACCGATTCATCAGGAGATTCAAATCCTTTTCCACATAGCTTATTTTTGGCCATAGGAAATATGAAAGTCGCAGAGGGCCAAATCTGGACTGTACGGAGGCCGGTTGAAGTTTTATGTGCGTGGACCCTAAAAATTCAAGAGTTTGATGGCCGTGTGACAACAAGCTTTGTCGCGATAAATAAACATGCCACGCAGTCTAGTTCATACTAAAATGTCTATCATACGGTTCCACCTACGTTTAAACCAATGATAGTTTCACACCTCCGAGAGCAACGATCACAAGGACCATTATTTCAACCGTAAATCTTTGGTGCAGTCGCTGCGCCTCTCTTTTGAGGTCGGGATGCCTCTTCTCCTTTTCCTTCTCCAAAGTAATGGTGCAGTTGACCGGTGCTGAGAATTTGATCACGAAAATAGTTCGATTCACGAAGCCCTGGGAAACGATTCCACGCTTCGAGTGAGCAATCGAGACGGCTGTCCGAAAATCGTACTTTCAGAAAATTTGGCGATCCTCGTTTTATACCATTGACTCTATTTTCATTGGATCGTTCAGCAGGACAGAGACACAGCCAAAACCATAAGAGTGACAAAGATGGTAGTAGAGCACTTTTAGGGCCCCATTGCGTCTGTAGAGATACGTCATTTCTGGGTGAGTGGTACACTTAGATATTATGTGTTCTGGGCACTCAGCGTGTGCATGAAACGCTCTGCACCTATCGCTGGGAACTTCTTGACGTAAAATACGATCTAGGTATAATAAGTAGGAAACAACAGCGTCCATGTACGCGAGAACAAAACCCTCTATACCTAAATTAAATCCTAATGATCTGAGGAAAGCAAAAGATGCCCTCAGACCAGGGCTGATTTTATACATTTCCAAAAAAGTTTCTCTGATCTTCCTTGTGAAGGAGCACTTGATGGAATCTTTAACTTCTGCTTTATTTAGTTGGGCTCTAAGAAGTAAGACATCTAGATGGAGATGCATTTTCCCCACTTCTGATGTTTATATTCAGACAAAGGTTCTTGGCCGCCCACTCCGCGGATTTGTAAAGGAACGCTCCTTTGAAAATTCAAGCTGTGCCCAGTATAATTCGGTTATAAAGATATTGGAGATTGAGAAGTCCACGCCCGCCTTGACAGCCTGGAATGTATAATCGCGGAACGGACAAAATGTGCAAACTCTTCTTCTTATGCATCACCTTACGTGTGACGATATCCAGGGCCGCGAGCTCATGCTTTACCCATGTAACTACCCTAAAACAAGTAAAGTAAACGCAGGACTTCTTCACTGATGAAGATGCATGGATCTTAAGGTCATTCAAATAAAATACATGAATAAACTTATGCGCGTGAGGATTAGCGTCGCCGCAGAGGCATCCACAAGAAATGCGTAATGGTATACATAGTAGCAGAAGTTTGATGGAAAAGAACAGAGGGGTCATGGTGTCGCCCTGAAGGACGCCCCTCTGGAAGATGACGCTGTTCGTTGTCACTCGATAATTTCCAAATTAAATAGTGAATATAGTTTTCGAAAGTGGCATCAATCTCTCTATGTATCTCACTATGTGTGGATAAACCTTCAAGTTTTCCAAAAGACAGATGATAAATCTATGCGAGGTTGAATTGAAAGGTTTCCGGTTATCAATCCGGGCCATCGATAGGTAGCGCTAGTAGGGTGTTGCGTCTCTGCAGACACATCTATCGCTGAGCAGGTTCTACCGACATCCTGGTACGCCTTTCTTTGAGCCGCGTTGTTCGTACATCTCTCGCCACAAATGTCCGATTGTCTGAACAATTATATGATTTGGGATAGCTCTGGAGATTTTATACAGTGTGTTAAGTCAAGTGATTGGCCGGCAATTCTTAGGATCAGCTAAGTTGCCCATCTTTGGCCGGAGCACTGTGCGTCCTTCCACCGACCACTCCGAAATAGGCTCTTCGGACTTTAGATATATGGCAAAAATGCATGCCAGATGTTGGTGGATTAAAGGAAACTTCTTTCATCAAAAGATCTTGATACCATCTAATCAGGAGCGCAATAGTTCTTCATGCCTCTTAATACTTTTTTCACCTCCTCGGTAGTGATGGGTGGGCGTTCTTTCTCAGGTGGTTTGAGGACATTGCACAGCTCTTTGAAGTTATTTATGTTTTTTGAGTCTTCTTTCAGTGGATGCTGGACTTCGTAGACTTCTCTCCAAAATGCTTCGACCTGCTCTGGCTTGGGCGGATGATCGACAGGAAATGAAGTTTATGATTCGTATCAATTTTATTGAGAAATTTCTGCCAGTGGGCCTCCTTCTGAACACCAAGAGTTTCAAGGACAGCAGCCACAAAATAATTCCACAGGTTCAGTGGCGAATAATAAGTTCCATAAGTATATCTAAGAAATCAGTATGACGATCAATCTGGAGATTTTGGTGCCGGCTGACAATAGTAACACTTACAGTTATTTAAAACAATTTTTTTGCAAAATAATATGCTATTCTACATGCAAAAATAACGTAACGGACATACGTTTAAACGTAAGTGTATTCGCAGATACAACGCACGAAAGGCATACGTACAAGCATATATGTTTTGAAACAATGTTTTTAATGTCATTCCTTTTAAAGTACAGCCATTATTTACAGACAATATTGTATTGATGCTGTTTTCTCCTTAATCAACTTTGCTTATTATAATACAGCAGAGGTCATGCATAGAAAAATGTTTGACTAACTTTTGATAAGTATCATGTAAAAACGTTGAGGATGCTTTCGATCATTCATATAATCACCTAAACAGAGTCATTGAAGATGTGGTGCTTAGATTCACTTCTTACGGTAAACCTAAAAAATTTACGAATTGGTATTCACATGAATAATTTTAGAAAATAAAAAAACAAAGAAAACTTAAGACAGAAGCACACCATATTCAAAGGTTCTTAGCAAAAATTACTAAAATGTTAGTACAATACAAAGAACCCAAAATAGTCTATTAAGGAAAAAACTTAGTCAAGTCGTGAGAATTCCTGAAACTACAGGATTATCTTTTTATAAAAGAATGAATCAAAGCACAAGACTTCAAAAATATTAACCTAATTTTTTTCAATGAACAATTAATATGAAACATCATAAGAATTTGAAAATGTGTTAAAAAAGTACTCTATTTGAAACAATGGTTAATCAATAGAAATATATATTTCTTAATACTAAATTCAAAAAGGAGATATATGAAACTTTAAAGTAAGTTTCACTTGAGTTTCACATGATAGTACTAAAGTCTCATATATTTTGTCTAATATTTAGTACCTACCACAAAATAAATTCTTGCAATGATACGCTAATCCCTGAACTGAAACGTAGTTAGGAAACATTGCACTGAAAAAACTAGGGGTTCAATTTTATTTCAGCTCATTTTCTTACAAACTCATTCTAAATTTCAGTTATGTTCACTCTGTTGTTCCTACTGCTACATATAAACCAGTTATGTGTAAACCTTGGGATTCTCAACGTAATATTGGAAAACTGAAAACGATTTCATGGAGAAGGAGTCAGGGCCGCTGAGAGGGGGGTTCAGATTGGAATTAAAACATAGGACCCGTGGCCCTACGGATGATCCGTGGTCCTAAAATTTGAAATTTTTTATTTTCGAATTCTAGAGACATTATAGTTAAACCTAATGATTTTTTTCAATTTTAGTTCTAAATTACTTCAAGATCAGCCAAAAAATATTAGCATCAATTTGATTAGGAATTTTCCATATTTTAGATCTCGCAAGAACTTTTATAAACATGTAAGCGATAGCAGATATGTTATGAATTCCTTAGCCAGTTTAGTAGTACGAGATCAGCGATTCAGCATTTAGTTTTCGGTATGCATTCGCCACGAGAAGTTGGTTTAAAAGTTGTATAATAAATAAAAACTATTTTTTTTGTGTTTGTGCGTAACATACGTAGGTTTTTGCTAAAAATGAGCCACAGGCTTATACCTGGGCACAGAAAAGGAAGAAAAAAGAAGAGGACGAAAAGAAGGAATCAAAAGGATAACTTTCTTCGAACAAATTTTTTATGTTTCCTAGTTCTAAAACTGAAGCTACATCAGAGCTTTCATCAACATCAAGTCCTTTGGTGCGTCATGAAGAAACTGTCTTATCTATCGACGATAACGTTAAGAGTCAATTTAGAAACTGCTTTCAAGGATAATGCCAGTGATAATTTAGCTGCATCGTTTTCGTCTCATGAAGACACTGTTAACGCTATCGGCGACGACGATGACAGTATTAATCACTTAGAAGACAGTAACAGAATTGAAGACCGTTCAACGTTAACTTCTTTGTAATCCTAAAACTTTTAGCAAATATGACCCACTTCTTAATGACCACCTATGAAAAGTTCGCCATTTTTAAGAAATCGGGGGAAGCTAAAGGGTACATTACTTATCAGCAGCTATTCAGAATGAGTTTATAGTTGTTTGTACAAATAAAGTAATACATTTTATTCTTCAAGAATGCAAGAAAGCAAAGTCTTATTCACTGATTGTGGATACAGCTCCTGATTCCGCTCATGTTAAAGAAACTGCATTTTTAATACGCTATGTCAATTTCGCCAATGCAAATGGAGCCGTTGCACAGCTAACAATGTTAAACTGGAGGCATTTAAAATTCCTTTGGCCGATTGTCGAGGACAAGGATATGACAACGGCAGCCATATGAAAGGTGCCTACATAGGAGTTCAGATGAGAATATTGGCTGCCAACTGTCTAGCTGTCTATTCTGCCTGTGCTTGTCTTTCAGGAGATGCGAATGTACTTGATAAGGTGTCATTATTGAATCTGAGAGGAGAATGTCGTGGCGATGTCAATTGTTTTAAAACGTATATGCGGACCTTCAATTGTTCACTTTTGACATCGATTTGGGTGAAAGTTTTAAAAACCGTTGACATTGTAAACACGGTAATTCAGACTCGAGGGGTAACGCTTGATATCACTGTAAAAAATTAAAAAGCCTAATTTCAGAGCTGCAAGCTCTGTGTAATGGAGGGTGGGGGAAAATTTGGAACGAGTCTGTCAATCCGTCGGATTGCCAAAATCTCTTTAGAAGGAAAGACGAGGTCCACGAGGAAGGATCTGAAGATGAAAATGTAGCTTTTTATGTGAAATTAAAACGAGAAGTGTTTGAATCATCATAGATCAGATATCAATGGTCTTCAAAGGAAGTATCTCGATTGTTGGGTTTCAAATGTGTACAATGTACACTGTACACGTCAACATTGCCCTCCACCAAGTCTCATGACATGCTGTCTAGTCTGGGTGTGCTAGCTGTGGAAACTTAACTTGCAACAAAAGCCAACTTGAAAAATATAATGGACGATTTTGCTTCAAAGAAGACTAGAAAAGTTCATCTTTAACCCTCCGTCCACAGACGGGGGCTTTCAGGGCACACATGATTCTTCAAACTAGAATATCTCGTCTACGACAAAAGATTTTAATCCAAAATTTTTCAAAAAATTCACACCAACAACAATTAGGACTTGTAGTAGATGCTTTAAGAAGTAACCTTGAGTTTTACCAGTTTTTTTAAAGCCAGAAACAGTTCAAAAACTGACTCGGACTAAAAAGACCTTGTCTGAAAACGGAAGGTGAGAGAAGGAAGTCTGTTAACGGAGGGTTAAGAACAAAGTGAGTTCGCTGTATATGTATAATACATCTAGTGGTAGCATTTTAAATAATTTGTATATATTTTTCTGCCTATTTTCTAATTAGCATCTAGACTTTGGCTATTTAAAATCTATTATGAAGCATTGTAGTGAAGGAAGTAGGGGGGAGGGGTATGAAAATATAAAACGAAACAGCTCTCGACGGCTCTGGAAGAAGCAGACAGTTATTCGGTGTCAATATTTGTACCTACCTTCAACAAGCCTATCTATTATATGTTCATCAAATACTTAGTATATATCTGTGATCATTAGCGAGTGGATTTCCAAAAAATCATATGAGTACGTTGTTCTTTACTACGTTCGAAAAGGGCCTATTTTATCTGCATTTAAAAAATGAGACCCCTTTTTGGTGCTCTTGTCCTCACGTTCATGCTTTTTTTCAATAAAGTCGGTGAGTACCATAGTAATAATAGTCTTGTTAATACTTGGTAAATGTGGAACCTCGGTCAACATATGAATCGTTTGAATCAGATATAAAAAAATTGTGCAACAGCATATTTTTCCACGGAATGTGGCGAAAATGTAGTGTTTGCTAGTCATTTTTCAGTATTCAGATATTTCATGTAAATTTCAATTTACGATTATTTCCACCAATGACAGATCACGAGTGATTTACTAAGTCTATTTCATACATCGAGCTTTTAGTATTTTTACACTTTCATGATTTATTATGAAAGGTTTTAGGTATAGATGTGAATTTGTACCTATGCAGTTTTGGTCAAATTCTCGACGTTTCGAAACCCCATGAATCAGAAAAAACGGTTTTTACGAATGTGTCTCCGTTATAAATATTCTGATTAGAGGTTTCATTATGACACTCTTTTATGGTATGAAAAAGATAGATCAAGTTCATTAATCTGCCTTCTACCGTCAATATTTATGGTTTTACACATGCAAACTGAAATTCGGAAAATTTTAAATGTAACTTATCTGCGAAACTACGCTAGATATAACGAATAGTCCAGAAACAAAATTAGTAGTTACAGGAACGTCTACGAGATCGCATTCGATCATTTTTTGATAGGGATACTGGTATTTTTCAAACGTAAAAAATGTTATAAGAAAATAAAAAATTAAAGTGTGTAGCTAAAAAGGCAAAATAGTATAAAAGTTCAAACAGCTAAGTTTCTCGCCCGGAAAACACCTACAAAATTTCCTTCAATTACTTTTTAAAAGCACCTTTATTTTAGACGTGCAACTTAAATATTTACATTCTCATAATTTATGATAAAAAGTACTAGATTCATGTGAATTCAGACCTATCCAGTTTTCGTTAATTCTCGACATTTTGATACTTCCTGTGTCAGAAAAAATGGTTTTTACGATGCCATGTTTTACTGCTAATGAAGATAAGTGGAAAATGTGGAATAAAATATGAAATATTTTTAAAAAATAATGAGGTTCAAAATTCATACTTTATTTTGCAATATCTGAATAAGTAGTCCTGGGCATAGGATCCGGGTGTCTAACGTGCAGTGAAAATGTGCCCGAGCAGCGAGTACATTTTTATATACATTTTTACTTCGAAAATTCATAAATCTCTTTTCTTTGTCTTTTTATAGAAACATCAGGCTCGCCAAGTAAACTCAACATGACAAAATCGTCTTCTACTAAAGAAAATGAAAATACAATTAAGGTGTATGCCACGCCTAGACGACCTTCATCAACGGATCAGCCTAAACGAGTGAGGAAACCTCGCCCTGTTTACGCTGGGTTTGAGCTTGAGAAAAAAATTGATCCAACAGGAAAAGCAGCACACCTCTTGTTCGTACAACATTATAGTCGAAATAATCTTCCTCCACCTGAAGTAGGACGCGATGCCCTCGAATTGTATCAACGACACGTGGATGGCTCTTATAATCAGAAAAATTATGGTACAGTTAATCGTAGAATTGCAATGAAAGAAGCTCGCAATATCTATAGCCAACCTTTAGTACAAAATATGGTCTCAAATTCTTCTTCTGGACATATAGATGTCCAGAAAGTTCCATCACAAAGTAATCAAACCAATTCAGCGGCTCATAGGTATCTAGGATCTGGATCTGGATCTGGCAATAATCATGTACACACTAATCCCCAAAAGTCATTAGTGGACGATGCCTGGGATGTGTATAAACAATTTGATATCCAATCTCCTCAGCCTTCAAATTCTGGGGGTCATTCTAGATCTTCCAGATCTGGCAATGATCATCCACACACCTATCCTCAAAAGTCATTAGCGGACGATGCCTGGGATGTGTATAAACAATTTGATGTCCAATTAACTCAGCCTTCAAATTCTGGGGGTCAATCTAGATCTTCTGTATCCGGCAATAATCATCCATACACTAATCCCCAAATGTCACCAGAGGACGATTTATCTACACATTTTGATGTTCACTCTCCTCCACATCTAGATTTTCAGGAACATCGGTTGGTAAATAACCAATCACCTTCAGTGGCGATTGATGAGTACCATATGTCTCTAAGCCATAAGTATCGGAATCAATCCCGAGGTTCTGATTCGGGCAAACAAAAGTCAAACTTTTAGTTTAATGAGTCAACTATGTTAAATTCCAATATGCGTTTGTACATACAACAATAATATAATGCACGTGTTCTTAATCGGGGGTATATTTTGTAATCATGGAAAAAATAATTAGAAATAAACATAGTTAGAATGAGCGTCATCTTGAAAGTGCCCAGTTGCCTTGTCTTGCTAGGTAAAAACGAAAACGTTTCATTGTACTGGGGACAAAATATTCTTCAACAAAGATTACTAAAAAGTTAGTCTAATACTAAGGAACCAAAATAATCTATTAAGGAGACAATTTCCATCAAATCGTAAGAATGTAGAAAATTTCCTAAACTACAGGATTACCTTATTATAAAAGATATATTGTATACACGGAAAAACTTTCGCCTATAAAATTTAATATTGCAATGTTTAGTTTTACAAAAATACAATACGGGTCATTCACAAAATACGTGAAACGCTGAAGGGGCGAGTGACTATTGCAAGCATTACTATTGTGAATATTAAATTGTGATGTTATTATTTTTTCTGGAACAAAATAACAAATGATTGAATAATTGTACTTATACCAGAAGAAAATATCTATAATCCCTAGAAAGGAGTGTTAAGTGTACAAAAGACAATAGAAATGTCGTTCTTCCTATGGGCATTCAATTTAGTTCTATTTTTTCCTATTTTAAATAGGAAAATATGTCATTCTCGGTAGAGCAAAATAAAAATAAATACGCGCTTCAACGTCAACCCTGTCTGCTCCCAAGAATACATTATAAATTATATACATTAAAAATAAAATTGGACATTTAGCTGATATCCTAAGCTGAAACGAAAAAAATCGTATTAAGAGAATGCAACAAAAAGTAAAAAGTGCGGATGCACGCAAAATCGATTTTTTTTTACAGGATAAACCACAAGCACCTGCCAGCATAGGGGTCAAATATATGGAGTGCAGGGATCCATTTGGCAGAAATTTTTGTTGAGAAATTTCCATTTTAGATGTGTTGCGCTAATTGGCGGACGGAACAGTTCCTCACGGGAGGGTTAACAAGACTTTTGATAATCCTTGTCTGAAGTTCTTAAAATTCTCCAATCCTTCTGTATTAATTAAAATACCTAAAAAAATAGAGGATACATTACGCTCCGAAAATTCATCCAAGTTAGCATCAAAATTTCAAAAAATGGCATTAATATTAAAATTGAAGGGCTACATCGGATAATGAATCACAGAATTTTAGCGTTTCGTTGTTTGGCCTCTGACTGCTTGCAAGTAATGTTTTCAATTTCAAAATTTGAAAACATAGCTTGCTCATCCGTAAAATAAGATAAACTGTATTTATAAGTATAGTTTTTAACATGTTTGATATTATTTCCTTAATTCGTAAGATAAAAGAACTACAGATATCTTTTGCTTATGGGAACGTGGTTGAAAATATACAGTAGACTTTTTACGACTGCACGTGGAGACAGTGCCGTATTGTCACGACAATAAGGCACTGTATCATGGAATTTTTCATAAAAATAACCAGTCAAGTACAGCGCTATTGAAGTTACGAAAGGTTCTAAAGATTCAATACTTGATTTATGTATTGATGAAAAGTTTTGAATCTTTCAATTTCATTCGGAAATATACTGAAGATACTTCAATCCTAATATACTTTTGCATTGATCTGAATTTAGTACGTTTTCACTTAAACTTCAGACACATTTGTCACTCAAGTTTCTGAACATTTTTAGCAGTGTGATCATACAATAGAAATATGTTTGTTAATGTTATCAGTGACTGAACCACATATCTCACATGCTGTAAAAATATGTTTCTGCATAGAATTTGACTTCAATATAATTAAATTACTTCAGACGAAACCAAATACGTAACCGGATAATATGTAATTTCCATTGTTCAGTCCTTGGAACAGTTAATTTACCTAACAGTAATACAACTCAGAATAATATTTGGTTGGATCAAGAAATGGAAAGGGAAACTGGCGTAGACCTGTTTTGTCCTTGAAGCAGTTAGATTACTTGACATTCGTAAATAATTACTAGCACGATTTCTAAAACAAAGGCTGTTTACCTATAATTTGTTCAGACTTCTGTTCTCTTCATTACGTTTTAATCAAAATTGTATAGTTTCAATTTGAAAGCAGTTTCAATCAATTTTAATTTATGGGAAGAATCGAGATTAGACTTCCAGTTAGAATAATGCATCTGATTTTTAGGCTTACCATCAAATCAAATCTTTCGAGTTTATAAAACAATGTTCCTGATAAAGTTATATACTCATAGCAAGTGAGTATATTGTATGACAGACTCGCATATATATTAAAATTTGGTTAATTCAAGAGAAAAAGGAAATGGAAGTCACAAAGAACCGTGAGAATAGATGAATTGACGAGACGTTTAACATTTTAGAATAAAAAAATATATTATACAAAACCCACTAATTTCAGAGTAAGTTTAATTAGCAAATGAATTAATTAGGTAACATTTTAGGTAAAAAGAATGTAACAAGGATATAAAAGACACAGTTGTCTACTGTTTGCAGTGTTTTTGTCTAATTTCGTTATAACGAAAAGCTTGAAGTTTCTACGTGTATTGCTTTCGCCTTGAATAATTTTATAGTATTGATATTAAATTTGAAATAAACAAATATTTTTACAGCATATATCTTTCAGATATGTTGTTCACATTTTATATAACATTTTTAAATTTGCATGCTTCTTCCTCCTTATTATGCTTCTTATATTTTATAAAGATTATATTAATATATGAAAATCTCGCACTTTTATACTTAATTTTGTATAATAATGCTGATATATATGTATATATACATACATACATATATATATATTATATATGTATAATAACTTCACTTTATTTTTGTAAAAAACTGAGCTTGATAGGGTCGAAACTGTAAAATTTTCACTCTGGAAAACTATACGAAAATAGAATTTTTCACCTTTGCCAATGGCAACAAACAAACATGTCAAACCAATTGACACAAAGTTTAACTAGACATGCGCAGTACTCATTTCTACTGATATATTTCTAACATTTGTAATAACTTCATTTGTTGAAAATATGAGTGTTTTTACTCAATTACACTATTTGTGTTTTTTATCTGCGCATGGTTGCATGAAAATCTGTTGGACCGATAAACGTAAAATTTTAATTGTAGCTTGCATTTCTTATTTTATCCATCGAAATTTTTATCAAGAAAAGGAAAGTCCTATTTTTTGGCTAACAACGCAAATTATGGAAGAAACTCTTAAGAAAGGGTTGTAGCTTTTAAAAATACCTAAAAATTTTCCTTTAGCAACTTTTTGATAACACTCGGAGTTTTTATTTAATCTGTCTGAAATTATTATCAATTATCATTGATTAAGATATATTATATATATATATAATTTTCAATTTCAATATTAGGTATATATAAAGGATTAAACAACTACCGCAGGGTCCCACTAGGAGCAACTTCCATCTAAAAATGACACCGGCTTCCAATCGCGCCGCGGTAAATCACACACACACACACACAAAAACAAACAAGCACACACGCAGATTATTATTTATATTTAGTTTTTGTGTCAGGCTTAAGATGGTGACAGCCCAATATGTCAGAGGCATTTTTTTGGTTAGAGTTAGATTGTTCAATGGTCTGCACAGGGCTGTTCCGATATATATCAACAGTCAAAAACGCATTTTTGTGATTCAACCGAGTGATCTGAAAAGAGTGGTGTGCCTAATTTGACATATTGGGCAAAGCCTAGATTTTCTACCTCATCATTCACGAGCTGGGTTGCAGGCAAGAGCATGATGGGGGGATATACAGATAAAGGTGGGATCCGAAACACCAGAAACTCGGTAAAGGTACATACAAAAATTTCCAGAGGTACCAATGCAGGGATCCAACCCCGGACCTCTAACGTGAAGTCAGAGCATCTAACTATCTGAGTCACTGAGGCTCTTTATATTAATTGTTACTAATTTCTTTTTTTTAACTTGTTATAGGTCAAACCCAGTTTTTTATCAAAGTCACGGACCATGTCAAGTGACTGATAAGATGAGGATGTTATAAGTTTATTTAATAGGATGTCTGAAATCTTTCGCTATTATGTTATGGGTACAAAATTAGAAGCATGGTTTAGATTGGAGTTCGTCTTTTACCACTATTATCCTTACACAGCAACCGCGAGCGTTGTAGGTGACGACAGTCGCCTCTGGATGCTTTCTGAGAGCCACCATCTGCCACTCCACAGGTTTTTAGTCGCTTGCTTCCTGATGGTCCAGAAATTTTCTTACAATGCGATGAGTGTTTGATGAAACCGCCTTTCCAACTGCTACCAGTACCCTACAGACTTCTAAATGTTCAATATATTCAGTGCATCTTGCGTGCACATTGCCTGTAGCCGAAATCACAATAGGATAAATAGATCCATGTTTCACATTCCTCCATATTGTCTTTACTGCATGCCTTAGCTCACTATACTTATGAATCTTGGTTGTATAGGTCGCCTGCAAATTTCAGTTAAGTGGACCAGCAATGTTAATGATGTGGACTCTCCCACTTTTTTTTTCTCCCATAAGGATTTTGGGGTCGATTAGCTCAGATGTAACGATCCGTCTGGATAGTAGCATCCCAACATAAGATGTAATCTTCGCTTTCTAAAACGGGCATTGGAATGTATCTATGGAAAAGCATCCATTCTGTCAAGAGTCATAGGTTTAGGGCAAGTTGTTGATGTATAATTCCCGCGACATCATTATGTCTGTGCGTTTATTTTCTTTGAGCCATTAATCAACCACGTCTTGATGTAACACGTGTTTGCGATCATTTCTGATGCTGACAGCCTTGCTCTGACTCGCGATGACGAATCCTTCCGTGTCTGGATTCATGACGCCCTTTCTCAGCCAAATATTGGATGCTTCACAATCCACTTCATGTTGATCTAAGGTTTCTATTGCGTTTCTAATTTCTCTATGGTTTCTGCCCTGATATTTCAGCCTGCTCTGAGGACAAATTCAAGGGCGTGTAGTCGAGATCCACTTCACAGATGGTATTGTAAAGCGCAATATCCTGCTAGCTTTGAAAATAGTCTCGCAAATGTATAACTTCTGACTTACACAGTTTCTTGACACCTACAACGCCCCTACCCCCTCTATGCCGTGGTGAAGCTACCCTTTCAATCGCCGAATTAGTGCGGTACATTCGGCGTTTCGTCATTTCTACGCGAACGGTTCTGTTTAACCTTTCAAACTCAGTGTTAGACCATTCGCTGAGCCCAAAGGAGTGCGTGATGACAAGGATGACATATAATAGGTGTTAATTACTCTAATTTCGTTTGACAAGTTAAGAAAACTCTTTAGAATTAATCTGAGTCTTCTAGTGAAGGGGGTCGTTAGGCTTTTTCTAACTATCGTATGCTGAATACCCTTATATTCGAGAATACCCAGGTATTTATTTGACTCGCCCTCAGTCATTGCCTCAATGTCATTCTCGAAATGATTCTCTAGTTCTGCGGTCCCTAATTCTTCTCTGGTTGAATGCACTGTTCTGCATTTATCTAGTCTGAACTTCATGTGGATATCATTGAAAAACTGCTCCGATCACTTGATGCAGTTTCTGTTCCGAACTAGCGTATAGATTCAGGTCATCTATGTATAAAAGATGGGTCACTTGATAACTCTTTGATACCCGTCGTAATGCTTAATTATCTAGTTGTCCTTGGTTGTCCATGATCAAAATACTTGATTCTTGTACCCCAAAGCATCATCGCACGACTTAGAAAGTCGATGATGCGTGTGCAGATTTTGCATATTTTTGAGACTTCAAGCAAATAGTCAACTGGTACCAAAGGAAATGCTTGTTTGTAGTCAATGTATGCCATGTGCAAGTTTCTTTGATGTTTACGAGCTTGTGTCATGGCAACAGCATCTTTAGCGACAAGATCTTTACTGTCGCGCAATTTTTTACATCCTTTTTTTTCTTCTGTTAGGATGTCATTCTTTTTTTTCAACTCGTTCTTGGGTGAACCCAGTTTTTCATCACAGCCACGGACTCAGTCAAGTGACTATTGAGATGAGGATATTATAAGTTCACTTAATACGATTTTCGAAATATTTTGCGATGCTGTTGTAGGTACCAAATTAGGAGCATGGTGTAGTTTGGAGTTCGTCTTTCACCGCTGTTATCCTTACACAGCGGGTGCGAGTAGTAGAGGTGACAACAGCCGCCTCTGGATGTTTTCTTAGAGCTACCATCTGCCACTCCACAGCTTTTTAGTCGCTTGCTTCCTGATGGTCTAGAATGCATCTTACAATGCGACAGGTGTTTAATAAAAATGCCTTCTGAACTGCTGCCAGTAACCTACTTTTCAATGTACCGAGAGTGGATGATTTCAGTAACATGATGTATCAGCTTTCTGGTTCTATTTCATTTCTTATATTGAATCAATCGACCCAATTTATACCTTACTCCGCTGACATCTATATCCAGTCTGATCTTCCATGGTGTACGCAGTTAGTGTTGCGTTCAAGTGCACAGGTAAAATCTTGCTGGTAAGGTGTCATATCAGTGCACGCAGATCCTTTGTGATGTTTATCTTGGACAGAGAATGCCTTCGTATTGGTTCTACGTGTCTGAACTGTATTAAAGCACGACCAAAATTCATTCCAAGGTGCTGTAATTTTTCTGGGATTTAACTGTTTGCATCAATGTTATTAATGCCCGGATGTGGTTCATGATGTCCATTATTTCTTGCAGCTATGCCTTCAACTTCAATCAGGTCTTCGTTGTCCACATCTTCCGAAAGAAGTTAGATAATAGGAAGCTGCTGTTCAACTCTCATTTTGATGGCAGCTATTACAACAGCCGAAAGGAATCTGTTGACAGATATTGAGCGTTTTTGGTCTGCTAGATTCTGCTTATTTATGCTTGTGGCTAGCGATGGGCACTCAAGTAAGAAGACTCAATGGTGTTTTCTCCTCACACTTTGCCCACTTTTCTCTGCTACAAAATAAAGGTGCATAAAATCTTTGTTTATATGGTATGTCCATTTTATTTGCATTTTTGGTTACTGAACCTCTGCCTCCGCCTCTCGTTAAATTAGGACATCTACCTTTGGAGGAAGTGGTGGTGTTAATTCATCAACAGGTTAACGAAAAACATAAATTGCTGCTGCTTGATCGTGTGACGAGGCTGACTTTAACTGATGTACATTGCGATCATTTTGCCACGCTAAATCAACCCGTTGTTTAATTTACTTTGCTCTGTCTTCTGAGATGTGTAGATTAGTCCTGATGTCCTTCACCTAAATGATAAGATCTCTTAGTGCGACTTTCTTTATATAAGAATAATCTGCAGAAAATTTTATCCTAAAATTGTATCGTTTTTAGCAGATGTTTTTGCTGGCCAGCTGTTTGAATAGTGAGATCTGCCTGACCATCTCGCAGTTTACCATCACCCCCGTCCCGCATGCTGCGGCCCTAGCGGTGGCTCTAGGGGTACCCTGACGATCCTTGGGATGCGACAAGCATTTCAAAATCTTTAATATGCTCTCTGGTCAGTTTTTCACATTGTGCGACCGACAGGCAGACAGGTATGTTCATAAAAATCATTGTTCTCTACAAAAACATGCAAAACCCTCGTTTGTTCACCGTTTAGAGACATCGAAAACGGTCGATTCCTCACCGTGTGCAAAGGCGATGAGCAAAATTCCCAACATCCATGAGCAAAATTCTTTTACCGATGAGCAAGATGCTTTCACCGGCGAGCGAAATGCTTTTCTCACTATGTGTTCATCGTGCTGGGTGCGGTTGGGTTAGCCATTTTTCATTGAGGCAGTTGTTAATCATAAACGGTGGGCAATATCAGGACTTGCATTGTACTTTGCAAAGAAAAATATCATTCAACTCAAAGAGTTTAGAAAAGTTAAGAAATGACGCAAACTGGTACATTTTTTTCTGCCCATTATCCGTATCAAAAACTGGTTCAAGGTGTTTTTGTAGAACTTCCTGAAAGTAATAATTTTGTTCCAGGACTATTTATTGTATCTAGAGTGGTTTCGTGGGAATGTTGAATTTTCAATTTTCCCAGTTTTATTTTTCCAGACTGAAACGATAAATACTGGCAGTAGAATGCTAGTAAACGAACTTGACCTGTCTTTTTGGACCACAAAAGAGCTTAAAAAATGCAATCTAATTCAAAATATTTCTTGAAAGTTATTGTATCTCCAGACTATGGACAGACAGACATACCTACAAATCTGGGCAGGTAAAAATTTACATACATCTAATACGTTTCACCATGAATGATGAAAATGTAAAATTTCAAGGATATGAATCCTTGTACATCATCGTTTCGGTTCCGAATCAGATCTGGCAACGTGTTCCCGTTCCGGGCCGGAACGGTTCCAATGCGGAGCATTCCGAGCCCAGAGGGAATTTTGGAGTGAAAATTCAAAAATTTTAAGAGTCAACATAAATTTGAAAAGTGTATTAATCTGTATATTGCCTCGAAAATCATTGTAAGGGATCTTTGTCAATTCGTGTTCATCTTGAATTTTTGCTCAAAATCCGCATTTTGAGGCTCGAAAAATCTCTTGGTTATGACTTTCATGCAAATCTACCGATTTTTGTGAAAATTTCGAAATTTGCGTTCAATTTTTGACTTTTTTACCGCAAGGGGCCATTCAATTATTACGTAACACACCTTAGTGTGATGGGGGCTCTATCAAGTTTTAATTTTTTAATTTTGCCTCCAAAGTATTCTAATACTCAAACAATCCTTTCTTTATGAATCGCATGAAAATCTACCAAATTAATAACATTTGCAAAATTTCGTTCAACTTTTTAAATTCTGACCGAAAATTTGTATTCTAATATGTGTTCTAATTTTTAAAATTCAAAGCTAGAGTCCCCAACCAAAATATTGCAAATTTTGATAAATCGTCATGTTCCATGAAAGCTAAAACCATGGCGTTCTTCGAGTAACAGAACATGAATTTAAAAAATCCCCTACTACAGTTTCGTGAATATTTACAAATTTAATAAAATTGTCAAAATTGTAGTCAAATTTGGGATTTTTGTTCCCAAATTCGTATTCTGTGACTTAGAAACCCTGCTGATACTGAATTTCATGAAAATCGACTAATATAAAAATTTTCAAAATTTGAGTCAACTTTTGGAATTTTTGTATTTAGAAACGAAAATTAAATTAAATTAGGTAAATTTTGAAAATTTGAGTTAACTTTTTGAGTTTTTACCCTAAATTCGTATTCTAAAACTTGAAAAACGACCTCATACTAACTCACGGAACTCCACCAGTTTAATTAAATTTTGAAAATTCAGGTCTTCCTTTAGAATATTAGACCCAAATCCATGTTTGTGACTCAAAAAATCCCTTTCTACTGACTTTCATGGAACTGGTTGATTTGGAAATTTTACTTCATTATCAAGTAAAATTTCCAAATCAACTCATTTTCTTGAATTTTTGGATTTTGGCACAAAATTTGTGCCAAATTAGGCGGGAAATGGCTGAACTTAGGCAAGAAATGAAGAAATGGGAAGAAGTCAGAAAAAAGTTACAGAAAAGGATTCAGACGTTGGAGCAAAGACTACAAAAGCAGGAAGAACATGATAAAAAGGTAGATGAGTTGGAAGATAGAATAAAAATAAAGAATGCTCGAACCGGGAGTGGAGGTGGAGAGAGTGGGAATAAGGAGAAGGAAAGGCTGAGAAAAATAGAACAAAGAAAAGAAAGAGAGAGAAGAAAGAAAAAGGAACATAGTGATAAATGGTCTAAGATTAGAAGGGAAGGAATTGAAGAAAGGAGTGAAAGATGTGCTAAAAAGGATAGATGCTAAAGTTGACATAGAGAAAATGCGAAGTGTAGGAAAGGAAATCCGAAATGGAAAAAAATGGTACTAGTGAAACTAAAGAAATGGGAACATAAAATGGAAGTGATGACAAAGAAGAGGTTATTATATGAAAGCTCGGAGAGAATAGAGGATGATTTGACTTGAGTAAAAAGGAAGATGCAGTATAAGTTAAGGCAAATAGCGGAAGAGGAAAAAAGTAAGGGGAGAACGACGTGGGTTAGGTATGACAGAATACAGATAGAAGGTGTATGGTAGCATTATGATGAAGGAAGGGAAGAGTTAGTAAGAAATGAGGTGCCGGGAAACTAGAAGAGGAAGGAACGGGAGATAGGAAAATAAGAGATGTAAGTAACAAAAAGAGACGAGAAACGAAAGTAGGGAAGAATGGAGAATATGTTATTAAATTAAAGCAGGATTGGAAAGAAAGAATAGGGACTTTATGAGAAATTTCGTACAATGGGATGTAGTAGTAATGATGGAGTCACGGCTAGATGAAAGGGGATGAGATAGAGTGAGGGAAAAGTTACCAAAAGGTTACAAATGGCAAGTTCAGAATGCAAACAGGAAGAATAAAAAAGGCAGAGCAATGGATCAGAGGCGATGAGAGAGCTGATGGTAGACAATAAGCAAGAGATTAGGATCATAATAGGAGGAGATTTGAATGCGATAACAGTAAATAGAGAAGGAAGGAAATGGGATGGAGAGCGAGGAAGAAAATCCAAAGACAAGATATTGAATGGGGAGGGAAAGAAAATGTTCAAGAGCCTAGGGGAGATGGGATGGTTCATTCTAAACGAAAGCATTTAGGGGGATGAGGAAGGTGCATATACACGTTCAGGAGGATCAAGGAGAACAGTAATTGATTATGTGGTAGTGGACGACGAGGTAAGAGAGAAGGTTAAGAAACTAGAGGTAGGGAATTATATAGATTCGGATCACTTTCCCACAATAGTGACAATAGAGGGAGAAATTGGTAACAGTAATAGGACTAAATAGGAAGCAAAAGTAAAAAGAGGAGGAAGAGGGGATTGGTCAACGGAAGGTGAAGAACAGTTTAAAGAAAAAGTCAGGAATATCAAAATGGGGGAAGGAAATGTAAACGAGGAAATGAAACTGATGATAGGAGAAATAAAAAGAGTATTAGAGTGCAAAAGCAAAAAATAAGTTAGTGAAAGAGGTGATATAGGTGGATGAGATGAGGAATGTAGACAGAAGAAGAAGGAAATGAGAAGGGAATTAAGAAAATGGAGAAAAGTTACAAGTAGTGGAGAAGAATATAGGAGAAAAAAGGAGTATACTGAGTGGTGTGTTAAAAAAAAGACGATTGAAATAAAAGGTTTGAGAAGAAGCAGGGAATGCTAGTGCGGAAGAAGAGGTTTGGAAGGTAGCGAATAAAGAGAGAAGAAGAAGAAAAATAGTAAACCAGGATATTAAGATGGTAAAATGGGAAAAATATTTTAGGAAAGGAGGAAAATATGTTATTGAAACAGATGAGGTAGAGGACATTACAAGAAGGGAAATTGTCAAGGTATTTTGAATTGTAAACGATGGAAAGGCACCTGGTATAGATAAGATGCCAAATGAAGTCTGGAAATATAGGGGGACCGAATCAGAGGAATGGACGTGCATAATGGGCAAAAGCGTACGGAGAGGAGAGGGGTGGCCAGAGTGAAGAAAAGCAGGCGTAGTGATACCAATAGTGAAAAAAGGCAACGGGGACGAGGTTAAAGATTATAGATGAGCGACACTAATGCCAACATTGTATAAAGTAAATGTGAGTGTTTTATCAGAGAGGTCGAAGAAAGAAGTAGAGGAAAAATGATAGAGCCACCGAATCACACAGGGTTTAGGAAAGGGATGGAGGTGATGGACAACATATATGTTCTGAACTATCTAGTAAATAAGATAGTCAAAAGAGAGAGAGGTAATGATAGCAATGTTCGTGGACTTAATGGCAGCGCATGACTCATTACACTGAGGCGAGATAGAAATAGCTATGGTGAAAAAGGGGATACTGGAAGCATTAATCAGACTAGAAAGAAGAAATTAAGAGAAAAAGGGGAGAGGAGTTAAGGTGGAGAACAAAAATATAAATTCACTAGCATACGCAGACGATATAGTTTTGACGGCAGAGGATGAAGAAGGGATGACGGGCATTGTTACATGATAAAGGAAATACTTGATAGGAAAAAGAGAAATTTAAATTTAGAAAAGACAAAGATAATGAGGTTTAGAAAAGAAGGAAGAAAGAATGGACGAAGAGATGGAAGGGAATAAAGTGAGAAGAAGTAAAAGAGTTTATGTATTTGGGATATACCTTGCAAACAAATAGATATCATAGGGCTCATATAAGAGAAAGGATAAAAAAGCAGCAGCGTTAATGAAACAGATATGAGGAATAGGAAAAAGAAGGTTTGAAAAAAATTGGAGAAGGAGAATGTGGTTATTTATTACGCTGTTAAGGCCGGTATTAGGTTATGGAGCAGAAATATCGGGATGAAAAAAAATGAAAGAGATTGAGAGTTTACAGGGAAGGTATATAAGGTGGACGCTAGGGTATACTGGAGGACGCTGGGACATATGGTGAGAGAAGAAGCGCAAATGGATAAGTTATGTACTAGAGCGGGAAAGAGGGCATGATATTTCGAGGCAAAGCTGAGGGAGGAAAAGAAAGGGGAGTTAGCGAGAAAGTGTTTGATGGCGGTAGAAGAATGGAGGGAATTCTTTAAGGCTAGAGATATAGAAGACGGGTCTGGAGCAAGCCATGAAGAAGTGGGAAAAAGAGAGACGGAAAGACAATTAATAGAAAGATGGGGGATGATTAAGGAATCAAAACATAATAAGCGGTATAAGATGATAAGAAAGGAAGGAGTACCAAAGTATTTAGAAAAGGGATGGGGAGAGAAAAGATGAACCAGAAGAGGAAAATTGAGATTGGGAAGCGAGGTAAGGGCAGGTATGTGTTAAGACAAGAAAGAGAACAGGAAGTGCAGAATCTGTGAATCGGAAGAGGAAAACTGGGAGCATGTATGGGAAGGATGTAGCAGAGAAATGGAAGACAAAGGAAGTTGGCAAGAGAATGTGGTAAAGATTCCAGGGGAGGATGGTTTTGGAGAAGAGTGGATAAAATGGTTAGAGGGTGCTTGGGGAGCGCATGGGGAAGAATGAAAGAGTGGATGCAAAAAATGGCTAAATGCAGGTACCAGAGAAGAATTTCTTGATTTTCATATTAGTTTCTTACATAAAATAGCTCTCTGTTGAGAAAAATAGTGATTTGATGAAATTTCTATTTCAAAATACGCGTCAGGAGAGTAAATATGAAAAAAACAGTTTTGGCGGAAACCAATGAATAAGTTTCTGGCTGAAATTGAGAACGTACAGCATATTTTGAAATACTTGAAGTATAAAAAAATCAGATTTTAGTAGGTAAAGTATTTTATTAAACTTCTGGTCACATGATTTGTTTCTATAAACGTTTTAAATATATTGAAATTATTCAAATCTTGCGCCGTCACATATGGGGCATCACGCCGCGCCACGGCACCGTGCCATAACAGGGCATCTAGTCGCGGGACAAGTAGTCGCGGAACATCTAGTCACGGGAAATCTAGTCGTCAGGACATCTAGTCGCTGGGACATCTTGTAACGAGTACATCTAGTCGCCAGGCGTAAACCCCAGCACTTGCAGTCGCCAAAACGTTATGTTATAAATCAATCAATCATAACAAAATATACAATATATATATATACAATATAATAAATAATACAGGAAGACACTAAAAATGTCAAAGCGCGGCACTATACCCCACTCTCCCCTACCAAGAAATTATTATTTGCTGTGCGATAAATTATTTCGGTGTCATGTAAAGTACTCCTTTTTATCTTTTTTCCACTTCCTTATCTGCCTGTATACATAAAAGCTGGTACTTGTAGATACGTCAGCGAGTGAATCTTAGCAAGATAATACGTGGCACTTTACGAGATTCAGAAAGGGTCAGTTCTATTTATATATATTGAGAATGAGAACCCTTTTCGGTGCCCTCGTCATCATCTTCATTCATTTATTTAATGAAATTGGTAAGTTTCATGATAATAATAATAATAATTTATAGGGCCTATGGATGTGGCGACCCTATCGCCCGAGTGCTGCGGCTCTTACAGTTAGCCACGTTGCATTGGGCTAACTCCCCAATACTACGAATTATGTGGTTACGTCGCCAGTATCGCGCAGGGCCAACCACAATAGGCCTCTATCAGATGGAGGCCATGGTTCAGTTGGTAGTGGTAATAGGACCGAACGGAGGCGATAACTAGGTAATGGCTCCGGAGAAACGCAAGAACACCGATTCAAAAGATCGGAACAACTCAGGAGGGACATCCTTACCTGCTGGCAAAGAAGCTCACCGGCGCGAAGAGGATTCATGCATTGGCTACATGAACGTTGGGTCAATATGCACCCGGAACATGGTCATGAAATGCCTCAATATTTAAGAGATCAAGTATCCTTTTTGTGCAAAACGAATATGGAACTCTTGATCAGCAAGAAGTGCAGCAGCCTCCAGCGAACATACCATGCGTTCCATGAAGAGCACATTAGCAGATAGCCCATAATACCAACATGAGAAGTAGAAGATTATTTGAACAATATTGGTAGCTCTAAAAAAGTATCCAGAGGTGAAACTTTCATCTCCAACTGGGCCGTCTGCCGCGTGAGGTCATCCGTGGCTAGAGACCGGACTCCAATGAACAGTGTTGTACGAAGTCTCTCGTGTAAATTTCCTACTCTCGCTTTTCTTCTGGGATAGAAGAAGCAGGAGTGAATCACGTAAACGTTCCAGTTGCGTCGGGATGGGTTGCTTTAAAAAAACCATGATCGTAGGTTCCGGAGCCTACAACTTCTTACATAAAATTTTTCTAATACTTGGCAAATGCAGATCTGGTATTTTTGAATGATTATTAGCACTGCAAATTCTTAAACCTTTTTTCATTGTCTTTTACAGAAACAGCAGGTAATCTAAGAAAAATCAAAACTGGTTCTAGTTATAATAAAGATGATGGTGCTGACACGCAAAATGATTCGAAAAGAATATTCAGTATCGCCACACCTGCTCGTAGACGCTCAAATCCAAGACAAAATCGCAATGGTGAACCGCCAAACCCTCAACAACATATTTGCCAAAATCCTCCTCCTGAAGCTTCTAGATTTGGCAATAATTGTCCACACGTTAATCCATCCACCAACTTTAATCCTGAAAAGGCATTAGCGGATGAAGTCTGGGAGATTTATAAACGATTTGAATGCCTACCTTCTCAGCATTCACATTATGGGGGTAATCATGGAGCTTGTGGACCTGGAAATAATCATCCATACACTAGTCCTGAAATGTCACCAGCAGAAGATTTATCTAGACTATTTGATACCCAATCTCCTCCGAATATAGATGATTACAAGGACTATCGGTCGCAACCCTCAGCTACAGCGGCGATTGATGCCTACAATTTGCATATATTCGATGAGACGAAGAAGCGCAAACAATAATTTCTATTTTTCATTTTTATATCTAATCAATACGCATGTTTTTTTTCTTTTATGCAATATTCTCTGAAATACAGACATTATTCACTGACGTATTGTATAAGTGGTGTTTTCTACCTAATAAAATTGGTTAATTATAATATCGCAGATGTCATGCGCAGAAAACAGCTGGACTTACTTTTTTCCTTAAAAAATGTCTGGTTAAGTTTACCAGAATTTTGGTTAAATATGCCCTTACTATTTTTTCTGTTTGATATTCGTAATGTTGCAACTGGGAGAGTCAAGGCTGGGTGACTATAGGCTGACGAAGAGCAGATGGGCAGACAAGCAGATAATAGTCTAAATAATAATTCTTATAATAATTTTTCATTTGTATGCTCAATTTTGAAACTGCTCAGCTGACTTCTGTTTAGTCATTATTTTGAAAATATTATATTTGGACCTCTAAATAAAAACAGTGGAAACATCTCGTAGGTGAGTAAAACTGTTTCTTAGGGCCCAAGCACCGTTGTCTACTTTTTACTGACAATGTTCTATTACTGATTTTCACAGGCGTGAAATTATATCCAATTTTTCCAGGCACTTTTTTATAGCTGTGTTTTACTCACCTACGAGATATTTCCACTTTTTATTATTAGCGTTTAATTTGCAGTAATGCTTTAGCAATTAAAATTTATATTTGTTAACGTTATCACGAATGAACCACATGACTTGTATGTTTTAAAAATATGTTTTTACACATGATTTTACTTCAATACGATCATGAAATTTTGAATATTTCATTAGATTTGTAGATTTATATGAAAGTCCTAACAAGGGGGTTCTCCGAGTTACAGAACATTAATAAAAAAATTTCTTGTAATGACTTTCATGGCAATATACAGAGTAATACAATCTTTTGAATTTACGTTGAATCTTCTATTTTTTTTTTATTTTGACCCTAAATTCAAGTTTTCAGAACTTGAGTCAAATGTTACAATTTTAGATTTTTGATGCCAAATTCCTGTTCTATGACTCGCAAACCCCCCTCGTACTGACTTTCACAGAAATCTACTAATTTCTTACAATGTTCAAAACTTAAGTCAACTTTTTGAATTTCTGAATTTCAACCCAAAGTTCATATTTTAAGACTCAAGAAACCACCTGGTTATGTCTTTTATAGAAATCTACCAATTTGATGAAATTTTCAAAGTTCGTGTCAATTTTTCGAATTCTTGAATTCTTGAATTGTGACTTGAATGGAAATTGATCAATTATTCAAAATTTTCGAAATTTGAATTAAGTTTTTGAATTCGTGTATTTTTACCCTATATTTGCATTATACAACTCGGAAAACTACCACATACTGACTGATGAAAAACCATCGAATTAATTAAATTTTGAAAATTTAGTTTGCCTTTTTTATTTTTGCAAGTTTGACTTCAAGTTCATATTTCTCGACTCTAAAAAGACCCTTCTAATGACTTTCATGGAATTCGACAACTTCGGTGAAATATCCAAATCAAGTAACTTTCTTGAATTTTTGAATTTGCGTCAACTTTTTTAATTTTTCAATTTTCACCCTAGATTCGTGTTCTGTGTGTCTCAGAACAACATTTTTATGATTTTTATATAAATCAACCAATTTAATAAAATGTTCAAAATTTCATAGAACTTTTTTAATTTTTTAATATTTACATCAATTTTCGTATTTGTTAGCTCGAAAAATACTTTGGTTATGACCGTTCAAGTATTACGTAACGCACTTTAGGGGAGAAGGGTGGTATAGCCTAATGTACTCTAAAACCCGAGAAACCACCTCCTAATGACTTTCTTGAAAATTCATAAATTTAATATTACTTTCCAAAATTTGGGACGCTTTTTTTAATTTTAGTGAAAAAGTTGAGTTTTTAGTTTTCCCATTTTTATTTTTCATGCCTCAAATCAAAAATATTGACGATAGAAGGCTGGCTAACGAACCTGACCTTTTTTTGGGCCACAAAAGAGTGTAGAAAAGTAAATTTTGAACAAAAAATTTATTCGAAAGTTATCGTGTCTTCAGACTACAGCTTTCTACCTAAAAATGCTCCCGTGATTGTAATCAAAATCAATATTTAAAAACAATCAAAACCTACCAGTGATGATTACTTAAAATTATATTCATTGACAATTATTACACCAGGAATTTCTTCAATGGTATATTAGTCGTTTCATGATATATATTACCGAGAAATTATTATCTCCTGTATAAAACATTATTTCAGGGTCATATAAAGTACACATTTTTATCTTGTTTACACTTCCTTATCTACCGTTGGACGTGAAACGGTTGGTACTCTTAGATACGTTAGCGACTGGATATCGGCAAGATCATAAGTAGCACTATACGAGATTCTGAAAGGGTCAATTATACTTATATATAAAGAGAATGAGGCCCCTCTTCGGTGCCCTCGTCATCATCTTCATTCATTTCTTTATTGAAATTGGTTAGTATAATAATGTTAATAACAAATTGAGAAATATAATAATAATAAGTAACTAGCTCTAAAAAAGCATTCAAAGGCGACTGCTGTCACTTCCAACACTCGCGGCCGCTGTGTAAACATAGCAGCGATAAAAGACGAACTGCAAACTATACCATGCTCCTAATTTTGTACCTACAACATCATCGCAAATGATTGCAAACATCTTATTAAATTAACTAATTACATCCTCATCTCATCAGTCACTTAACATAGTCCGTGTCTATGATGGAAAACCGGGTTCTTTTTAACCCGTCAAGTTTGGAAGGAAATAGTAATAGTTTTAATACTTAGTAAATGTTGATATTCGGTCAACATCTAAATCGTTTGGATCAGATATCAAAAGTTGTGTGCAGCAGCACATTTAGTTTGTGAATATTTTTTCTTTGTGTTTTTACAGAAACAGCAGATTTGCTGAGAAAACTCAAAGGCAAAGTTGGTTCAAGTTCTAATGAAGATGATGAGGATAACACGCCGAGACGTTCGAGAAGAGTACTTGTAAGTAAGCCTCGCACCCCGAATCTTGTGAGTAAAATAAGTGAGACTTGCCCGCCATCGAGTTTTACGAGTAGAACAAGTCAGCCCAGCACACCTACTCGTAAACGATACAACCTAGATGAAGAAACTCGCAGTGGCTATCCTCAACCGTTGCCCGTCCAACAACATATGTTTCAAAATCATCCTTCTGAAGCTTATGGACCTGGACATAGTCATCCATACACTGATCCCGAAATATCACCAGAGGAAGATTTATCTAAACATTTTGATACCCCATCTCCTCCGCATCTAGATGATTACAAGGAATATCGTTTGCAACCCTCAGCTGCAGCGGCGATTGCTAATTACAATTTGTATATGTACGATGAGAACAAGAAGCGTAAATCTGGAGGTCCTGGTTTGGGCAAATAAAAGTAAAACTTGTTGTTTAATGAAGCAACTATATTGGAAAACAATATGCGATTGTTCATACAGCAATAATTTATATTTTTATTTCTAATTCATATACATGTATGTTTTACTATTATACATTGATGTAATATTCTTTGAAATACAGACATTATTTACTGAAATTATTGTATTATTGGTGTTTCTACGCAATAAAATTTGTTTATTATAATATTTTAAATGTCATACACAGAAAAAAGATGCATTCATTTTTTGCCTCGAAAAATATCTGGTTATGTTAACCAGAATTTAGGTTAAATATGCCCTTACTATTTTTTCTGTTCAATTTCCGTAATGTTCCAACTGGGAAATTCAAGGCTGGATGGCTATAAATTGATGAAAATGAAAAAGGCAGATAAACAGACTATAGTCTAAATAATACGAGGGCTGTTTGATAAGGCAGTGACTTTCCGATGAAAAGATTTTTTTTCGGCAAATGAGCGTTTTACTTCTCAACATAATCTCCTTTTAGCTCAAAACATTTAGTCCAGCGTTTTTCCAATTTTTTTATTCCTTTCAAATAATAGGTTTTCTCAAGGCCCCCGAAATAGGAGTTTGCTTCAGTGATGACCTCTTCATTCGACCCAAATCTGAGGCTAAATCTGGAGAATATGCTGGATTAGGTAACAGTTCGTAGTACTATTTATGGATGTTTGCTGTCGTGACTACACACGTATGCACCCTTGAATTGTTTTGATGGAACAGCACTGTTTTCTTCAACAAATGAGGTCGTTTTTACCTCAAATCAATATCGAATCGGTCCTTCTTTGGTGCACGTTCACCCAGAGAAACCCACTTTTTTATTGTTCCTTGGTCTCTGGTGTGTTGTGGTGGATCCATGTTTGTCCACGGTTGGAAAATGATGAAAAAACTCGTTCAAATTGCGGCTGAACATCGCCAAACACTCCTTTGAAGTGGTCAAACGGTTGCGCTTATGGTCGAATGTGAGCAATCGCGGCACCCATCTCGCGAAGATTTTGGTATCAAAGCTGAATGGCACTTCCATGGTACATCTCATGGTAAGGGTGCATGTGATGGTATAGGAGCAAATATAAAGAGACAAGCAGCACGTTTAAGCTTGCAATATTCCCCGAAACATCACATTCTCACTCCCCATACTTTGTTTCAGTGGGCTGTTACAGTAACTTTAAGGGAATCAAAAATTTTTTTAGCAGCAAAGAAAATCATGCCTTAGCCACCGAGTTACTGAAAGCCAGATTTAGCAAAGCTGTAACGATAACAGGTACATTACAGTACCACTCTTACATTCCCATTCAAGATGGAAAACTTCAACTCAAGAAGTTTTCGTCCTCTGAGAAATACGACATCTTCTCGAATGGCAAAAAAAAACCGCGAAAGAGGCCTGCAAAGAAAACAACTGTTGAAACTATCTCCGAAAAATTTAACAGAAAGACACATTCTATTTCTCATCTTAAAAAACTGACACTAAAGCGTAGCACAAAGATCCTCGGCGTCAGCGCACTAGGGGAGATCGCGTGCCACTCGCCCTATCATGGTTTCTTGTATACATATCGTTCTACTACTCAAAGACGAATTAATTTTCCACTCTGAACTTCAGAGGTCTAATAGGAAAAAATCTCAGCTTTCTTTTAAAACTATTTTGAAGAAAAAAAAGTGTCGAAATTTTCAAGCTTTGCTTAAAAAACCCAAAAATTGAACCCCCTTCATTTTTATAAATAATTATCAAAATAGATTAATTATTAGTGTAAGGAAAACTGTCTACTAGTCATACAATTGGGCCAATTTTTAGCACATTCGGACAACTTTTATTTTCGATTTAGGTACACTTCAGAAATTATGCCCCATTTATGTTTTCGATAAGCATTTCCCTGCGCATTGGTAACTGGCTTTAACAAAACCTCGATATCAGCGGTATACTGCACATTAAACCTACTCTTCGTGTTCATAATATTTTTACATAAAAATGTTGTCTTTATCCATTGGAAGTATTGATGTACGATTATTCAGATCTACACAAACAATTCTAATTTTTTTTTAAATTTCACAAACTTAAAGTGACATAAGCACCTACCAAGAAAGTATGTGGACATTTTCCTGTTCCATCCTATACTCATCAGACTCTAATCAGACTCTAAACCATTCATTTGTTCAGATTTTCGAATATACTCACCAGTAATGGGAAACTTTATAGAATTATATGTGAGTCCTGAATTATTGAAGTAAGAATAAGAACTTGTGCTTTAAACATAAGATTAAGCAAGATAAGGAGCTGCAAATATTGACATTAATTTTGACTTGGACTTGTAAAATTTTATCTTTAAACCACCCGTCCATATCATTGGATTTTAGAATTGGATCATGCTTGGTTCAAATACTTTTTGTTTCAGTTTTTTCCTTCCCACCCACTAACGACTTGAAAACACCGGTGAATTCAACGCAAGCTTTGTGACTGCCTTAACTATTAATCGCATTCTTAATTCTAGGGATCAACATATGTTTACAGTCATCCTAAAATGTATTCAAATCTTTACGAAATAAATTTCTTATAATCCTCTTTCTTATCTGTGTTCGAAAAGCACTTGCTAAATGATCCCAACTTACCTCTCACGTAGCTTCTCCGAAGCTTCACTCATGAGGGTCCATGTCTTGAGCAACTTCTTTGATTTTCTACTTGAAGTCTGCAGATCACCAACTGATGTCATACTCCTATGTTTTTGTCCCACCGATAGAAGAATGTTCTTGCTCAGCATTTATTTTGATTTTCCGATGTTTGTAGTGCCTCCTCTGGTTCAAAATATAATTTTTTCAGCTGATGGAGGTTGCTTTTCAAGTATAAGTTGATACCCTGTCTTCATGATTTGTACAACTTATTTATATTGATTAATATCCATTTTAAAATCAAACTGAAATCAGCAAACACTTATAAAAACACTTCTCATATTGTATAGCAGATATTAATATATTTATTATTGATATATTTATATAGATATAGCTTGATATTGCGACGCTAGATATCTGATCCTATTCCATATTTTTTTGTGAAAAAGTTTAATTGACGGATGTAAGTATCGACTTTTAAAATCGGTATTGAGAATCGGATACTTCGACACTCCGAACCATGAGTCATCACAAGGAGCGATACCATGCACACATAAGGATGAAGAAGGTTGCACTATAGCCGCATATTCACTATTCGTATGAAAATTCGTATCCCGAACTCTCCCTCCCCTACTACTTTTTTCCAGACGTTCTAATAATGTTCACTGAAAAACTATGGAAAAAACACGTTCCTATTCGGGCGCCAATGTAGGAATTAATTTGTCCATTTTTTTTTTAATTTGCTTTGAAAAAGTATCCTCACTAATTCCTCTTAAAATTGTTATAGTCAATCTCAAAACTTTATTAATTTCCAATGAAAATAAAAATAATTTCATCTAGTAATAATCATTTGCGATCCAATGCTATACCGATCATCACAAAGGAAAAGATTTTCTAGTAGATCCAAATTTGTCTGTTCAAATCGGATGAGCTCTGTGATGTTGCAATTTTATTGCAATTACCAGTAGTTCAATAATTTTTTATTATTTGATTTACTAGATTTCAACAAAGATTTAATAATTGATTTTGCCTGTTTTTCCTTTTTATTTATGTATTTTCCGAGTAATCCGACTGTCCTGAGGAATTCTCATCCATCCTGACCTGACGAAAAGCTGCAAGAAGCATTGCGGACGCCTTTTTTTTGATTGCAGTTACTCAAATCCTTTGAAATTTGACGCCCCTTCAACTTATCTATCTTGGAGTGGAATTCACAAGTTCACATTTTGGGAAGGTTTATTGTCGTTTCCCGGCATTGCGAGTGGGACCTCTTTAGCTCAGGGTCGGATCATCAATGTCAACGTTCTCGGTACTAGTGACTTTAACTGGATGGTTCTGTAAAGTCCTAGAAACCGGCTTGGTTGTTTAGATAATTCGGAGAGGATGCCTTGGACAATGATTCAACATCTTATGGACGAAATTGATTTATTATGATCATCAAATTCAGAAGATAACATTTTGTTTGGACACAGCATTACTAAATTTACATCTTGTCACAGCCCCGAGAGTCTCTTATGCTGTTTCAACATTCCCTAGTAACACCAATCAGAACGCCCTATTTCAACCAATCAGGATCAAATCGGCTTACAAAGAAGAATACAATGCGGAGAAAACCCATCATCTCTCTTCAAGCAGCTTGCGGAGCAGCATCCCTGTTTTTCCGTTCAAGTTAATTTTCGATTATTTTTCAAGTATCTTTTTGTTAATTGACTTATCGCGTGTAACTCAGGACCTTAGAGATTGTTATTTAGTGTGCTTACAGATTATATTGAAAGGTATAGTTCGTTTTTATTTAGATCAGAAAGAAAGATTTTCAGTACATTTTGTGTTGACCCTTTCCTTTGTTTTATTAGTTTTAGTTTATTTAATTTGGTCAAACAAAATTAAGAAACTTTCCTTAACTTAGTAATAATTTTGTGAATAATATAATTTGTGATATATTGTGTTATATTCTTTTTTGAATATCTTTTTCGTCATCAACAATGGGGGAACGACAATATATGGCATTCCCCCGATTGTTGATGACGCTACTGACAGGCTTTTGATTAATAACCCCATTTTCTTCGAATCTATATATGGTCTTGAAAAACTAGACGAAAGATCGAATTTGTTTTAGAAAACTTGTCAATTCCTCCATTTTGTGAAAATGTTATCTTCCCATTGAATCTATTGTTTCTTCCCTTCAATTATTTTTGTTAATCACAAAAATTCTAACTGAAATTCATTTTGTGGTAATAAAATTAAATATTGTAAAATCCTTATATCGTTAATTTATTTATAAATTTATATTAAATTAATTTAATGTTTTGCCAAGTTATCAGAACTAGCCCCTCTACCATTATCCAGAAGTGGGGCTGAGCTAGCACCTATTTGATTCCCGGTTCACAGATTTTAAATTTTATATTTATTTAAAATTTTGATTTATTTTTTGAAATGATTTTTGAAATTGTCTTTGTTTATGTTTCTGAATGATCCATATGAATCCAACGCCCGCGGTAAATTTATAATATTCAACTTAGAATCTTAAACTTACAACTGAAGGTTCTACCGATTAGTGAAATTGCCGTTATAATTCTTGGCGCCCAACGTGGGGTGGCATTAAATTCAAGCATTTCATCATTAAAATTATTTGATTGATTTCTGATTTTTTTCAATAATTTAAACTAATGTTTTTTGTTGACTTTTAATAATTTAAAATCAAAAGATTTACCTATTTGAAGGTTAGGATAGTGATATTCAAATATAATTGACTTTTAGAAACAAGAATTGATAAGATCAATCATTTTTTTATATAAAATTGATTAATTCCCCTATAGACCCAATATTCCCATTATAAGCTTAAAGTATACTTAGCCCAGTATAATTGATTTGTGTCCCAATTTTGCTTGAACATTATATATTTTATTTCAGGATTTTATTTTTATTTTTGAATTTTTAAAGAAAGTTGAAAAAATAAAATCAGATTATTGAATCATTTAATCACTATATTTTAGGAAATTATTTATACCCGTGATTTTCTGAAATTATTTATACCCTAAATTCCAAGAAATTATTTATTCCTATGATTTACTTAAAATATTTATACCCTTGAATACCTGAAATTATTTATACACTTAATTCCCTGAAATCATTTATACCCTAAGTTTCCAGAAATTATTTATACTCGTGATTTTCTGAAAATACTTATACCCTTGAATACCTGAAATTGTTCATACTCTTTATCTCCTAAATTATTTTGATTCTTGGTTCCCAGAATTTATTATACCCTTCCAGTGCGACAGAAATCAACTAATAGATAATACATAGCCTATAACCATAAAAATAAACGAAAGTGTAGAAGATCCTCATGTTTGGATTCTTTAATTAAGGAAAAATTAAGTGAAGAATTGAGAATTCGTGGACTTCCGGCAGTTGGAAATGCTATGGCCAGGTGAAATAGATTGATTAAAAATCTAGATACCCCAACTGATTTGAATAGAGCAAAAATATTATTTGATTGATTGATTCCTAAACCTGATGATTTAGATCCCCCTCTTGTCCCAAGCAGCATCAATTTAATTAATAATAATCAAAACCAAAATAATGACATTGGTAATTTTTATGATTGATTATGAACCAATCTATTTAGATTATTACTTTTTCCAATTAATAAAAGAAACAATCGAAAATTTTAATGTATTTCTAACATTGCTACTATTCAATGCATTCTTCTTTCAAAAATTGTAAATAGAAAATAGATTTCTTTCAAGAAATTGAGGTAAAATTATTAAGACTCAATTAAATGAATTTTGAAAATATTCATAAGCAAACCCTGCAGATTGGAACGAATCATGATTTAGAAAAGAATGTCGTGCAAATCCCAATTATTGGATCCCCAATTTCTTCAAATGACTTTATCGCAATTGATGAAGATATATCAAATCATGTATCATTTTTTAATTTAAATCCTGTCAATAATACTAATCCAGTAAGACAAAATGTCAGCAATTCAGACCCTAAAACCCCACCCCTTAATAAGAAAAATATGGCTAGTGATAATCCATTTAATATGGAATCGAATACGGAATTTAGAAAATCTAATCCCTCTCAACTTAATCAACCCAGATTTAATGAACAACAATTTGATTTGCCCAAATTTAATGAAAAACAATTGGATCAATCCAGATTTAATAAACAATAATTCAATCAAGCCAGATTTAAGGAACAAAAATCTAATTTAATCAAATTGAATAAACAACAATTGAGTCAACGCAAAGTTAGTGAATAACAATTTAATTTGCCCACATTTAATGAACAACAATATAATCAACACAAATTCAACGAACAACAAGTTAATCAACAAAAATTCTGTGAGCAACAATTTGATCAAGAAAAATTTTTGAATCAACAATTTTCTGAGGCATTTAGTAGAAATGAAACTAATTTTTATAAATCTAATTTACCATATGAAGTTAATTCTAGGAATCCATATAGAGAGAGTCGTTATTCTGGTACTTTTAGTCAATTCTTCAATCCCGTAACTCCCCAAAATCATTCGTAATATTCGTTCTAATATCCCTGAAAGAAATCCAGGTTATAATCGCCAAACATTTCAGAATCCTCAGTTTCCAAGTCAAGGTTATTAAGGAAATAATCAATCATTTGATCCCAATCCGAATATCATGAGCCACAATATGTTCACTCCCGTAAGAATTAACCCAAAAATGCTGCTTTTGCTTTTGATATCATGAGAAAATGGAATTTAAACTTTTCTGGCCATCGTTCGGAAGATCCAGAAACGTTTTCGATGAAAATTATTGAAGGTAGAACTATTGTTTTGGTAAAAGATTCAATTTTATTACAAACACTTCCCATTTTCTCATGAGGTATAGCTTTAAATTGGTATAGAAGTTTGAGACATACGTGGAAAGACTTTAATGAATTTATATCTGCGTTTCGAACTAGGTTTGGGGATGCAGACTTTCAGTTTGAGTTAGGGCAAGAAATTTATGAAAGAACGATGGGAGAAAATGAACCTGTGGCTGATTATTCAACATGTATGATGGCACTTTTTGATCGGGTCCTTCCCAGTCTTACGGAATCAGATGAGGTTAGTTTTGCTCACAAAAATTTATTGCCAAAATTACAGAACTTGATTTTAAGTCAGAGTATTTTTAATTTTTCCCGCCTAGAAAAACTAGCAATAGCTGCTGAGAAAATGATTAGAGTTTCTAAATCATTTAGGCCCCCTTCACGCTCAGATAGATCCCTACTACCCGTTTTGGCCTATATAAATTTTTGTTGTTATAAATGTAGAAGAAAAGAATTCACTCGTGTATCTTGTACAAAATGTTTGGGAAACTAGATGAGGAGTTATTTAGTGGGTCAAAAATTCCTCCTAAATTTCCTTTTGACCCTATTCTTGAGTTTGATAAAAAGATTGGTAATTTAATTGGTTTGTCAAAAATAATGAAGCATAAAAAATCGAATAGAATATTAGATGAAGTAGATATTCAAATTGTTAATCCAAAATCTCAATTACGAAATAATTTACATGATAATGTCTCTAATTTAGAATCAGTTCCTTCGAATAATTTAGATAATGAAACAACCCCTAAAGCTAATTTGAATCCCTTCTTGATCCCAGATGACTATCCTAGCTTCATTGAAAATAAAGACCCTATTTTTGACCTTGAATCATTTCTGAACACCAATATCATTGCAAATTCCTTAGAAAATCCAAATGATATAGTTAGATCAGCAAAAGTTGAAATATTTCCTATTTTTAGTTTATCTAAGATTCATTATAGCGCGAAACCCTTTTCTTAACCTGAACCTGTAATGTATATTGCCGTATATATTAAGGACCATCCAATTGAGGCTTTAGTAGATGGAGGAGCCTCAAGATCATTTTTTGGACCAGAAGGGTTAGAATCAATTATTATTAAATTACGTTTAAAAACTAATAATCAACATGGGTTAGTTCAAGTTGCCAATAGCCATATGGAATTAGATTCTTAAGAAATAGTGGCTCCAATTACTTTGAAAAATAACACGAGAGAAATTTTCATACGAGTTTTACCTTCACTTCCTGTTTCTCTTGCGATAGGTTTAGATATTCTCAAAAGCTTTTAGAATGAATATTGATTTTGAGGATATAACTTGGATATTTAAAGAAAACCCTTTTACAGTATATAATTTTGAATTAGAAGAATGTAGATCCGATTTATGTTGTGGATTAAATGAATTGACAATAGATGGAACATCAATACGGCTAATCAATACTTGCTGAACACGTTATTGAGGTGGAAGGTCGTACACCTTTTGAGTAAATACATTATTCAGTTTCCCCTAAAGTCCCTACAGCTACTATGATTGAGTTAGATGCAATTCTAGCTGATGACATTGTTGAACCCTCCAATAGTGGTTAGTCTTCTCCGGTTTTTATTGTTAGAAGACCTGACAGAAGTTATAGATTTGGTTGTGATTATTGGAAATTAAATAAAGTTACTAAGAGAGACGCTCACCCTATACCAAAAATGGAAAGCGCTTTAAATAAATCACGCCGCGCCAAGTATATTCATGCTTCGCATATTCAAAAAGGTTTCCTTAATATTCCTTTAGAAAAGAATAGTCGTGCGAAAACTGCATTTCCTGTTCCTGGACGTGGACTATTTCACTTTAAACATATGCCTTTTGGACCAACTAATGCCCCCGCTACTTTTCAACGCCTTGTAGACTCTCTTATTGGCCCGAAAATGGAACCACATATTTTTTCTTATATGGATGATATAATAATTGTCACAGAAACTTTTGGAGATCATTTGAAATGGTTATCTATTGTTCTCAAGAAAATAAAAGATGCAAATTTATTCCTAAATCCTGAGAAATGTGAATTTTGTTGTTCCCAAGTAAAATATCTTGGTTTCCCATTTAATGAGAATGGTTTGCTTATAGACCCGGACAAACTTTCCTCAATTGTTAACTATCCTTTACGCCAGTAGTACAGGACTTAGTGCAGTGTTAACTCAAACTATAGACGATTCAGAATGTGCTACATCTTTTGCAAGTAGGTCAATGTCCGATGCCGAGAAAAACTATACTACCACAGAGCAAGAATGTTTGGCCATAATTTAGTCGATTCAAAAATTCCGTGCTTATTTAGAATACTATTATTTCACAGCTATAACAGATCATAGTAGTTTAAGATGGTTGCACAATCTTAAAAATCCTACCGGAAGATTAGCCAGATGGGCTCTGTCACTTTTAGAATATGATTTCGATATTGTTCACCGTAAAGGTTGTTTACATCATGTGTTTGACGCCCTTTCAAGAATGTTCGAAAATCCTCTAGAACAAATCAATTTGACTAAAGAAATATCTTCCTTGTGGCATATTCGTCGTTTTATTGCAGTTTATACTTTCCAGAAAGATTTTCAAATCGGAAAATTAGAAATAGTGAGTTGTATCATTTTAGAGCCGATCGCATCATTTTTTTTATAGTCCGTGACCTTAACGAATTGAAATTAGTTCCACCTAACAAAGATGAAAAGAAAATTATTAGCGAAGCTCATGATGTTTCTCACTCAGGTTATTTAGATACAGAGAAGACATATAAACGAATTGCAATAGATTATTTTTGGCCTGGATTGTAGCCTTGGATTGTAGTTGCAGCAGATATTATGGGGCCACTTTCCAATAGTAAAACTGGCTTTCAATATATACTAGTTATTCAAGATCTATTCACTAAGTGGATTGAATGTATTCCCTAACGAACAGCTACTGGGAAGAAAATCGGAGAAATGTTTCGAGAATTGATTATTAATCGTTGGGGAACACCTTAAATTACCCATACTGATAGTGGCTCAGAATTTTTAATCAAACTATAAAATCATTAGCTGAAGAATATAAAATTCATTTACCCACTATTCATCCTCATAACCCCCAAGCTAATCCAGTAGAAAGAATAAACCGTATGATTAAAGCCATGATAGTTTCTTTCATTGATCAAGATCATCGAACCTGGGACCAACATCTATCTGAATTCCGTTTTGCCTATAATACTGCAGATCATTCTTTCCTGAACACCACCCCTTTTTTTTTAATTTTTGAAAGAAATCCCCAATCTATAAATTCTTCACGTCGATCCGAAGAAATTGATTTTAAAATAGATCAACAATCTCAAGAACTCTGGAATGAGCGGATGAAAAGAATTCAAGTATTGAAGGATTTGATAATAAAGAATTCCGATAAAGCCTCTAAGAAACAACCAAAACAATATAATTTACGTCGCCGCCCATTAAAGCTATCCATAGGAGATCTAGTCCTGACACGAAGCAGAATTCAGTCTTCGAAAATTGAAAATATAGCCACCAAATTAAATCCAAAATGTATAGGTCCCTTCAAAGTAACTAAGATTTTGTCTCCCACTGTCTATCAGATTAGTGACCTCACTAATAATAAAATGAATAAAGTCCATATCCAACATTTAAACCCCTATATTTCCCCATAATTAGGACCCTTGCATGATCCTTCATTTAAAAATTTTGTTTTATTCTTTTACTATATTTTGTTTGGCCTTCTGTTGTTACAGAAGAAGCTTGAACATCAACACCCAAATCCTTTCCTAATAATAACAGACCTTTTGTAAGTTAATTTGGAAAAATGAGCGGAACCGTACCTTTTGAAGTTTTAGATAACCTAAGGGAGAAACATAAAAATTTAGAGAAATCCTATAAAAGGGTCGGTACAAGAAGGATGCATTTACCGCCGAAGTGAAAGGGGAGTAGTCTAAGAAAGATGCGGAGAAGGAAGGAGCTCATCCAAGTTGGAGGAATATGAGACCCTTCATAAGCATCATCGACCAAATTAATCAAAAGTCTTCGGGATTCACCAACTCGCTAATTGACGGTTTTTATAAAGAGTTCGAGATGATACACGCGAAGTTTGAGGAAAGAGAAGCGAATTGCTGTGCTGAACAGGATCCGTTCTACAAATCTGAGGAAGGAGAACTAGAGGAACTCAAGGAAAAGTATAATCTGAGGCCTAAAATAGTACCTGGCACAGATAAGGCAATGTAGGTTCAACCAGAAAAATTCTATGAAGTGACCCAAACCACTAATCCCAAGAAATATTGTATTGGGACCCAAACCACCCACTTTAAAATCGAAATTTGTGTTTCACCCTCTTCAAGTAAATCTCCAGCCACAAATTCCCTTTGCTAGTTCTAGACCCTTCTTTTTAAGACCCCCAAAAGAAACCCAGAAAAGACAACAAACGAAACAAATCCCTTCCTTGTTTGATATTAAAATTCCTCCTCTCAATATTGAAGATGAAGAACTTAGAACCCAGATTTAAAAAACAACTCAATGGATAAAAGAGAATTCTCGTCCATTCTGTTGGAATTGCTATGACTCCCATCATTCCTTTAATCTCTGTCCAAAACCGCGAGCCAGAATTTTCTGATTTGATTGTGGATTTCCAAAATTCACTGTATTTTATTGGCCCCAAAGTAAAGGCCTAAAGAAAGAAAAACAGTTTTAATCCCGAATTTAATTATAAAAAGTATAGATCTTATTTCTCTTATAATAATAATACCCCATTTTTGTTATTAGATAATTTTAGACCCTTCTACGTTTCCTCCTCACGAAAAGAATTAAAATGTCATCCTCTCTAATTATATTGATAGAATATTATATTTAAGTCAATGAAACATATATTAATATTGTAAGAAGAAGATATCCAGCATTACAGTTATGTTTGTATAAGCTTAAAGCTTAATTAATTTTAGCAAAGTATTACTAATAATAATGAACTAAATAAATATAATTTGAATTAAATATTCGTTTTATTATTTAATTCAGTCAAGGAATTCCGCTTAGCTTGTTGTATTCAAGAAACTTCCTACTGAACTTTGAATGAACTTCATCTGGTAATTATTGAATGATTGAACTCTGAATGTTATTTTTGAATTTACTTTTATTGATTGATATGTTTGAAAACAATATTCTGACTTTAAGCCCGTATCATGTGTATATTTAACCACAGTCGTGAATAATAGCTCTTTTGATTAATTTTGATGATTTTTTATTCCACATTTGACAATAGCATATATAATTTTGAAATCTTGATGTTAGTTGATGCTAGTTGCTGTGTGCCATCCTGTTCCTATCCTTCCACTCGTACCGCAAAACTGATTGAATATTTTTGGAATGCTGTTAGGATTATTACCACCGATTATTTTTTACGCCCCTTTAACTTATCTACCTTGGAGTGGAATTCAGAAGTTCACATTTTGGGAAGGTTTATTGTCGATCCCCGTCATTGCGAGTGGGACCTCTTTCGCTGAGGCCCGGATCATCAATGTCTGTGAAGTCCTAGTAGACAGCTTGGTTGTTCAGATAATCCAGAAAGGATGTCTTGGACAATAATTTAACATCTTATGGACGAAATTGATTGATTATGATCATCGAATTCAGAAGAGAATATTTTGTTTGGAAACAGCATCCATAAATCTAGATCTAGTCACACCCTTGAGAGTCCTTCTTGCTGTTTCAACATTCCCTACTAACACCAATCAGAAAGCCCCATTTCAACCAATCAGGATCAAGTCGGTTCCCAAAGAAGGAAACAATACGGGGGAAACCCGTCATCTTTCGTCAAGCAGCTTGCGGAGCAACATCCCTGTTTTTCCGTTCAGGTTAATTTTCGAGTATTTTTCAAGTATCTTTTTGTTAAGTGACTTATTGTGTGTAACTCAGGACTTTAGAGATTGTTATCGAGTGTACTTACAAAATTATATTGAAGGGTATAGTTCGTTTTTATTTAGTTCAGAAAGGAAGATATTCAGTACATTTTGTGTGAACCCTTTCCTTTGTTTTATGAGTTTTAGTTTATTCAATTTGGTCAAAAAAAAATAGGAAACTTTCCTTGACTGAGTATTAATTTTGTGAATATTGTAATTTGTGATATATTATGTTATATTCTTTTTCGACTAATAATTTGTTGTTTTGTTTTCCCTTTTGTTTCGGAGCTTTACCCTGATTGATTTATTTAAATATTCTTTACTTGTATTGAGCCTAAAATGTGTTTAACCCAACATATATTGTCGTTCCCCCGATTGTTGATGACCCTCCTGACACGCTTTTGATTAATAACCCCGTTTTCTTCGAATCTATATATGGTCTTGGAAAACCAGATGAAAGATCGAATTTGTTTTAGACAACTTGTCAGTTTCTCCATTTTGTGAAAATTATGTCTTCCCCTTGAATCAATTGTTTCTTCCAATCAATTTTTTTTAATCACAAAAATTTTAACCGAAAATCATTTTGTCTTAATAAAATTAAATATTGTAAAATCCAAATATCGGACACTGTCATATAACTGTGATGTAACAGTTCTTCAATGGAAAAGAACAGGTTCTGTAGCAGTTTAAGAACATACGTAGACCATGGTCCGAGTAATGTCGTCCCCAAATGGATGTAGCAGTTCTATAACGCTGTTATAGAACCATGTTCTGTCAGAGATCTGTAACAATTCTGAAATAGCGTTATATGTAAAAAAAATATATTTAGAACAATCTAGGAATAGTCTTACATAATAACCATGTTCTGCGATAGTGCCGTAACACATCTGTAACAGTGTTACGATCTAAATTTGTTCTGTAATCGTTCTGTAACAATTCTGGTACAGCATTATATGTGTAAAATTATTTTTAGAACAATTGAGGAACAGGGTTAGAGTGTAACATTGTTCTGTACTGAAGACGTAACACATATGTCATATTGTTACAATGTAAAATTGTTCTGTAATCGTTTTGTAACCATTCTGATTCCGCGTTATATCTCAAAAAGTATTTTTAGAACAATTTAGGGACAGGGTTACAAAGTAGCATTGTTCTGTAATAATGCCGTAACACATATGAGACAGTGTTACGATGGCAATTTATTCTGTGGTCGTTCTCAAAGAATTGTGGAACAGCGTTATATGTCAACAAATATTTTCAGAACAAGTTAGGAACAGGTTTACAGAGCAATGTTGTTCTGTAATAGTGCCTCAACACATATGTAACAGTTTTACTATGTAAATTTGTTCCGCGATCGTTCTGTAACAATTACATAAAAGTGTTACAAGGATATGTCACCGTTATGTAACAAATACAGAACTCAAATACGTAACAAATATGGAACTCCAATACGTCACAAATATGGAACTCAAATACGTAACAAATATGGAACTCAAATACGTATCAAATGTGTAACTGGAATACGGAACAAATATGGAACTGAAATACGTCACAAATATGTAACACTGGAATCGCATGAACCATCTCATTCGATGAGTTGACTACGTTCTTCACATTCAAAAAAATTTTCATTTCTGTTTTTTACTTGAAAATTAGTTTTAACTGCTATATGGATGTTGGCTCTAAATGGGAATAGTATTATTTACACTTCGTTTACCAGATAAATCGTTTTTGCTTCAATATAAATAATTGCATTTTCTAAAATTCAATTCATTGTGTTTTTTAGCTTCCTTTTATCCTAAATACTACATATAAGCTGCAAAAATGTAAATTGTAAGCAGTATAAATATAAATTATATTTATCAAGGTATAAATATATTATATAATATTAAGTAATATCGTTACAAATTATTGTCCCCTTTATGTTCCATTCTTGGAAAACGTGTGACATTCTAGTGACATAAAAGTTCTATCACCTTGTTCCATATCAGTTATATTACAGAATTCCAGAACTTTTACATATCCTTACAATACCAGCGTTACGGAACAGTGTGACCTTCATGTTCTATTCTTGGAACACTTGTGACATTCTAGGGACATAACAGTTCCATCACTTTGTTCTAAATCAGTTACATTACAGAATTCCAGAACTGTTACATATCCTTACAGTCACAGCTTTACAGAACAATGTGACCTTCATGTACCGTTCTTGGAACACCTGTGACATTCTAGTGACATAACAGTTCTATCACTCTGTTCTATATGAGTTACACCACAGAATTCTAGAACTGTTACATATCCTCACAGTAACAGTTTTAATTTTCTCAATTATTCTGAAAACATGGAATTCTTTTTACCTATTTCCCAAATTCATCAACTATGTTCGACGGTGAACTATTACTTAACTAGGATGCACTCGATTCTTTAAATCTGCAGAATTCTAAGAAGTCAAGAGAATTCTGCAGAATTCACAAGACTTGAAAGAATTGATCATAATTCAACCTGGAATCTAAAGATTTTAGATGAATTTCAGGAAGTTTTAAAAAATTCTCAAGTTTCAGTTGAATTCAACGACTTCTATAGAATACAGCAGAATTAAAAAGAAGAGCTTATCTCAATTCAATAGCAGTTCGTTTGTCGATTTAAGTTGCTGAATTTGTAAATGGTTGAAAAGAAATTCACGGTTTGAGAAGAATTTAGGAAATTAAAAATAAATCAAGTTATATCCCGAATTATTCAAAATAATTCAAAGATCTTCACAAGGATTCAAAAGATTACAAGTGATTTCTAAGAAATCGAGAGAATTCCGCAAAATTTGAAAGACTCGAAGGAATTTAAATTAATTCAACGTGTATTCTAAATATTTCAAAATAATGCGAAAACCTTTAAGGTAAATGCACCTATTCGCATCCGTGTATTATTATTATTATAAGTTGGGTCGAGACCGTAACAGACCCTGACGCTCGGGTAATATCGTTGCGTCCCCTTGTGAGCCTAAGCGTGACCCTAAAGCCTTCTCCATAAGGAGAGGACCGCAGCCACGCAGATGGCTGATATCTCTGACTCACTGATGCAGTAACTGCCAGTAAGTGTTAGACGTTTCCCCGCAATCGCAAGGCAGTGACAAAGGATGTGAGTATTTGTCTCAGCATCCATTCCGCACAGACGACAGACGGGACTTTCCGCACGCCCTATATTATGTCTGTGATATCCGAGGTTCCCATGTCCTATACACATTTCTGTTAGGACTTTGATATCTTTTCTCCCGAGCTTGAGTATTCCCCTTGCTTCGTTAAAGTTAAGCTTTAAGCCCAAGAGTGGTTTGGCCTGTCTGCAACCAGAGACCTAATCCCACTCATTCTGATGTTCCCCAGTCAGCCAACTGTTAATTTCTTTAGTGACTGACCTACTGGAAATACCTACAACTGGCTCGGGTCCAGCATAATTTCTTCTTGATGCTAGTTTTTCTAGACTATGCGATATCTCATTGCCCTTGATACCGCTGTATCCAGGGACCCATAGCAGAGTAACTCGGATTTCTGTCGCTAGCATATTTAGTGCCTCAAAGCACTGCCATACTACTGGCGACGTGTCATTGTTTCCTTCAAGGCCAGTATAGCAGCCCTGCTGTCTGCCTGATACGGATCTTTCTTTTGTTGTCATACTCCTTTGCCTTGTAGGCGTACTGGAGTATGGCCATCATCTCAGATTGTAGAACTTGATTGTGAAGCCCATTCCATTCCTCCTACGATATACACCGGCTCCTGCATTCTCTTCGTTTCTGTAGCCATCTGTAAGCCAGTTGTCTCCATCACTGGGCAGGTGTGCGTCGCCGTTAACTCATTCCTCCTTTGTGGATAGGCTAACTTGATACTTCTCGTCGAAGAGATAGCGAGTGGCTATTTTGTCCCTGGGCATGTTCAGGGTCGGCCTCCTCGTGATTTCGACTGGGATCTTCACTGCTCTTGAGATCCTTCTGTCCTTTACGAACTTTAGTCTTCAAGCCTCCTTGGCAGCCACGGTCTTGATGGTGAGATAGAGGGGCACCAACCCTATCATTGTCCCCAGTGCCATCGTGGGTGACAACTTCGAGGCACTAGTGATGCCTCTCAAAATCAGTCCCCTGATCCTTTCCAGTCAAGACTTCACAGTGGACATTTCGACCCTGCTCCACCAGACCACCGCTGCGTAGGTCAGCCTTGGTCGCAAGGTCGCTGTGCAGATCCACATTAGTGTCTCCAACTTCAAGCCCCAGCTCTTCCCTATGGCTCTCCTACAGAGCCACAGAGTAGCTACTAGCTTCTTGCACTTGTTTTCCAGGTGCATGTTCCATAACAGCTTCTTATCTAGAATTACTCCTGGGTATTTAGCTCGTTTTTTGATTTCTAGTTGTTGTCCTCCAAGTTTCACTGTACTAGTGGTTCCCCACTTATACCTTCTGGTAAAAACAACCGCGTCTGGGCCAGGAGGTTTTTGAGGGCTGAAGAACTGTAGGGCCCCCCTGACCCTGGCAGGTGTGACAATCTCGTTGGCAAGCCGCCAATATAGCTTTAATATATATTACTATGATATATTAAGGCCCAGTTGGGCCGCAGGCGACTCTCAGTAACCCCCGCCGGGCAATTTCAGAGTGCCAAGAATAGCTTCCAGATTTCGAGAAAGCAGCCTATCCAGTATCGCCGCCTTAGCTCCCTTCTCAATGTCTGTGCAAAAGTTGGTCCAGCTCTCTTACTTTGCCTTACGTATTGCACCCCTGTATTTATCCCTCGTCGTTGTGAATGAGGTCCATAGTTTCTTCGTTTTGCTATTACCGGCACCTCTGAACCTCTCTCTGATTTCCCTGCGAAGATCTTCGAGTTTCCCATTCCACCAGTGTATGTCCCCAGCCTTTCGGACTCTTGTAGGTCGTTAATTACTTTCATAAGTAGCTTTGATGGCTGTGAGTGATCTGAGAGAGTGGGTTCATCTGGACTCTCCACGTCTTGACGTTATCTCTAAAACTACAGGTACGGAGAGTGATGTCAATGACTTCCTCCCTAACCGAGTTACGAAACTTCGGGGTGTTCCCCGTGTTAAGAATATCTATATCAGTGGTAGAGGAATACCCCTTACCTTGCGATATTCCACCAATGTACATACCTCCACTGGTGGGTTAGTATCGCTGTCATACGAAAAGTAAGCCGATCGCAGAACTAGCCTTTGCTGTGATGCAAATTAATCTGGGTAATGGTGAGACTCATTTAGGTCTGCTCCCGATCTTCTTGTATCTCAACAGTCTCCTCCTGTCCCTGACTGGCAACCCTGAATTTGACCTGTCCAAAGTGATAGTAGGGCTTGTTGTTGAGGGCCGCAAGAGCCCTCGTCGGGGACTCAGGAATCTGCAGAACTAGGAGGTGCTTGGTGCCTCCTGTTGTGTCCTCTTCCTGAGACCTATCGTGCCTGACGATTCGCCAGATCGCTGTCTTGAGTGAGGGGTTGAAGCCCTCCAGCCGTTGGAGTACCTCAGGCAGGTCTTCCGATTTACCCAGGAACCACGCCGTCGCTCTCACAATCTTCTGGAGCAACTCAACCCCACCCACTATAAGCGCTGCACCTTCCGACAGTTTTATCTCAGCCACTGCTTTGAGTAGCCAATCATTAGCCGCTAGGTCGGCTGCCACGAATACGAAGACCCCGCCCCTGCTGAAGTAGGTCACGAATCTTGGCCATTGATCTAGGGACACTCTTTTGAGCGCCCTTCAGGTAGCCTTCCTAAAGAGCTTATACTGCTACGTAGTGAGCATTGAGTCCAAGTAATTGCCATGGGCTACCACTATCGTCAGGGGGTTAGTCCTCTGAGCGGCCGTCAGTCCAGCTCCCGAAGACTCTCTGTTCGTTGGCCGCTGGGCCACTTTGTGCCTCTTCAACATCTTAGCCACCCCCGGTGGGGTGTCCTCTGAGCCCCTACCTCTCTTCTGGGCCTCAGTGCTGGATGTCGGCCCTGTAACTGCCGACGTTCTAGCTCTTGCAGCTGCTCTGCTAGCCTGCTGAGCTTGCCTCTTCAGTCTCCTTTTGAGGGAACCGTTGAGCCGTTTCTTTTTGTTGGGGGACTGATTGGCCTCTCCCGTTACCACAGACTCGTTCAGAGTGACCGTCAATCCCTCAGCCCCCGAGGGAGCTGGGGTCACAGCCGCCACCTGAGTTTGGCTTGCCGGAGAGACAGATGGAGAGGAGAGGGTTATGTGAGGCCTTTCAAGGCCCAACCTCTATCTCCTCTCTGCCAACTCCCTTCCTCCTTCTGTTTCTTTTTTGTGTTTAGGCGTGTTCATTTTGATTCCACGAGAAGCTAGGGAAATATAAGGTCCGCCCCTGCAGAGCTCGGCATGCAGGGGTAAAACTGAATACTCTGGGAGGTCGTTTGGTGTCCCCGAGATGCCGTTAGGGCACCTTTGTAACACCTAGGTGCCAAAGTGCCACGAGCACGATCACTCTACGCTCATCGCTTAGGGGGGTGGTCACATTGAGTGAGACGCTTAATGTTCAAATATCCGCTTGCAGACCACCATAACAAACGGAGGGCTGTTTCTTTGTCGCTAAGCGGGCCTTAGGTAATTCCTGTCCCGATTTCAAAGCTGTAAATCGGTGCCGGAGGGGCTTCGACCCAGGGATCCAGAAGGCCTGTGTTAGCTAGGTTCTTTCACCCTTCCACCATACCGTAATCACGGATACCAGGAGAGCCCGTTTATAGGGATGCTTTTCCTCTCATCCAGGAGAGCCCGTTCATAGGGATCCTTTCATTCATATCCATACGCATACAGGCCGAGGTCCTTTTGACGCCCATGTCCCACACGTTTAAGCCTCCCCACCAAATACAAGGTTTTACAGCGCCTAGGGCAGGCGCATTCGTGTAAGTGTTACGGCAAAATTTAAGACCAATAAGCATGTGCTCATCATTCCGATTCGCTAAAAACTATTACTGATCTAAAAATACATATTATTTTGTAGAAAATAAGTTTCGTTATGAAAAATTGCTACAAATTGTACCGGAAAATTAGAAAATCACGCAAGGATGTCATTGTACGTCGTTGCGTCCACCTGATTTGTTTTTGGATGTATTTGCGTCCACGGGTTGCCCATATTTGCGTCCTCGTGATAATGAACAGTTCAGTCTCAAATAGGGTCAGAATTTGTAGGACCCTATTTGCGTCTGCTCTTCGAAAGTTATGATGGACTCAAATTATTCTGATAAAACTTATGTCACTTAATAGGTTGTACCGCAGTAAAAACGAGTACATATCGAAAAAAGTGGTATTTTTCACATCACTTACGACAATTTTCAGCATAAATACACTCACAGTTGAATTATTTCAAACATTCAAATCATACGGATGCATGCTTGTACATTAAAATTGTATTGCACTGCTTAGCAACTATTGTGTAAAATAAATAATTCACTGGCTAAATACTCTTCATGAATCAATAAGCCTAAAAATTCATTACATTTACTATCTTTCAATCAGGTGAGGACGCAAATGGGAGCACGGACGCAAATAGGTGCATTTACCTCGTAAGCATTCAAATGATTTCAACTCAGTTCAAAGATTTATACAGAATTCTGTAAAATTAAAAAAAAAACGAGTGCATCTTAATTCATTAGTAGTTCACCGTCGACCAAAGTTGATGAATTTAGAATACGCACCGGACCCAAAAATGTTTTGGGACTTTTCGATTTGAATTTTTTTTCCAGCCGCTATTACAAGGAACGACAATGCTCCTGAGATACCCTGTATAATGTTTATCAGGTATTTAATCTATTATGGGAAATAACTCAGAATTTTTGTTATATATAGAAAAATGTTTCAGACAAAAGTTGGAGGGGACAGAGGGGGTAAACTACTTGTACCAATGAACTTGACCTTGAATTCTATTTGAAGGGTATTCGAAGGTTAAAGTGATTTTTTAAAATGAAAACCCCTACTTTTGACCCCAGATTTGAAAAAAATGGCAAAACTTTACGTTCAAAATGATATTTTTATGGAGGTCATGGCAAGGTCGAATGAAGCGATAATGTTTGAATAATAGGTGTTAGCTCGGAATTGAGGTTTGGACCAGCAAAATGTTTTGGGCAAAAGTTATTAGAGGCAGAGGGGTCACCTACTGGTACCAATGACCTTCACCTTGAGATATATTTTCATTTTGAGCTAACACCCATTATTTTAACATTTTCGCGTATTTGACCCTCATTCGACCTTGCTATGACCTTCATAAAAATATAACTTTGAGCGTAGAATTTCCCGCTCTTTTGAAATCTGGGGTCAAAAGTAGGGGTTCCCATTTTAAAAAATCACGTCGACCTTCAAATAACCTTAAAGGTCGAATTGAAGGTGAAGGTCATTGGTACCAATATTTGACTCCCTCTGTCTTCTTCAAGTTTAGTCTGAAACATTTCTCGATATCCAACAAAAATTCTAAGTTATTTCCCATAATAGCCTAAAATGGTCCACCCGTATAAGTGTTCAAGCTTGAAGCTTTAAAATCGATATCTGAACTTAAATAAGACGCTGAAAAGAATTATGGTGAGGTACGAATTATTCAACAAGAACTCGACAGAAACTTTCGTTTCGTTTCGTTATTGGTAGCAGAAAATGATTTTGTAATAAAATGTAAACTGCTATTTGTATATAAGGGGGGGGGGGCTGTACAAAGTTCAAGACCCTACTACTTTGACAAAAAAAATTAGTTTCGGCTGACAAGACTAGTGATGTCTTATATATAAGATATATCCTTAAGATATATCCTAAGATATATCCTTTTTTTTAGTTTAGAAAGAAAAAGAGAGGTAATTTCATAATTTCAACCTCGGATTCAGATTCAGCGATTCAAAATCCATATTAATTGATTAGCTTGGTCAGCCGGAACATCCACTTGTTTCGGTCCGTCGGAACTCCTAATATTTTTTTGTGGGGCTGTATGATTTATTCAAATTGAATTCTTCAACTGGCAGTAACGAAATGGAACGAAAGTTTTGGTGGGTCCCTGTCATTCACTCACACAAGCATATTATGTGAATTAATATTTTAGTGTTGAATTAAGATATATTGGTTGATGTTGGTTTTTGAACAGTGAAGGAAAATATCCATTGGTGGTTATCTGTTTTATCTATTGATCTCTGACATCTGTTAAATGAGCTTTCACTTCACGAAGTGCAGACTCTTTAGGTTAAAACATTATCCTCTCCTTTGACAGCTGAGGAATATATAACGAGGTTTTTTATATAATAACAGTTTTTTACAGATTAAAAAAGATATTCCCAAAAATATAAACATAACCTGTAAACACACAGATTAAACGATTATATCGTAGAATAACATAACATCCATATTATATATAGTTAAAATGTTGTCATAAGGACAACCGCGGGATTTAACCAGGGGCGGGCGCCATTCCAGAAAATTACACCCGCTCCCGACGAAATCGCGGTCACGTTTAAGCTGTAACCACGTCATTTCAAATTATTCTTTTATTTCAACTCGTGTTCAGTTTGTCAGTGTTTAAAATTTGCAAATGATGATTCAATAGGTTTTACTTCAGGATATCCATCTATTGATGCAGCAATACAAATTCTAAAATGCTTTTTTAGATTATTATCAATCATTTTTGTCTGACGCCGGGCGCAAATTTGACTTTTATGTCTTCTAGCGATTCGTTATTGTAGATTCGATAAGTGAAATATAATTCCTTAAAATATTAGTTGCTCTCTCTCTCTTCCTTCTAAAAGCACTCGGTACCCGCTAATCCTAATTGTATCGAGTATTTAGATAGTAAGCCATGGCCGAGCAAATGCATCCAGATGACATGTAAATTTCTGTTCTAAAGAAGAAAGACCTTGAGATGGAGCTTGTGAACTGAGGATTGTCAGGCTAAGGTATACTTCCGGTCCAGCGCGAACTCCTTTATATGTTATAACGCCGAGCCCATGGCGAAACTAACCTCACTAAGGAAATTGTAGATGCACGCAATCCAACCTTAACAAAAAAAAAATCAGACTACGATCCTGATAAAACTCACTTCGAACGGGCAGAAGTCGCCACGAATTTAGAAAACAAGAAATCGCAAAGTAATACAATCGAATGTTTGAATTTTGGCGCAACGCGTGAAGAATCGAATAAAGTCGCAAATAAAGTGTCTAATTCATCAAAAATGATAAAGATGGGATCATTATTCTATATGATACTGTGGAGCCCCGCACAACCTCCCTTCAATTTAGTACGTTGGAAAGAATTTGACCTCGTGACGTAAACTAGCAAATTCGAATTCGGTAATCGAGTTAAGTGTTTTGATCATCGATTTTCAAACCCACATGGTCGATATTATCGAAATGGATTGTCGCCAAATAATAGAAACACCCTTCACGATTATAGAGGTACTAGGGTTGTTTTAGGAATCATTTTCAGTAAAAATAGATATGGTGATATTTCTAAAAATGTTTTAAGAGAGGATAGAATTCGCGATGCTCCTATAAATATTATTCCAGGAAATAGAACTCATAATATTCCTGGAAATACCTCTACAAAGGGAAGAAATCGTAAAAGTTCCTTTTATCAAACAAATAGGGAGATAAAACATCATTACGATTATGAAATAAATTTTTCGTAACGGACCTCAGGTCTCGAGGCAATAGCACGACTTTTTGAGATAGTCCCTCGCGTGGTAATGTGGATTCAAACCTCGACTTACCACATTCTAACAATAATTTGTTCAATTATTACAGTCGTCCACATGGTAATTATGACTCTTCTTAAGAAAAAAAATTCAATTATATTAATAGTCAGCACCACAGAAGACAAAATTCATAGTTTAGTCACTTTAACAATAATAATATTAAAATGTACTCTCGTCATAGTTTCTCGTCCGCTTCTTTGGCCGCTACCTATTATATTATGAGAACATGGAATCTTAGATTTTTATGAGCGCTCCATCAAGACCCGGATACCTTCCTGGCAAGAATATCTAATAGACGTGCAATGGTATCAGTAAATGATAGGGATTAATTATGTCCTCCCATTCTTCATGTCAGGAATAGTCAAGATGATTCTTTTCGATTGAAAATGATCCAATTTTAGCTATTTCGCCAATTCCAAAAACCTATTTATATTTCCTCGGCATTTAAAGGATTGCTCAAAGTCACGTGATTTCTCGGTTCGAGTGCGTGTAGATGTTGTTGATCGTCTTATCGCTCGAAAGAGGCAGTGTAAGAGCAGCAGTGAATCACGACAGACTGTTGTATGATCCGTTCGGATCAGTGATGTGATTAACTCTAAAAGGATATTAGAATTTTAGACCTGATCAAAATGTCTACAAAAACGAGTAAGTGATCTGTGTGGTGATTGAAAAGGTCTTATTCTGCCATGTGTTCAAAAATTTAATAAAACCTATAATTTAAATGAACTCTCACGTTCTTTTTCTGACTATTGTTGATCTGACAAAATGATTTGTTCATCAAGTCTAAAATTTAAGCACCAACCCTTTTTGAAATCCTAGCCCTAGTCAAATCCCTATCCTTAGTTGAAATACCAATTCATATAATAATGCAAAAACTGGTTCCCATACTAACGTCAATAGTAGGGATGAAACAGATTAAATTTCCAATCAAGCTTTCAGAAATGTTGATTCTATTCCAAATCCATTTGTACCCTTAACAAGTGAAGTAGAAAGCGTAGAAAGTAGAAAACGAGCGAAGTAATCGTCAAGCAGGACAACTGCGATTCCTAACTTCCCTAAAGACCCCTCAAAATTCAATAATCTTGCTTCCGTAGTCCCTTCTGAAGCTGTTTGTGGTGAGGGGGAAGTCGCTGAAGCTACCACAAAGTTAAATAAACTGGAATCTTCTAAACTTATTATACCTTTCAAAGCCGGAGATATTGGTAGTTTCCAAGATCCTTACTCTCTTTCAGATATTGAATTACTTCCCTTAGTTGAACCCACTTTCCAACTCAATATAGTGGATTCGTTTCCTATTTTGATTCTCCAAATGTCTGTTATTTATTATTTTCCTGCACCTCTGTGTGGATCTGCACCCTTGATGTTCGTTAACCTTCAGGTGATATTATAGAACCGTTGAAAAGCGATCGGTCGTCCCCTGTTGTGATGGTTAGAAAGCCCGATAAGAGTTATCGAATTTGCTCAGATTTTCGAAAGCTAAACGACCTCATTAAAAAGGAAGCTTACTCCCTCCTACATATGAGAGAAATGCTAGGCAAGTTGCCTGAATTCAGATATATTTCTAAAATACATTTATTTAAGTACTTCTTTCAAATTCCTCTCCAGTTAAAAAGTCGCGAAATACCGAATCTATAATACCAGGCCTTGGAATTTTGTATTAAAAAGAATGCCCTTCAGTCTCACAAATTCTCCCGCAGCTTTCTGCATGTTATCAGATCGTTTGATTGGCCCTGAAATGGAACCTCATTGTTTCGCCTATCCAGACGATATAATAATTGTTTCAAAAATATTGCGAACCATACAAGAAACCTTGCAAAAATCTTTCTGCAATATATCATACTGTATGGGCTTGAACCCCCAGCAGGTCATCTAGGCACTCAAAAGACGTATATGAGGATTGTTGTAGATTATTTTTGGCTGGGACCTTACAGTGATGTAGCAAAATTTTCCAAACTTGTAAGGTAGATTAGAAGGCCCCCGCAGAAGGCATGGGTCAGCGTATCGTAGAACAGCCCTGGATTGTCGTGGCTGTAGATATAATGGGACCATTTTCCCCATATAAGTGAAAATCAAGTATGTGCCTAAAATCCAGGACTTCTTCACGAAGTGGGTTGAGTGTTTACCTTTACGATCAGCTATCGGTAAAATAATTCGCGATTGATTCCCAGAGCTCATAAGAAATCCCTGGGGATCACCTCAGGTACTTGAAACAGACTATGGCACCGAATTTATTATTAATACTCTTCGCTCTAAGACTCATGGATTTAATATTTTACATGCGAAAAACCTGACGAAATTGAACCTTCGGTTGAAGACTTGGGAAAATTCTGTGTGTGTTCTAGTTAGACTTATATCAAACCCTATAAGAACACATTTCAAAAGCTCAGGGTAAGGTATTATGGAATCTTCGTGGTCATTGGAGACCAGAAGAGGAAATAGAGATAGCTGTGGAAGGCGCGTCAGTTGTTATAACCGAAATTCTATCAGAAGTATAAATGGAAGTTGGGAAAGAAGGCTCATCGGTAAATCGATCCAGAACTACGATAGTTGAGGTAGTGCTGGAGACTTGCCGCGCACAGTTCAACGAGTTCAATCTTGATAACAAAAATTCCCTAGAATTCGTTGAACCTTGCTAAAAAACGAAGGATTTTTATGACGAGGCAAAGAATCACCCAGAGAAATCCAGTCACCTGAAAACTTGGCCACAATCTCCCAAACCTGTAGTTCAAGATGGGGACATTGAAATTTGGGACAGGGAAATCTCCTAGTTAGAAGAAAGCCAAGCCGATATTTTGGAAACTGAAAATTTGGAAGATGATGTCTTGGAAGTCAAAGTTCCAGAGTTTGATGCTTGAGAGAAAGATTTTCTTAAAGGCTCCAGAATATCGTTACATAAATGTTGCGCCTATTCTGCGGTCCAACTTTATCAGTCCTCGGTCTGCATTCACTATCGTCCGAAGGACTTTTATTCGTTCCACATCTCTTGGTAACTCTGGGAAAAGGAAATACCCAAAGTCATTGGGAAATCCACCAGAGAATCCAAACAAGAAGAAGTCTTCATTGCTTTTAGATATTCAGGTCAAAGGACCTGAGGATCTTAACCAAATGGATACGAGATAGTTCAACATCACAAAAATTAGACCTTAATGTTGGAACTGCCACAATTTATCTCGCTGTTATCCAGCCTGTAAGGAGCCCTTCATTAATGAGTTCTGCTTTAATTGTCGAAAACCCGGAATCACCGTTAGCCAATGACACATCTGCAACGAGTTTAAAGACTAACGAGAGACATCCGACACTTATCAAAATTCTCCTCACGAGTTACCACCTTAACTTTCTACCACCGAAAACACTCAAAAGCCCCTTTTTGTTACTGTAGAGCTCTGATGTGATCCAATCTTTTATCGGATAGCCCATAATTTTAATGTCGCTAAATCCTAGTTACCTAATTTTTAAACATCAGCTTCAGAGTAGTCGCATCCCGTCTCTATAGAGTGCCTTATGATTAACCAACCAAAAAAAATTAGTAGTAAAATGACCAAAAGAAACGAATGTCAAATAAAAATGAGAATGGTCCTTTTAATGTAGAGATTGAGGATAATAAATAATCGCAGATATATTTTCAAATGAACACTTGAAATTTTTTTCCTGTCTATTATTTAACATTTACTTGCGAATCTATCTTGTTGCAATTTACAACCTACAAGGTACATTTAATGGTAATATTTTAGTCAAAGGTAATTCACCCATATCATGAATTATATAGACTGAGACACCTCTGAGGCTACACGATGTTCTATGCTTCGTTTAGCCCTGATTTTTTATTCAATTTCGTACCGCAGGTGCGTTTCGAATTCTTAATTTTCCCTACATCTCTACCCTTCCTCAGAGCCAACATCATCGTTGAGGGAAATCGCAGAAGGCTGATACTCTACGGGAAGCCGGGAAGGCACAGTTAACTCGCTGTTGCCAAATTCTGAACAATTACAGAGGTACAAGGTAAACATGATGTAGGTTACGAAAGATTATAAATTATTAAGCGAGGCAGTGATCACACTCTCTACTACTGCAGTCAACGTTGTGTTTGAAGTTTTATTTGTAAAGAGAAGTTCTTTTTGGTCGTCTGCAGAGGCTGATTTTTTCTAATTCCACCGCTTCTCTGAGAGTCAAGGCTAGGTTATCCACCCAGAACTGGAGAGATACTCCCAGAGAAAGGAATCTTCTTTATACAAGGAATGAGCCTGTATATATTCTTCATTTTAGTCTTGGAAGATCTCTCGGCTTCATTTTTCAAGAAAGCAATTCAGTAATTTTGTAGTAGCTCTTAATGCCTTTTTGGTCTTTGTCCGAAAAGCAGTCTAGTCTGCAGCCCGGAAAGCAGTTCTGTATTTTTGCCTCGAAAGAAATATTGGATTTGTGCCCAGAAAGCAACTTTAGTACTTTCGAGGTTAAGTTTGCCACGTGGCCAAAAGGTTTCCCATGGTTGATTATTTTATATTCAACCAATCAAATCTTTTCATTTTTCTATTTTGTAAAGCTCTGTATGACGTGACTTCTATTTGTGAATATTTGGTCGTTAGCGCAATAACCAGAAGAGTAATTAGTCGAACACTTCCCTCAACGTTCTATCGAAAAATTTACCTCATAAAAAAAAGTCACGTTCTATTATTAAATTCCGCGAAATCATGGAGTATCAAAACTGTAAAGTAAGTAGTTATTAAGGGCGCTGGAACTAGAACCCAACCTCAAAATCAAATGGCCTTATTTTACTTAAAAAATACTAGTATAACATCTTTTTTTAGATAATTTGGGCCTATTCCTGTTTGGAATCAAAACTGTATTCAAAGTGAAAATTTGGCTAATCTGTCTTAAATTATTTTTTTCATTTGGTCCCAAGAATGGTCTGGCACTCAACGTATTTAAAGTTAAATAACTTAGTTTGACGTAAAGGCGGTGAAGCTTTTTGCTTATAATAATCTTTCTCAAAAAGGCATAAATATTGCAATGCAAATAAATTTTAAGAAAATTTCTACTTCTATTCTCTTGAAGGGAAGAGTGGAGGATGTGAATTTAAATGAAAAAATATAAAAGTTTGTGGAAGCTGATTGTGAGGCCAAGTTAGGTGTGGTGAGAAAATGGGGGATCTGACAGAGGGTAGAAGTCGTAAGAGTGTGGAGGGAGACGTAGCAGAAGCGAGGACATACCAGGAAAAGAAAGTAGAATGATGAGGTGAATTTTAGTACATCTTTTGGGTACAACAAAAGTGACTGGTAAAGGAGATGAGGAGGCAGGGAAAAGAGACTGCAGCTAACTCGGGCTGTGAGGAGGGAGGCAGGGTGGCATTTCAGTTAGCTGGAGTCTACAACCTGACTCCAGAAGACAAAAGATGGAGCATGAAGGCTTAAAAGTGAATAGAAAAACGAATAGTGACGGTGATAGGGGGGGGGGGGCAGCGCTACTCAAGATGCGAATAGTGAAGGCAGTGTAAGTGAGATGTTCGCGATCCTTAACAAAAGGCCCATAACAGCGGCAGAAGCTAGTAATGGAATGGGAATGGAAAATAGGAATGAGATATAGGCGGGGGAAAGCAACAAATGTGGGAAAACCTAGTAGATCAAAATCGCCGAATTCGGGATCGAGCGAATTCTTACACAGTTGGCACGAGTCGCTGAATGCGAGTAGCAGCGAGGGCATTGCCAGTGAAGGGGGAAACCGGGGGATGATAAGAGAAGAAGAGAAGAGGGGTCGAAGATTTGGGAAGGGACAATGAGATTAAAAACGTCAAGTTAAGAAAAAACGCAGCAGAGAGATAAGGAGGATGGGAATATGCTCAGAGAATCAGAAGACTGGATGCTATTAAGAAGCAAGGAGGGTGGTAAAAGAGAAGATACGAATACTGTGACAGAAGTTGAAACAATGGGATGAGATATGGAAAGGAGACAAAAACAAGGCTTGAAACAAACTAAAAGCACAGAGAACAGGCAGAGAGAGGGAAAGAGAAGTAAAGTGTGAGGGATGAAAGTAAAAGGCAAACACAACTGTTAGAAGAGAGAGCAAGCAAAGTAGAAGTAAGGAATGAGCATCAGGTGAAAAAGGCAGGGGGTTTGGAGGAAGCGAGCGAATATTGGGCGAGTAGGCATGGGGAGAATGAAGGGTTGCGTTTGAGATTGATTGATGTTGAAAGAAGAACAAAAGGGAAAGGAAGGTCGAACAGGAAAAAGAATTTAATAGTTGAGGATATGAAAGTGGGAAGTGCAGAGAGTTTAGTTGAAGAAGGAGTTTTTGAAAGGAAACAATAAAAGAATCGAAGAAGATCTAACGTAGCGGGAGAAAAAAGAAAATAGCTAATCGAGAGACAGGCATGGGGTCAGATGAATAAAGGTAATTAGGTAAGGATTGGAAGAGCCAGTTGTGATGTTGCAGTTTTGTACCTCACAAAAATTATATTTCAAATTCAAATTTTAACACAATGACAATATATTTGACGCTTTGAGTAGATTGGGTACTCCATGGTTTTGACTGTATATTTCTTTAAGTTAATTAAGTATAATTTTGTCTCTTTCATCCTATTATTTTTTGGCATAATTGTGAGGATTTTCGCAGTCTTGAGTTGGGAAACTCAAGAATTTGTCCATGTCGTTGCTCTTAGTTACTGCAAATTCCTACTATCGATAGTCAAAGATCCAAGGCAAGTTCCGGGTGCGGGCATACTCGAGAGAATTACCTTGAAATTCGCTACATGAACCGGTAATTTTCCTTCAAATCTATCGTAAATGGATAGGCCTAGGGCAAGATGACCACAAAGTCCGTCAGTGAAAAGGAGGTCTTTATAAGAAACTCTAAATATAGAGAAACGGATCGGGAGGGCACGCAATGAGATAGGTTTAAAGCATTTTTTGGTGACAGCGACATTGAGATGTGCATGCCCAAATCGGAGGCCGAAAGAGGTATAAGAGGAAGTTAGAAAAATCTGGTGGGACGATGAATACAGGTCAAGTAAAGATAGGATAAATAAGAGTGTAAGAAAATAAATAAAAGGGGAAACTGAGAAAGAAACCTCAACGGAAGAAAGAGAGAACGTTAAGGGGAAAAGGCAGAGGAAGAAAGAAAGAAGAAGTAGAGGAAGCGGTAAAGGAAGGAAGGAAATGAAAAGTGATGAACATGGAAAGAGGAGGAAGGAAGGGCATAAACAAAAATATATATGGGATAACTGTGGTGTGCAAAATAGGGTAAACGGTGAAGGAACAAAAGCAATAGCGGGGGAGGAAGACAGCGAAAACGAAATAAGCAGGAAAGAGGTAAATGAGGAAATTGCAAGGCTGATAAAACAACAGGTGAGGATGGCTTGGAAAACGTAGCACTAAACTATGTAAGAATAGCAGGTGTGAAAAAAGAGATGTGCATGATTTTCAATAAGGTTTGGAGAGGCGAAAGGTGGCCGCAGATAGAGCTGTTAGTTCCATTGATTGATAAAAGAGAGGGCAAATAGGTGAAATATAGGATGATATAACATTTACACGTTAGTGCTTAGGAGGAGGTTGCAGAGACAGGTGGAAGAAAAGTAAAGTATATAACAGAACAAAACGTCATTTAGGACAGGGATGGGGTCCACATATAACATCTACGTGCTCAATTATTCAGTTAATAGAAACCTCGGGCAGAAGAAAGAGAAACTAGTTGCCCTGTTATTGGATTTTAAATCAGAATTTGACTTCTTGAACAAAAACAACAAAGTATATTAATTAGTATATAAATGTCACATAGTGCTAGCAGCGGGTGATAAACAGGGGACGAATCTCATTGTAAACGTGTTCGATGCATATGTTAAAGTAAAAGATGGAACAGTGAATGTGACATGCAAGTGAACTGTAGAGATTAGCAGGGAATGAAGGAAGAGATGTTAAGGGGGAGAGGGTGCCAGTGTATCTGAAAAATATCAAGAATAAAAACAAATGAAAAAGAGTGGAGAGATTCAGAACAGGAGAGAGTGTAAGAGCATGTAGGTATTGAATGAATGAAGAATAAAATATGTGCAGTGCTTATAGCTATGAGCAAGAATCATGGTTGCAAGTGTTAGAGATGTGTACAGTTGATAAGGGGAAGGGGAGATCATGGAGGGGAGGGAGAGTAAAGTTGATTTTGAATAGAAATGTTCAAGGTGAGGAATAGACGAAGTGTAGCAGACTAGAGTTACAACTTCTGGATTGATAGTAAGAGGCAACGTAAATCCAGGGTAATTTTGCAAGCATTTGGTAATATATGCCGTGATTTTCGTTTGTTGCCTTTGCTGTTGCTGCGCTCGCATGATCCATTGCGGGCACACCTCAACCGTTCTGGCGCGCGATCGTCATACGCAGCGCAGCTATAGTTAATCCACTCGCAGTGATAGTTACGGTTCACTCCGCAAGCATTACATCGGTCACATCTCGAACGACAAATATAGGTTCGGTCAACACTATTTCGTAAATTTTAGCAATTAAAAACAATGAAAAAGTTGCAAAAGCCTTCTTGCTTTTCTGTTTTATTATTATATTGCTGTTATTAGTATTTTAGGCAAATTGACATACCTTTAAGAGCATTTTTAGCAAAAGCCGTCAAAATAAACAAATATAAACATACATTGATATCGTGTTGCTTTTTGATTTTTTTTTTGCACCACTTATACGATTAACTCACAAACTTACAAAATAATAAACAATAACTCGAAAATATAATAAATTTCGACGTTTGTTGCTGCGACACAAAAACATTCGAGTACGCGCGACGACGATCAGCTGATATCGTTAGACTTCAGTGCCGTCCAATCCCATTGCGGCGGTAACCGTGACGGCTCAGGAATCTGGCAGTAACTGTTACTGCGACGGACGCAACAATCACTGCAGAATCTTTTACGGTGACGCGCAGTGACTGTCACGGTGTAGCAGTAATGGTTCCGTCATCAACCGTACCGTCGCTACCCAGCCACAACATGATTTTTCTGCAGACCTCTTGTGGTCGGCGCAGCAACGGTTACGGTGAAAACGGCCCCCGCTCTGGTTTACTTGTCTCCGTGTACGGGCAAATTAACCTTAGACTTTTCATGTAAAGATTTCGTTCAAATTAAATAGTTCAACCCATTTTAATAGTAGGTAAAAACTGTAAGATATATAATAATTAAAACATGTTAGATTTAAACATTGCCACGCACAGATGTTTAAAGGCTAGGAAGGAGACAGGTTTAGATTGGTTACATTATTTAGGATGTGGAGCCATAGCTTTAGGAACATTTTACCTAATGTACAAATTCGGAATAATTGTTCGTATAAAGAATTACGTTCCTAGAGAACTACATGTTGATTCTGCGTTAGAACATCCGTTACAGCATCGACTTATTTTGTGAACTCCAGTACCACATTTTAACCACTTTTTCAACCCGATATTTAACTTCGACCTAAAAGGGTCAGAATATAATTTGTGGGGACTGAAAGCAGTTTAAAGGGAGGACTGTTACGCCTACCCGAATACGTAAACAACTACGTCTTTATTCCCTTTCACTTTCGCCAGCGCTATCTCTTTCGTCAGCCTATGCAAACTACACTGAAGGCCCAGTGCGGTAGTCTTTTCGTACGATACGACGAATTATAAGATCTCTCTGTAAAACCTGAATAAAGTACAGCAATTCTAATCTGTTATAACAATACTATTGATTTAAAATAATATAAAATTTGCTCCATGAATATTGGAGTAGATCCGGGCTTACCAGAAGGAAAGTGTTTCACTGCCCTGACTGGTCTCTAAACCTTCGCGGTAAATTAAAGTTTGAAATGAAAAAATGAAATCTATTTTTAATTCAAGTAGAAGAAAGTCAGACCTTTCGGTGTCAGCAATGAGCCGTAACTTTAACGGAGTATCTTTTTTCACTTGGAAATTTTCGATAAAATTACTTGCAGTAAAGAAAAACAGCTTTTTATTCTTTTTTTATTTCATGAATCGATGTTTTCTCTAAATTTATCAATTTTATCAAAAAATATAATACTAATAAAAATATGCATCCCTGGGAGTAGTCCAACTTCTGTTGAATTTTTTTCCTGTGAAATCATTATTTTTCTTATTTCAATACTGTACCTTATCAGGCGGCCCACGCACTTTATCGCTGCCTGGCAGGTGTTTATGCTCCATTTTTTTAACTGTCTTTTTGCATATCGTTACCTGTATGCATAAGGAATGCATAACAATTAATTTCAAGGGTTTACTTATGACAACATTTTTCCCAAATTATCGGCGACTTAGACGCTACCTGCCAGCATTTTCTACTCCAGAAAATTAACTGGCAACGCACAAGTGCTATTTTTAGCGTCATACCTTACATGTATACGAATTTTTAAGCATGTACTAATGACATCACTTATCTATATAATTTGGCACCTTTGCCGGTCCGCTACCGCTCACGCGCTCCTATCCGCCCATCCAGGCAAGCACTTTCACGTTCATCATCGTAAATCGAACCTTTCAGGTGAAAATTGTTCTTGTACCGATGAGCATGTGACTTAGGCTGTGGGCTCACGGACTATTCGTTCGCTTTCGCCTTTCCGTAGCTTAGGCGTTGATTGGTGGAGTTGACGAGGTAGTGGGTCGTTTGACGTAGTAGGCCTTAGAGCCGTATACACTTTGGATACTAGCTACCAAAGTTTTTCATTAAAAACTGCAAAGATGATGTTCTAAACAATCAAAAGTAGCTTGGTCCATAGTTAATCATCCTCCTTAACTCTTACCTCGGCGTTAAGGCCTGATGAAGGTAGCTTGGAACCCAAATTTTCATTGACATCGGCAAAAGATCTCGTTTGGTACCAGTAGGCCCAACAGTAACAATCCGGGCCGAAGCTATGGAGTTCCCACTAGGCATTCATTCTGGTGATTTGAGAATAAAAACTTCTCAAAAGAAATAATTTTGAGTTCCACTCCAGGTAAAGAAGTCAAATTTAGATTTATAGAGTGGTTTTGAATACTTTCTTGAGTACTTTCGGCAGGCGAATTTGAATAGTTCTGGAGAACATCTTCCTAAGGCGCTTTATCAGAATGGGTTTACGGGGTTAATTTTACAGACAAACGGTTAAATATTGGTGTCTAATCTTTTGCATATGTAATCTCAGTTGTCATCTCTTTCCCTGAACAAAGCTGTTTTTTTTAGTAGAACTGTTCCTATGAAAATTGTTTTTGGTGGATTTGGTTGAAACTTGGTAAATATGTAGATTATAAGGGCCTAATGAAAGATCTGGCAAAAAAAATTGAGAGAAATGGACAGGTTTTGCGCTATACGGAGCTAAGCGCTCAATTTCGTGAAAACAAGGAATCCCCATACATGCTGGAAGGGGACAGACGACGGCAGAGCGAGGTCAGTACCAAATGCGTGTTTGATAATGATCTACGTTGCGCGCATCCCAAAACTGGCGAACGCTAAGCGCTCAAGATTTGAATTTAAGAAAACGTCTCTGCTATATTGGAAAAATTGGAATTAAGAAGCGAATGTTCGGGGTAGGAAACCTCCATCTAGCGGCAAAATGATCCTTATGGTTCCAGAAAACCATAAGAAAATGGTGATCTTGAAACTGTTATTTGCAGTTAAAAAGTACAAATTTGTATGAAGTTCTTCTGTTTTCTAAAGGCTTAGTGAAACTTGAGTAGCAAAATATTTCTAACTCATAAAATAAATTAAATGACTTGTGGTTCTTCATTCGGGTTTACCTGATCACCTCTATTGGCAGAATCTAGAATCCTATGTAGCAATGATGATTGGGGATACTTAACGTTTTGCTGGTGACGTGTGTAGCCTAGGAACCATAAAACGCCCGCGATATGTGCACACATGTTCAGAGTTCTGGCCCCTGATTTACATGTACAGTAATAGCCGAGAATTGTTTCATTATTGTCTGGCCCTAGATCAATAATTTCATTGAACGCTATCCACAGTTGGTACGTTGTCACATTTCGGAAACGAGAATATACTCTTACTCGGATTAAGCCACGTTCATTACGTAGCGTATCTAGTTGAAACTCTTCATCATCATCCCTTTGCAGCTTGTCTTGAATGTAAGATGATGGAAGTTGAACTTGATAAACGCCAATCGTGATGTCGCGTAGTTCGTCTAATGTAAGACGAAGAAATTCTGGTACTTGCTGTTCATGCAGGCGATTCCATTTTGCATTCCCGTAGCGCATATTGTCAGCTTCTACGCGTGCTTGCATGACTTTAGCCTCATGAGCTGTCGCTAGGTATTCCCTTGCAGCTTCTACAGTAGCACCTTGCATCTCTATAACAGAATGATATCTGTTAATCATGGCAATACCAATACGGAAGAATTTCCCGAGATTACGCAGGTGATTAATCGAAATCGTTTTGTCAAAGAACTTAAAAATTGATTTTAAGTTGCCATTTCTAGGTTCCACAATCCAACTCGATTTCATTATGAGCTGTGTTTCGTTCGCTACTTCCGTGGACAATTGACTTTGACCTGCTTGGAGAAATGGCGGTATCTTGGATTCAATACCCAATCGTTCTAACAGCGGTTGGGCATCTCGGTATCCTCTGTCCTCTATAAAAATATCGCCAATGTCGAAAAATGCTCTCATGCCCTCCACATCCCTTTCAAATTCATTGATGAGCATTTGTGCGTCATTGTTTCATGAGTTTGACAAAAATAAGGTCCTTGTATATCAAGTATATACCCGTCTGGAGTTACAATGAGAGCAGGTTTCACCAATTGACGTATCTTATGCTTACATAATGATTGTTGCAGTACACGAAAGTTACTGCACTTCTGCGGGTAAACATAAGTGCCATCTATGATAGCCATCGCTCTGGGAATTTCTGGTTGTGGATTGTAGAGTTCATTGGCAAATGCTGTCACATGTCTTTCTACATATTCCTCTCTGGTTATCGCTGTTAATTCAATGTTGTCAGGCACAAATCACTGCATTAGATACTCTCTTACCGTAGCAATGGCCATGCTTGTAGCTTGCCGGCTGGAATAATGGGAAATTTCTTTCAGAAATTCATCAGAAAGTCCCTGATGCATCTTGCAAAGAAAAGTCATCAGATCCTTTTTCCCGACGTATCTTACACCATGTCTATGTAACCCAGGAATTGGATCGCAGAATGTATACAATCCTTTAAACTGTGCCTTTTTTACAGCAAACATATCTTTAAATTCTTCATCACTAAAGCTTTCCTTATAGCCGAAATCTTGATGAGAATTTGCTTCGATTCGAAGTTTCTTCAAAAAAAAAAGCATCTGCTTTCCGGGTATCCTATATGGTCTATTGATTGCTTGTAATCCAGGAAGCAAGGGCTCTAAGATGAAGCCACGTTCATCCAAATGATTTAAACAGGTTCTAGTCTTTTCTGGAATGAAGATATCCATAGCAATATAGACATTGACTCTACACTCCACTGAAATCCTAGATACATTAGCATTACCGTCAGCATTGCAGAACATATACGTTTGCCTACCTGTTTCAGTAAGAACATTATTATATTATATATCAAGTTGTGGTCTAAGAAGTTGAAGGCGTCTGAAAATTGCAATGTTTTGCTTATCTGGATTAATATTTCCATCGATTCGAACCATCTGTCTTGTTTTGTTAGGCTCTTCCGCACACGTAACAGTCAGTTCGAACTCTGAAAGCCATCATTTAATGCTTCTAACCGTCAAGAGGTAGGAGGTCTTTAAAACCACAAAAATGCTTTAAACAGCAAATGCAAAAAAAAGAAACAGCAAAATAAAACACAAAAACATTCAAAAACAAATAAATGAAGGGGAGAATGAATTCAGAACAATAAATCAGACTAATAAATGTAATTTGAATAATAAATAAAGAAAATAACTATTAGAAATTCGATTCTGTAGCTTATGAAAAATATTCTAATGCAATCTCAAGACTTTCCACAAAGGAAATAACAAACCTGCAGGCCATCGATGAAAATAACAAGTGATATGCTGCGCTATGAACGACCGTCAATTTTTAATGCATTTCAACAACTTTAGTGGGAGTGAATGAATGAGTGATCTGAAATCAGTCATTAATAATAATTAGAAAAAAAATAAACATCGTTATTTAAATGAACTGCAACGTCAGGTTCCTCTTTTTTACAAGTGAGCTTGAATTACGTTCTGGATCTTCATAATAAGTCAAAAGTTTGAATAATAAAATTAAAAATCCCATCAATTCTTTGCACAAACTTATTTCATTAGAATAAGCCATGAAGCTCCTTTTTACAAGAGGAAAGTGAACGTTTTCTGCCCCAGACATCTTTTTATAATTCCAACTGTTTTAAAATATACATAAAGACTAAGTTCTTGGCTTCCGTTTCCGGCATGAAGGTGTTTGGTGGCGGTGATTGTGTGTTGCTGAATTTGGCCAATTACAGTGAGATTTGAGGTGAGTCAATAGGCAGAGTGTGAAGGAAGGGTTTTTGGAGTGAATGATTGAATGTTCAAAATAATAGAAGTGAAGAAGTGAGTGATATTTTGAGCGTTTGAGTCAGTTTTGGGGTAGCCTGAGAGATTAGTTTGTTTGACTTGTGGAGCAGGGTGGGGAGACCGTTGCAACCCAGTAGCAGATTCAGGGTAGGATAGGTAGGGAAAAGCACGGAAGAAGACAAGGTAGCAGGGTGAGGTAGTAGAGTGACAACAGAAGTTACGCAAGTTACGTAGGGCGATACACGAGAATTATTAAAATCAGTTTGATGGATAGCGGGAACTCCGACGAGGAAATGTTCTGTACGCCGAAGCGTGAGGAAAAAGGGCGAAAATATCGAAAAACAGTAGAAAGGGAGAGATTGAGGGCGGAGAGTTTTGGTTCAATCGAGAAACTTGTGAATAGGAAGAGGGACAGGGCGGAGAGAGGAAGTATTGAGGATAAGGTAGAAGCAGGATCCACCCTAAAAAAATCAGAAAATGTACAGAACGCCACCGGGAAAAGACCCAAATGAAGCGGGGGAAAAATACAAGGGGAAAGATGAAGACAAAGTTGAACATAGAGAGCCAACAGAAGAAAATTTACAGTTAGATGACAGTTGTGATATGATGATAGAAGTAATGGGGATATATTAAGAAAAGCAGAAAAAACGGGAAGAGGAAATAAGGAAATAAATTAGGCGGGAAATGGCCGAACTTAGGAAAGAAATGGAAGAAGTCAGGGAAAAGTTAGAGAAAACGTTCCAGGCGTTGGAGCAAAGACTAGAAAAGCAGGAAAAGCCCAATAAAAATGTAGAGGAGTTGGAAGGTAGAATAACAAAAAATAGAAAGCTTAAACCTGGAGTTTGGAGTTGGGGAGAGCGGGATTGAGGAGAAGGAGAGGCTGAGAATAATAGAAAAGAAAGAGAGAGAAGAAACAAAAAGAAACATAGTGATAAAGGGTCTAAGATTAGAAGGGCAGGAATTGAAGGAATGAGTAGAAGATGTGCTAAAAAGGATAGATGCTAAAGTAGGGATAGAAGAAATGCGAAGTATAGGAAGGGAAACGCCAAATGAAGAAAAAATGGTACTAGTGACACTTATGAAATGGGAACGTAAAAGGGAAGTGATGGCAAGGAAGGTGTTGTGATATGGAAGCTCGGAGAGAATAGAGGAAGTGTATGACTGGATACGGGCGAAGAAAGGGAAGACTTGGTAAGATATGAGGTGCCGGGAAACTAGAAGAGAAAGGAACAGGAGATAGAAAAATAAGAAATGGTAAGAAATAAAAAGAGACGAGAAACGATATAAGGGAAGAATGGAGAATATGTTACTGGAATATAGCAGAATTGGAGAGAAAGGATAGGGACTTTATGAGAAATTTGGCGCAATGGAATGTAGTAGTAATGATGGAGACGTGGCTAGATGAAAGGGGATGGGAAAGAGTAAGGGTTAGGTTACCAAGAGATTACAAATCGGAAGTTCAAAATGCAAATAGGAAAAAGAAAAAACGCAGAGCAATGAGAGGAATGGTGATGAGAGTAAGGAACGAATGTATAACAGGAAAGGATAAGAAGTGGTGGTTTAAGTGAATGCTGATATGCAGGAGAAATCAGAGGAGACGAGGGAATTGATGGAAGAGAATAAGCAAGAGATTAGGCTCATAATAGGAGAAGATTTTAATGCGAGAAGAGGAGATAGAGGAGAAAGGGATTGGGGTGGAGAGCAAGAAAGAAAATCCAAAGACAAGATACTGAATGGGGAGGGAAAGAAATTGTTAGAGAGTCTAGGGAAGATAGGATAGATTTTTTCTAAACGGAAGTATAGAGGGGATGAGGAAGGGAAATATACACGTTCAGGAGGAATTAGGGGAACGGTAATTGATTATGTGGTAGTGGACGACGAGGTAAGAGAGAAAGTTAAGAAACTAGAGGTAGGGAATTATAAAGATTCGAGTCACTTTCCCATGATAGTGACAGTACAAGGAGAAATGAGTATTAACAATAAGGCTTAAAAGAAGCAAAAGTATAAAGAGCAGGAAGAGGAGATTGGTCAACGGAAGGTACAGAGCAGTTTAAGGAAAAAGTCAGGAATATCAAAATGAGGGAAGGAAATGTAAACGTGGAAATGGAAATAATGATAAGAGAAATGAAAAGAGTATTAGAGTGCACAAGCAAAAAAGAAGTTAGTGAAGGCGGGGACAGAAGTGGATGGGATGAGGAATGCAAACATAAGAAGAAGGAAGTAAGAAGGAAATTGAGACAATGGAGAAAAGAGACAAGTAGTGTAGAAGAATATAGGAGAAAAAAGAAGGAGTATACTGAGTTGTGTGATCAAAAAAAGAGGAGGAAAATAAAAGGTTTGAAGAAGAAGCGGAGGCTAGGACGGAAGAAGAGGTTTGGAAGATGGTAAATAGAGAGAGAAGAAGGAAAAGAGTAAACCAGGATATTGAGATGGTATTAGGTATGATGAAAGATGGAAAGGCACCTGGTATAGATGAGATCATAAATGAAGTCTGGAAATATGGGGGGATAGAATTAGTTGAATGGACATGGATAATGTGCAATAGAGTGTGGAGAAGATGGGAGTGGCCAGAGTTATGGCAAGAAGTTGTAGTGATACCAATAGTGAAGAAAGGAAAAGAGAGGGAGGTTGAAGATTATAGAGGAGTGACACTAATGCCAACATTGTATAAAGTATATGTGACTGTTTTATCGGAAAGATGAAAGAAAGAAGTGGAGGAAAAAAAGATAGAGCCTATGAATCAGCTAGGGTTTAGAAAAGGGATAGGGGTGATGAACAACATATATGTTCTGAACTATCTGGTAAATAAGAGGAGTAAAAGGGAGAAAGGGGCCATGATAGAAATGTTCGTGGACCTAAAGGCGGCCTTTGACTCATTAGACCGAGGCGAGTTAGAAAAAGTTATGGTGAAGAAGAAATGAAGAGAAAGGGATGGGCAGGAGTTAGTATGGGAGAGGAAAATATATATACACTGGCATACGTGGATGATATAGTGTTGATGGCAGAGGATGAGGAAGGGATGGCGGGCTTAATTACTAGATTAGAGTAATACTTAGAGCGCAAAAAGTTAAATTTAAATGTAGAAAATACAAAGATAGTGAGGTTTAGAAAAGGAGGAAAAAAAGAAAGAATGGACATTGAGATGTAAGGGAATGAGATTATAAGAAGTTAAAGAGTTTAACTATGGCCAGTATTAGGTTATGGAGTAGAGATATGGGGATGAAACGAAAGGAAAGAGATTAAGTGTTCACAAGAAAAGTCTATAAGGTGGACGCTAGGGGTACAGTGAAGGACGCCGGGATATATGGTGAGAGAAGAAGCGCAAAGGGATAAATTAAGTACTAGACCGAGTAAGAGGGCATGCCATTTTCAGACGAAGCTCTTGGAGGGGAAGGGAGGGAAGTGAGCGAAAAAGTGCTCGATGGAGGTAGATGAAAGGAGAGAGTGGGCGATGGAATTAACACGATGGGAAGGAGGGAGTTCTTTGAAGTTAAAGATATAGAAGACAGGACTGGAGTAAACTATAAAGAAGTGGAAAATAGGGAGAGGGAAAGACAATTAATAGAAAGATGGGGGATGAGTAAGGAATCAAAATATAATAAATGGTATAAGACGATAAAAAAGAAAGGAGTACCAAAGTATTGAGAAAAGGGATGGGGAGAGAAAAGATGAAACAGAATAGCAAGGTTTAGATTGGAAAAGAAGGTAACGGCCGGTGTGTATTGGGAAAATAAAGAGAACAGGAAGTGCAGAATCTGTGAATGGGAAGAGGAAACATGGGAGCATGTATGGGAAGGATGTAGGATAAGAATGGAAGATAAAGGAAGCTGGCAAGAGAATGTGATAAAGATTCTAGGGGAGGATGGTTTAAGGGAAGAGTGGATGCAGAAGTTAGAGGGTGCTAGGGGAGCGAATGAGAAAGAATGAAAGAATGGATGAAAAAACAGTAAAATGGAGGCACAAGAGAAGTGAAAGAAAAGGGAAACGGAAGCCGCTTAAATTAGATGCGTCAAGATTTGTAAGTAATGGTTATGTAATAGCTTTAGTAGATTGAGATGCGTTTGCGTTATCGCGCTCTCTCCCTCTCTCTCTCTCTCTCGCTTGCACTCTCGCTTTCGATCACTCGCTCACTTGTTCGCTAACACGTCCCAAATTGCACTATCGTCAAGAATTAGAAATAAGTATCTAGATATAAGATTTTCTGTAAATAGGTGTAAATAACTGTAAATAGTGAGGATAAGATTTTATAAAATATGTAGGCGGAAGGATTGGAAGTAATGGAAGTCATGTGAAACCTCAGGGAACACACTATGAATAAAGAAGATTATTATCAATGATGCAATGGCGCCATCTAGCGAATCGTCGCAGGGGCTAATTTTTCCAAACCGAGGTAAGTCGATAAATAAAATTTCTGCAGAGCCCATTTCTAAAGTTGTCGGTAAGGTAGATCAATAGGGCAGGGCATGTAGACTTCCTCAGTGATGCCATCTATCGGACACTTTTGGTACTAAACTATCGAAATTTATTTACCTCATATTTCAAAAATCGGACATAGAGACATTGTAGAAATATTGAGGTAATTTTCTGTGTTACTAGGGTTATGTCACATTTTTGACGAAAATGAGATTTTTACTTCAATCGATTCGCAAAATAAAAGTGCACCTTTCTACACAAACGAGAATTCTGAAAAACAAATAGATTTTTTTAAATAACAAGTTTTTTGCGATTTAAAATTGTAATTCTCTGCAGGATAAAACCTTAAGTCACTAAAAAGTTGTATTTGGCCGCTGGCGCCAGGTATGACAATACAACTCAGAACGACCGTATGTCGACTCGCGGTCTTTTTTACTTTTAAAAGCGTCCAGGCTCCGTCTTCAATACAATGAGGTCGAGTACTATTTTACGAATTCCAGATAACAATACGTTCGCACAGTAACGGCACAGTGTCTGCAGGCGCTGCAGGTACATTTGCAGGCCGCAACAGCAGAACGTCAGACAGATGCTGGTCCATATGCGGCTCAATACGCATTCATGTACAATATGTCAGCACAGTGTGATGGCACCCTGCTGGTAGCATGCCGTATCATGAACTCCTCGAAGTGCCTACATTATGCACTCATCCCTTATGAGAAAAAAATATTGGTAAGTATTGAATCTAATACTTTCTTCACGAATAAGTATTGGAAATCCAATACTTTTTCGCGAAAAAAGAATTGGATCCAATACTTACCAATATTTCTTTTTCATAAGGGATTAATTTGAAAGGGAACGGGGTTAGCGTGATGGGGAGTAGTTTAAGGTGTTGCTTGAATTAAATTGAAAATATATATTTGAAACATTTTATTGTATAGCTATATGTATAGTTACATGTTCCCCGTAACAGAATACCCCTCCGTCGGTCGCAATACGATCTAACAGATCAGGCGGAGGCATTTTCATCACCCCCCCCCCCTATGTAAGATGGCGCTACGCGCCACCATTCCCTGTAGCTTCCTACCTCGGGAAGGCCCACTGAACCTCCCCACTCAGTTTTCCCTCAAACGTTACAGTGAGTTGTCGCAGCGCCCAAGATCTGTGAAGCACAATGCGACCCAACTCGTCACACCTATGATTTTTTCTAAGCAGCCTCTCTCTAGCGAATCTGAGAAAGACTAAACTATTATATATGTATGATAAATGAAGTTTCGTAGTGGTTTGAATTTTTTTCTCCAATTGTATCTGAGGCCTTAATTTTTAAAACACTATGTTGACGGATTAAAAAAGGCGGTTTTGTATTTCTCTAGTTTCTACTAATAGAACAATTTTTTCCCCAACCTTTTTTCCTTTAGCTGACTATCTAGATCCCTAAGAAGGCCAGGGCGAAGGGAGGGTCTTCCAATTTCAAGGGGAACAGAGGTTATGACAATTTCAAATTGTGTGTCTGTCAGACTCAATGTGACGATCGAAGGCGCCCAAAAATTGCGACCAACGAAGGGATACATGATGTGGAGTAGAAAAAGTAAAATAAATTTACATTTATTTCACACGCTAAATGCCCCGCAATACTTTCTAATACAAATTCTTTGTATTTTATAAGAACTATTCATTTAGCGAGTAGATTAAGTACACCGGCACACAAAAAAAGTGGTCTGCCCGGCGGACTGCTCCGGCATATCTATATGTTTTTGGGGTCGCTGAAGCCGAATACGGGGTCCAAATACCCAATTCAGCTCGCATTTTTTCAAAAAACGCAAAAATAGACGTAGAATCGACGAAAACAGCGATTTTTCTTGTATATTTTACAAAAAAAAAAGTATTTTCATGCCCGGTGGACTTAACCAGCATCTCTATATGTTTTTGGGGTCGCTGAATCCGAATCCGGGGTTCAAATATCCAAGTTAGCTCGTATTTTTCAAAAAAAAAAAAAAAACGTAAAAATAGACGTAAAATTGACGAAAACAGCGATTTTTCTTGTATATTTTTATAAAAAACAAGGTATTTTTATGCCCAGTGGACTTAACAGCATATCTATATGTTTTGGGGGTCGCTGAATCCAAATCCGGGGTCCAAATAACTAAGTTGGCTTATATTTTTCCGAAAAATGCAAAAGTGGACGTAAAAATGACAAAAACAGCGATTTTTGCTGTATTTCTTGGGTAAAAATGGAACTTTCTATGTCTAGTGAACTTAATTACCACACCGTTACAAAAAATCAAACTTTAGTATTTTAAATTTTGTTTGTTTCCCAAATTCTGGGAGACACGACTTTCCTCTTTCGGAATCTGTGAGTGCGAAACCGTAAAGATCCGTTAACAACCAGAGATAGCAAATTTGGACGATTACATTACACTCTCATGAATGAGAATGTAAAAAGGAATGAAAAAGTGAAACGCAAGTACAAAATTATATTAAACTTGTAATATATTGTTACATGTACATGTATTGAAATTCACACATTTTAATTTGTACGGTTTTGTATTGAGATCCTTCTAAATTGTATAATATGAAGTTGAAACCATCAACGAATTATCGGTTTTGAGTATTAAAAATTTAATACGTAAGTGATCGTTCACGTATTAAGTAACACGTTTTTCTATTGTTTAAATAAAGATAAGAATGAAATTGGCATTATTTTAAGAAGGAAACATCGATATAAAGAAAAGAAAAGCATATTATACTTGAACGGCCCCTAATTTTGAACTAAAAGCGTGTTAAGTGAATTAAACAATTTATCCTTGAATAAGTTAAAAATTGAATTATTTTAGTTCTAGAAATTATTACATTCTCATTATTATGAGAAATATTGTTTTCATGTGAAAATCGACTATCGCGGATTTCTATTTTTGATATTTTGAATAAAAATTCAAAAAGAGCATTTTCAAAAAAGTTGAGATCACTTTCCACAATTTAAAAATTTTGTGTGCGGGTATTCGTACTACTTGGAAGTTCGACCAACTCGTCCTAATGACTTTATTCGATAAAACACAAATTATCATAGTTATAGCATTTTCAAAATAAAAAAAAAACATAGGAAAATGACAATTTTACCAAACAGCGCACGATATGAAAAAAGTCAAGAAAAAAAACGTTTCTTTTTGGAAGCCCTACAAAATTATCAGAACAACTTTCTTAATTTTTTTGAAAAACCGAAAATTAAAATTTTGATCTCACAAAGATGAAGTGATACAATATAAGCTGGTATGAATCATTGTTCTTATTTATTACACAACTTAAAATTTTTTATAAATTTCAGATTTCTGGACCAATCACAATTGATTTTAAGACTTTTTTTTTCATAGAATCCGAATCTAAAATCGAAAGTAGTGAATTGACTCGTTTTAGAACAACATGGGATAAAAAGTTCCGAAAACGGGCTTCTGGTCCAATGAACACGTTTTGCTCGAAAACTGAAGTATTTTTTATTTCGGATTAGAATTCTGCTGGAGAAAAATCATCGGAATAAGCTGTCAATGGCCCGATAAAAAATGAGTGTTAATTAGTTAATTATTAATTGGTCATGCCCATAAAATGAAAAAACTTGAGCTTTCTTTGGTATCAAAGCTCTATTTATGATCTTTTTTTATTATTCAACTGACTCTTACTCACATTTTTATATCTATAACAATCTTATCCTCATTCCTAAATGTGATATATAATTCCTGGAGAAAGCCTTTACTTTTCAACATCTTTTTTACAGTACCGTGAATTAAGGAAATATGGAGAAACAAAAATAAGAGAAGCGCTTAATTTTGCATTGAAAAGAAGCATCCGTTACAAACTTGCGACAGAATTCACGTGGTGTGGCGAAAAAGAAACTACAAAGTTCAGTGATTCTAAAATGGTTGCACTCTTGTTTAGTGAGTACAGACAAAATATAGGCCTTGAACTACACAAATAATACTTTATTGCAATAATAATAATAGCTGTGGAAAACATGGATTCTCTAAATCATATTCATTTTTGTAATTCCAGGAGTAATGCAGAAATGTCCTAATTTCCAAAAACCAGAATCACAAACAGCATTCAAGTTAGAAATGATTGAGGTGTTAAGAAATGCAAAACAAAGGTACCGAACTAGTCTGAAACCTCGCCGAAAAAACAAAATATATCAAGAGACTGAAGTAGGAAAAAAAACTCGAGTCTAAAAATTGAATTTAGTTTCTTATGTCAATAAAAAATTCTTTAAAATACTCAGACCGAATCCATTTCAAATCAGGTAGGCAGTGGAACTTTAAGTCACAGAATAGGTCGCTCTTGTTTTTTAAAGGGAAATAAAACGATACGTATTCAACGTTTTAATGGAAAAAATTTCGCGAAGTTATGCGTAATTAATTTTTCAAAGGTGTTTAAAAAAAATAAAATTATTTTAAAACCTTTATCACTTTTGATCTAATTAAGATATTTAAGTTTTCTTTCCTGTCCCTTGTGAGGTTTACTGCCCCTTTTCAATACTGGATTGAAAATTTAAAAAATATAGAGAATAAAAAACATGGCGGCGAGTGTCCCGAAAATATTAAAAGATGATTTTCTCAAAGTGAAAAAACACTTTTATGGTTAGAATAATTTTTTAAAACAATATACAGTGCTTTAGCCAGCCTGAAGCTTACGTGATTTTCTGCCTTATTAGTTAAAATTTAGAAAGAAGAAAGTTGTGGTTTTTGAGAATATAATCTTCGTCTATTTTAAAAAAAAACCCTCCGCCATTTTGCTAATTTTCCATATTTTAAACATTTCCAACCGCATACCGAAAATGGACAATAAACCTTACCAGAGGCAGCCGCAAAGAAAGGTTAAATATCTCAATTAGGTCAAAAGTGATGAAGGTTTAAGAAATATATTTTTTATTTTCCTTTAAAAACAACACATTTCATGGGCGATTGATGCTCTGATTGGAAGTTGTACTGCTTGTCTGATTCGAAATGGATTGGGTCTCCAATATTACAAATTTTTATTAAAAAAGAAGTCTGTTTAATGTAGATGTTCTTTGAACCCTTTCAATGATTATAAATGTTGTCTTAGGATTATAGTGTTTTAACTAAAAGGCGCAAGAACGTGTTTGATAAGACTAGAACGTAAATGTTAGCCTTGTCTATTTATGAATCAATAGTTACTCACAGTTAAGTTCGTTTTATAATTATAAATTTATTTGCATCCAAAATGGTCTTGATACGTGTTTAGAGATAACCAAAGATCTTATGTTTTAATAGTTTTCTTATTCGAAGTGCAAAAACCATCGGATTAGACTCTATCGAGTTCTAACATTTCTAAACTTATTGAAATCGTAGTCTATTTCATGATTCAAGGGTCTTCGTACACCCTAAATTACAACAAATGTTCTCTTAAGATTATAGTGATTTAAACAAAAAAGTGCGACAAAGGGCGTGATGATACTGAAAAGTAAATCTTAGCGTTAATGATTTAATAAAAAAAGCTTTTAAATTGCGTTTGTTTTACGATTATATATTAAATTTATCTCCTTTGATGAGAATTATATGTTATAGTAATAATTAGATAAAAAATAAAAATTTATTTATATGAAAAAGAATAAAAATATTATTGATTAAAAACAACTGCCTCTTCACCTTCTCATTCTTATTGACATTGTACTAATTTTCAGCATTCTAAACAGTGACAGAAACAATTAATGTTGTGCATAGCATTTAGATTAAATGACATCTGTTTTTCTTAACAATGTTATAAACTTGTAATATTTTAAAAACTTCAAATCATTGCGTAACTGCGTGAGAGAAGTATGCCGACGCACGCGTGCCCCCACGTTGTGCGGCGCATATGCAACGCAATTGTTGACACATATGTCTCAAACCTTGCCCTCACGACGTTCGTTGTTGGTAACTTTTTTTTGAGGCTGCAGGCGGCACCAGGGGTGATCCATTTGATTTAGAAAGGCTGATGCTATACCTACGGTAATTAACGTGAATGAAGCTTCCGAAACTAAACCTACGTGAAATGGCAAAAAGTTCCGAAATCCAACGATGGCGGCGCTAATGTTCGATTGCGCGAAATTCAAAACCGAAATTAGAAATATGTATAATTCTGGAAGTTTAAGCAGAGTCTGTACATGAATATAAGTAATTTTCAGAATTCAAGTAAAAAACAAAGTCAGATTCTTTACTACAATTTTGTTCTAATTATTATTGCCAGCTGTGTATATAAATTGTTTAGTGTATTGCAAATAATTTAATTATAAGAGGCATTCTCTGGAAAACGGGCCAGTCTGAACAAAATATAACAATATTATTTTTTATTTAAAATATGGCTTTTTGTAGTAAATTTTCCAAGCTCTCGAATAGAAGAAATAAAATTAAAACAAAAGAAAAAAAAATTGATCGAAAAAGTTTGTAAAAAAAAACTTATATTTTTTATATATTTATTTATTTATTATTTTTTTTTTATATATTTGTTGTACTTATGCCTTTTTCGATTTTTAAATAAGTCTCGAAAATGTGGTTGTTATGTCTCCTTTTAACCCCGAAGAGGAAATTATTAGTTGAGGAGTTATAAACTTCATTGCATAACTTTAAAACAAAGTCATAACCTTTAATTTCACTTAGATGTGTAAAAAGCATACATAATAACTTTTAGGCTCATTATTATATTTATAGCTCAAAAAACAAAGGTAGACAAATGACTTTCAGACTTGATAACCAACAAAATCGGATTTTTTCAGGAGAGCGAAATAAAAAAAAAGATAAAACAAAAGTGAGCTAAAGTGTTTATGAATTGAGGCCAAAAAAGTAAAATAAAATAGAAATTCAGTTCCGAGAAGTAGAACATGGAATTTGATAATCTCAAAGTGACAAGAACCTAAAATCGGATCAAGTTCGTCTGCGAATCACGATAAAAAGTGCAATTTTCAGTTTAAACAAAAAATAAATACTCACTTCCAAGATATTGAGTTTTTGAATTGGAAGAAAATGAGTTTGATTATAAAAAGTTAACCAATTCCGAGTAAATCATTCAAGAATCGAAAATTTAGTGTGACGTTATCACACTATAATAATGTCAAGAAATATTCTTTTTGAATTAATGAATTTTTAACCAAATCGTGGATATTACGATAAAATAATTAAACTTTGAACATAATACATGAATTTTCTATTAAACAGTTGAATTTTCAAATAAAAGAGATCAATTTTCAACCAAAAATGTAATAGTTACTTTTTCAGCTAAAGAAATTATTTTTAATAAACGAATAAATTTTTAAAAAATTAGTGAAATTTTCAACCCAAAAAGATTTTTAAAAGATTTTTATTTTACCCTTTATCTTTTAAACCTTTGCCTCAGGTTTACATGAACCTCCAAATGTGCATGCCATTTCTAATTCGTAATATTCGATTTTCGGATACAGTGGTTTCTTCATATTTTTCATCGCCGTAACTTTACTGCTTCTTTTTTTGCAAAACTTTTGCCGTTCCTCCTCTTCAAAAACACTAAGAGTTTGCAGAATCTCATCGTAACTCTCAAAAGACGTGTCAACTTCAAATAAATCTGGTTTAGAATGATTACGTTTTCGCTTAGACATTTTGAAAAATGATGTTGTCAGTGCCAAATGCAAACTGAAACTGAGGTATCTGGCCTAATTGTAGCTCTAAGATTCTAAGCTCTAAGGTTTCATGATAATTATTTCGAATTTGCAACTGAGCTCAATTTAAATTTAATTGAAAATTTCACAAGGTGACAGTGCCGGGAAAAAACACAAACCCAGACCGACCGGCGCGGCAAGGACCCCCTGCGGAGCGACTACTCAAAAACAAATTCAGGTCTATAAATAAAAAAAGAATAATTCTAAACGAAAAATATAATAGCGGACTTTTCCACAAAAAGGAATTAACTTTCAGCCAACAATAGATTAATTTATTTATTTTAATGCAATGTAATATTTTTAAATTCTTCGATTTATAGTTGAAGATTTAAAAACAAAAATCATTCAAATTTGATAAATATTTGGTTAGATTAGACGATTTAAAATTTAAAAGTTAAAAAATGTGTTGTTTAACATCAGAACTAATAATTTTTAATTTTGCAATTGAAATTGTAATGGTTGAATTTAAAAAAAGTATGATCAACAATTTGAAAAATAATATAATAATTGAAAAAAATAATAGAGTTCTAAAGAGTGACCCTTCTGTCGCGAAACCCATCTGTCCTAAACTTATAAACATGCAGACAAATATGTCAAAGTCAAGGTGTTATATACTTAAAATAACCAGTGTCAATAAGTGGCTTCATTTAAATTTTTAATTTTTAACCCATCACGTAAACCCGCGGTCTTCTTTCAAATTTGAACACATTTTGACAACACTAGCGCCGCCATCTATGCACTTCGGAACTTTTTCATTTCCCGTAGGTTTAGTTTCGGAAGCTTCACTCACGCTAATTATCGTAGGAATAGCCACTTCGCAAAAGTAACTAGAAAGTAGCAAATCACATATAGAAATTTACATGATGGTCAGATGATTATGCCCTTAGGCAGAATGAGAGTCTCAATGAATATGTTTATAACGATTATCTGACGTAGAATATATGATTTTGGGTTTCAAGTATTATACAGTTTAATGATCAAGGAAGATATATTATTGAACAACCCTTCTAGAAATAATTAATTGAAAACTATTCAGAACGATAGAAAGAAATTTGAATTGTTTCTAACCGAGTTTCTTAATCGTGTGTGCACGATTGGGAACGATTGAGTGTTGCAAAGTTTCAATCACGTTCAATCGTTCCCAATCGGGCCAATCGAAATCGGAATTGACCGATTGGATAGGCCTTTGGTATACTCTTTTAGTCTCGTAAACAATTTACTCCTATGACATTTTTCGATAAAATGAAAATTTTTAGAGTTACATCATTTTGAAAATCCAAATAAAGAAACGAAAATTAACATTTTCAGCCAAACAACGCACGATACGAAAAAAAGTCAAGACAAGAAAAATGTTTCCGTTTGCACGCCCTACAAGATTATCACAACGACTTTTTAAATTTTCTAGAAAAATCGAAAATTCACATTTTTATTGCACATAAAATAATGCAAAATTTAATTTTACGGTCAAACTATGCAAGATACGACATATGAGGATTAAACAAAAATTGTGCAATCAAAAAAGATCTACCAATTTGTTATTGGTTACTTTTTGATAGGATGTGTAGTTTTTGCTTCATTCGTAAAAAATAACATTAACAGTTCAAAAATCTGCCCGATAAGTGGCCACATTCTCATCAAAACTTTGTTTATTTCATTTCTTTTTCATCTGCTGTGTGGATTTTCACAATATTTCATTTTTTTATGTTCTCAATACCATTACGAACGATTAAACCAATAAAATAACTACATTAATGCTCATGGTACTTGAAAATTTGTATTTTTACATTCTCATCTAGAGAAGGTATTAGATTTGTGTAAAATTTTACCCTCCCCCCCCTCCCTCGTTTTTTGTCAAATGTTCACGTTTTGAGACCCCCTGAACATAAAAAATCGGCTTTTACGAATGTATCTGCATGTATGTATGTATGTATGTATGAATGTATGTATGTATGTCTGTCTGCGAGTACAAAAACTCTCGAAAGAATTCACCGATTGTATTGGCCTTCGGTATACTTTTTCAGTCTCGTGAATGAAAGGTCAGGTTCGCTAGCCAGCAATTTTGGATGGAAATTCAAAAAGTAAGCGCATTTTTAAAATTTTTGAGGCCATGTTTTTTTTTAAATTTCAAAATTATATGTGCGGGTGTTAATAGTGCTCTAAAATTCAAACAATTTATTACAATGACAGTTTTCGATAAATTGAAAATTTTCATACTTACAGCATTTTCAAAATTCAAAAGAGGAAACGAAACCTGAGATTTCCAGCCAAAAAACGCACGGCACAAAAAGAAGTCCCGAAATAAAAAGGTTTTTCTTTTTACACGCCCTACAGGATTATCATAAAGACTTGTTGAATTTTTTGGAAAAATCGAAAATGCTCATTTTTATTGCACAAAGAATAATGAAACATTAAAAATTTAATTTTATGTTTAAACTGCGCAAGATACGACAAATGATAATGGAACAAAAATTGTGTCAAGTGTGTAAAGTAAATGGCAGTATGCCCAGTGGCAGACTGCGGAAAGAATGGTTAGAATGTGTGAATGAGACCTCAATCCGAAAAGACATAAGAAGCCATGGAAACAGGAGACCTTGCATGAAAAAAATGCATAGACGTGAAGGAAGCTAGAGAAGTGTGCCAGTACAGAAAGGTGTGGCGACAAATAGTTTATAGAAACAATGTGAGTAGAGTGAATAACGCCTGAAACAAAAGACCTGGGATACTAATGGGCTCGAGTGAGGAACCTCACATAACAACCTTATAAAGCTCTTCACTTCGGGTGATCGCTAGAGAGATTGATCAGTAACCTGGGTCGGAGCCATTTTGCGGAACGAACGTGTTATATAAATAAATAACACGAAAATTCTAGATCAATCTAAAAAATATATACCTCCTTTCCAACACTAATATTTTCCAACCGATCATTTTTAATTAATTTAACAATTATTTAAAAAATTTATCATATGTATGCTCCAAATACGACTAAGATAATTTTGTTCTCCCCTTTTCAGATAGTTGGAAAAAATCTTTCTGATTGTACGATTTTTTAGAATGATATGGAAATATACGCTGAAGTAAAGAAATTTCCTTCTTCATTTTAAAACAAATGCATGTTTAGTCATTTTTATCTGAAGTATATAGAACATAACATATGGTCGTTACGTAAGCGCTCTCAAACTTTTGGATTTCTATTATACGATGAACAGAAACGAGCGTGGAGCGCGAGGTTTACATGATTTTTAAACTAAATATCGAGCGCGAAGCGCGAGTGTCTTGATGGGAATGTGTTTCTTAAGGTCGATAGAACCTTAAGTAAATTAGTTCTTCTTTTTATGTAAAATTGGCATAATTAAAACAAAAGCAGGTCATAACGATGAATCTTACTAAGAGAGTATTTTCCGGCAAAGCACGCAATAGCGAGTACACAAAGTGCGAAAACCTAGAGGAACCGAGCTTCAAGCGTCAGGCAAATGTGTCCGAGCGTGTAGCACGAGGTGAATACATTATCGAGCGGGGAGCGCGAGATCCAACAAGTGCGCACCCTAGGCGCGCTCAAACAAGCAAGCGAAGCGAGCCGCGCTCTAAGCACGCGATGAGAATGTGCCCGCGAAACGGGCAGATTTTTTCGTTTATATTTTGGTCCATATAAAATTTAAAAGTCCTACGATAACAATTCGTATGAATTGTCTGATCTAGCTGTATTTCGGGCGAACCAGTATAGACCTAAAATTTGCATACCTTGTGGCGCTCGTAACCCAAAAGCTTTCAATAAAATTGCATTCTCCTGAGGAACTAGCCTGCGAGCTAGCTTGAAAATGAAAGGAATTATGATTCCAAAAGTAAAAGAAAAACACAATTTTTCTTCAATTAACTTTCTGGTTAGTGCCTAAAAGGAAAGTTACTTAAGACGTAACTTATATGCGGGTATATTGGCATGGGGACATGTTTTTCCACGAGGCTGCGATTGTGAATGCATGTGTGTGCATCGATTTAAATTATGCTATTTTTCCTTTTTTTCTGTCAAAGTTGATACTAGCAAACCTAGAATTAAGAAAAATAGATGTAAAAATTATTGAAACACCGACACGAACGAACTTTCGTGCATTTGCACACGCGACCTTAGCGGATATACGCGCACCCACGCGAGAAACACGCTTTGTCCTCCTTCCACCTAGAGGCCTGCGTAGCGCTGTCTCGTTCTTATAAGCAACCACAATATGCCTGACGGTCACAACGACTCCATGTGCTTCAACCAGCCATGCTTACTTCCCTCTCTCTTTCCTTCTCTTTTCAAGCTCTTCTACCATGAGCCCGTCTCTCTCTCTCCCGTTTAAATTGACTACTGCACTGGCTGACATCATGAGCACGTGGGGGGATACCAAAACAATAACACGTGATTGCTCAGCAGTAATTGGAAACATAAGTACCCAAATTGCTATGTACAAAATTAAGGTTGGAAATAATACACCGGATTAAAACTCAGGTTTAAAATTCTAACCTGCATCAATTTTGATGCAAATTGAATTTAAAATGATAACGTGTAAAGAAAATACAGAAAATCTTAGCTCACTGAATGCTGAGCAGGTGCAAAAATTCAAGCAAAGGCATTAAGCTACATAATTTCCACACACCTACAAACATAACTTCCATTCTCACGGCGATTCCCGTCTACTCTCATCCCAATTTTTCAAATCATCATAAATCCATACCTAATCTACTCCAACTATGAACCTTCGAGGCACATTGAACAAAACTCATCATCGCAGTATCTTGGACAACCTGGCACAAGCTGGAACTACCAAAACTTTTTTCCGTCCGAAGTCGGGATCTGAAATTGATGCAATTTTTTTGGGAAGTCTAGTCCGTAAGTTGCCACAACGACCTATCCCGGTTAACTGAACTATACCTTTTTCATCATGGTGACAGGAGTGAGGCGCCGAAATCGATGGATTCAACCATTTAAATTAAATTTTACAATTCGGACGTAAAATAAATTCAAAATCTCCAGCCAACGGGAAGCAGGACCGTAACGGAAGCGTTCGTTTTTCGTCACATCCTATCCGGTTCAAGAAAATAAATTTTCAAGATCCTTCATCGATTTGTAAACCATGGAGAAAATATCGTAAAATAATTCCATAACATGTTCACAAATTAATGAACGTAACGTAACGGGAGTGTCGTTTTTCTCGCGTCTTATCCGGTCTGTTAAAAAGCAACATTTTTGACATTAGTCCAGAGTGAATTCCACCTTTTCGAATCTCAAAACGAAAAAGAGAAACTTTCTCATAAAGGCTATATTTCCCTTTCATAGGGAAGTTATACATTTTGTATTTCCTATAGAAGCGAATTAATGAAGTGGCGGGTGTTGGCGCATGTCTCGTGTATGTGTTGCGAACACAAGGAAAATTTGTGAGCTGCATCAATTCCATTTTTGTTTCAACATTTGTCATTTTTTTTTTGGCATGATTCGGCTTATTCGCCGTCAATAAATGCAGTAAATTCTAGAATAATTGTTGACTCAACAAAAATGTATTATTGGCTTCAGCAAACTTATTGTTTTCTCTAGTTAAGTCTTTCAGAACAACAATTTTTAGCTGAGATTAGGGAAAATTTATCAACAAAATAAAATACAGGGAAGGCGAGTTTTTCTTGTTTTCCTTCAGTTTAGGGAGCCTCCTTCATCGTATAGGATTTAATACCATTGACTTTCTTGCCTCAAAAACTATGGGATTTTTAAGCATCTTTCTTTCATCCGAAGATTTTGATTAAAGCTAAAGCAAAAACATTTTGTTCGTGCATGACAAACCGATGTTGAGAGCGATGGGTACATTCCCTGCTGTTCTTTCCATTTAGCTTACGCTACTAGTAACTTTTGTTACTAGGCAGCTGTAAATATATGCAAAAAATTCAACTCAGCTGATAAATTATCAGTTTTTAATTATGCCAAGTATGCCACAAATTTAATACTTGACAAAAAGTTTTGAATTGAGCTTTGTTTCAGATTAAATAAAAAACGCATGCCTTAGTTGTCTAGGGGGCCGCGCCTTCGCTAGCTTGGTATTTTAAATTTGGCAATATTCCTCATTTAGTGAAATATTGAAATTCAGTTTAAATTTGTCCTTCGAATATTCCTCCAATTGTCTCATGATGTTTGCCAAGCTTAATTTCAGCTTGAACGGAGAACTGACATAGGCCAGACAGCGGAACACTGAGAATTCAGCAGAATTCTACTTTTTTTATTCAATCAAAGCTTCATAATCTAACTAAAAAAGGGTGACATGTTTTCCGACTGTGGCTCACCTTCTTAAGGACAAGTGGTACCGTAAATCGGTGGCGCGTACGTGCAGCCATTGGCTCTGTTGCTCACGTTGAGATTTAGGCCCACGACTACTTCAGTCATGGACAAGAAATACAAGAAAGTCCAGATGAGAATTTCTCGATTTTAATCCGAATTTGCCCACTATTCGCCCGTCGTAGTGTCCGAACTTTCTGACTCCGTGACTCAGAATCCAGAAACCCCAGACGGCTAATACCGTCGCTGTCAAACACTGCAGAGAACTAGGCAGGGTATCCTCTTCCTAATCTGAGTATTGCGAATTGTTTTTAGTACGGAAAGGGAAGGGTAGCCTGTAAATAAGAATTATTTTGAATTGTAATGGAATAATTCCAATTGGGATCCTCCTGTCACTTGCCAACTCTGAACTTAGAGGAATGATTCCTCTTCGCCCATCGTAGTGCCCGAAGTTCCTGGTTTTGTATAAACAAAAATTGCAAGGGGCTCCAGCTGATAATCATCTTCACTTATCAATGACCGCAATTTCTCTCATTAAATTTTTTAACCCTTGGAAAAATACCCTATGAATCCCCGCGATAAGACAGACCCCTCACCACGATCTCGTAAAAGCGGGAGGAGGTCCGGGGAGAAACATAAGAAATCTGCCTAATTTCTCCGGTCGGCCATATACCGTGGCCAGGATTCCCTTGTCAAAAAGACAGTTTCTGTATGCACCGTACGTCGAATCATTCGAACGGAATACCACGTGCACAAAGTCGCCCCTGCGAATCAAAACGTGAAAATTTGGACGATCGATCTAGGATACGAAGAGGCCCTTCAACAAAGGAGACGCTCTTTTCTAGAAGAAAATCACCCCAATCTCGTTCTCATGTACCCAGAACGCGAAGTAGTACTAATTGTAGAACTCTCAAATAGCGTTATTTCAGACGACGATACTGTGATCATGGAACCAGTGATCGAAATTGTACATAAGGAATACTACATCGATCTAGGAAACTAAAAAAAAATTCCGGTGTTGTGCACCCTAGTCACACATCTAAGTTAAAATCTGAGTAGTCAAACTAAGATTTTTTTAATCACCCTAGATTATTAAATTATCAAGCTGGTACCAATTTTGGTCAAAAGAAACAAACCATTTTTGGTGTGATACGCCCTCACCACCCTTTTCCCACAGAAAATTAAATCAAATCAATGCCCCATGTAGCATCCAATCCGGTTTCCTTGGGAGGATGCCTAGAAACCCCCCCCCCCTCCGCCCTTCTAATGATTCCATACGAAAACACTCCCCGAATTCGAGATAACTGTATCAAATTCAACACTGCATGTTAAGAGCACTATATAACGACAATTTAAAGGATTAAATTTTCCTTTCTACGTGTTCCCCAACACCACCCCTTGTGGTCTTCATCCAGCTAGAGGGCTAACAGGTAGGCAAATTTTGAGACGATTTGTCCTCAACCGCGGATTTTCTATGTTGTATGCTCACGGTCGACACCGTGCATACTCTGTCACAATAAAAAGTCGACACGTAGATAATATCGACTGCAACGACGTAACATTAAAGCTAACCAACCTTCGCACCGCTCCAGGGCAAGATAGCAATATCATTATTACTCTGTGTCATGGAAAAGTAGAGGTACTTCCCATCGAATCAGGGCAAACAAAATTGTTTAAAGGAATTTTACGACCGAAAAACGCGACCCTTTAATGCAAAAATTGGAGACCGAGCTTAGGTTTTTAAGAAGGTTTGGGATAGTAAATTCGAAAGTATAGCCACGGACCTTACACAATAGTCAGATCCACTGAGAATGATAACGTGATTCTTAAGACCGACGCCGGCAAACGGTTCGCAACACACTAAGATAAAGTCAAGGACGTTTATTGCTAACGCTGAGCGAACCTGTCTTGGAATTTTTGCCACTTTCGAAAATGAAATCTAATGCACACTCTTTCCAAGTAAAAATAAAGCATGCTTGGTTGTTGATTTTTCTGCTCCCCTTTACTGCCTCTGAGGACTTAATTCCAGCGACGTACAAAAACACCCTGCTAAAAATAGCACAAGGGTCTATTACGAGCACCTGGGGCTGATAAGACGAGTCATTGAAACTTGGAGAATTACCGTATTCTTGGATTAGCAAAACTCCAGGGACCTCTGGACATTTAATAACAACGATTTAAATGCAAATCAGTCCTCTGCATGCTAGGGTTCAAATTAGTCTGCTTGCAAATGATTACTGACTATGAAGTCGATGCGGAATTTCTTGTTGTCGAGAACCTGAAGAAGGAAGTATCTACGCACGCCGCAGAAATGAAGGAGCGCATAGATGAAACGATCATCCCTGCCCTGTCTAAGAGAAAGAAAAGCTGACGAGCTACGTTATTGTTGGGAGTCCTTGGAGAACTCATTGTGGCCATAGCTGGTCTGATGACCTATTATGACGGTAAAACACTCCAGGCGGAGATCACAGAACTTAACCAAGCTCAAGCCAACATGTCCTACGTGTTCGACAGACAAACCCTTATAGTGAGAGCTCAACTGGAAGAAATGCACGAGCTTTCTAAAAGCAGCAAGGAAAGGCTAATTCGGCACGAGGGTCGAATGACTCAAAATAATCTAAGTTTAGAAAACCCTACTAGGACAGTAGCAGACATCAGATAAACCGAAGCTCTAGCTCACGTACTCAGAGCAGTGGATGCCAGCCTCGATGACTACATTCTTTCTGCAAACTGAATCTTGGAAGTTACCCACACTTCTCGACAGGGTCAAATGCATTTTTCTCTCCTAACATCTGAGCAGCTGAAACCAATATATCAGAATATCCAGGACCACCACCCCAGAGTCAAATTGTTGCTCTCAGGACCACAAGTTGATCTCGATGAACTAGCCAGTGACGTCACTGTTACAGCGCCATACAAAAAGAAAATTGTAAGCATTGGGAAATAAATCAGGAACCGCTCGCGTCCTTTCGAAATTTTTTCACATCGCCGTAGGAGAGTCCCAAAGGAACCACATCCTACTAAACTCTCGAAAAGTAGAATCATGTAAAAGGCTCCCCTATCACATGATCTACGAAAACAACTTACCTGGTAACGAAAATGCAAAATACCGATCGTGTGAGCGTAAACTACTGATGAACCTTTCAACAAAAATTCTCCGCGAGTGTGATATCCGAGTAACCTATAGCAAGCAATCGGAATGATTTTCGATGGATTCCTTGGATAGGTCGCACCTGGATGTCAACTTAAAAAGCAAGACAGGACTTTCTTCGGCTGAATGAGTAAAGCTGGGTCAATGAAGGTTATTTATGAACCACCCTTACACCTAAATTTGGCCGAACTTACGTCACACCACATTCCTGAAGGAACATAAAGAGTTCACCTTGACCACTAAAAAAGAAAGCCTATCTCCAAAGGAAGCCTCCGTTAAGAATGAAGCCTTTTACAGAAAGAAAAAATCGTCGGAAAGTTAGCACGACAGATCAAAGAGATAAACCTACAATGACGAGTTAAGGCCCAACACATGACGCCGATCCTTGGTGCTTATGTCAGCCTTATCCTACTCACCATAGGATTGTATTTTCATTGTTGCCACACACATGCCACGGCTGGAGTTCCAACGGCGCGATGTCGCAGCCGTAAGAACTCTCGGAAGGACCTCAGCGATAACGAGACCGGCGACGATGTTGACCGACCGTCAGACAACTCCGGAAAGATCCTCGTCAATATTGAACCACCTTCGATAAACTCTGCTTGTAAGAAGATGCCTGCTGTGTCGCCTAGGATTACGGTCTTAAGACCAGCGTGCTTCAACTCATCCAAATCATCCATCGAAGCCGACGATTCAACGCCCTACGCAGACGCTAAAACTGTTCTAGAAAATCAAAGCAATGTATGTCTTGTACTGCATGTGTGTGCATGTGTGGATACGAATTGATGAAACGATTCATTATTCCTTTGGAAGCTTAAGCTTTTCTAAACAAAGTAGAGCAAGAAGAGTAAATTTGACCTAAAAATTAATTGAAGGAAAAGAAAGAAAGAGAAAGGCCTTTGGAATAAAGGATTTCCTTTCAATTAGTTCCAGATAAGAATTATTTAGTCATATGTAACTTCCTAGTTCTCACAGTGTAGCCAATTCACACGCAGGCTCCCTTCCCTTGACTTCCTTTTGCTCCATAATATTAGAATGATAAGCGACCAACAAATCCGCTGTCAAACCAATTTTTTAGAAATAATACAGTAATAAGAGGATAAATCAAGGACTAGGATCGGTCCCTGATCATTAGAATTGGATGGAAATTGCAGCTTTTATGTGAAATTGAAGCTAAAACATAAAAAGATAATCCATATAATTTTTTTCAATGCACAATGTATACGCAAACCATTTCTCCTTTTTCAAAAGAATGCATAGGTTTCTCTTCAAAATCCGCTTCTTTACCAATTTTCAAAGGTAATGTCTTGACAGCTTTTGCAATCATAATCGATAATTAATAAAACTGTTTGGGGCTGTACAAGTTGGAACTGAACTTGTTTCAAATTAAATACTTCCTTATAGAAGCTCTGGAAATCAAAAACAAATTATCAGACTGAAACTATGAAAAGTCCTATGGTTTCAAAGCGTTAAAATGGGATGTTTTTAAATTTTGATCTCTGAAATTAAACCATTTTAGGTTTAGGGAAATTGAAGTTGTTCTAAGTGTAATCAGAACTATTAAAAAACAATTAAGTAACAGAATTGAACACTTTTGAATATGCATAATTTTAAATACATTGGAATCCATTGGAATCCTTTATTTAAAATACACTAAATTATCTCGAATGTTTTGAAATTCCTTTACACTACTGAAATAAATTGAAAATGCCTTGGCATATTTTCAAATATTATACAATATAAATATATAATAAACAATATATATATATATATATATAATATAATATACATCTCACGGTTGTGAGACGTGGCCAAGAATGGGATTTACCGCGGTCCTACTGGGAGCCGATGTCATTTTTTAGATGACAGTTGCTCCCAGTGGGACCCTGCGGTGGTTGTTAACCTTTAGTTTTTAATTATATAGTTAAAAGTTTGTCACAAGCACAACCGCAGAATTTCGCTGGGAGCAGTGCTAATCTGAAAAAATTGCACGGGCTCCCAGTAGAACTGCGGTAAATCAGACTTATGGCCACGTCTCACAACCATGAGATGGGTGGTCACAAGACACGACGAAATCACAACGACAGGCCGGCGAAATCCGCGTGTGTCTTGAGGACACTAAGCGACCCAAGGATGACAGCTTTCTGCATCCATCTCGCAAGTGCCTTGGCATATTTTTGGCACCTTTTAAGGTCTTGATACCTTTCCTCCGAAAATCGTAGTTCCAGAAAATTTGGCACTTTTCGTTTTGGACAATTGACTCTATCTCCCATGGAGCGTTCGGCAGAGCAGGGTTGCGGCCAACACCGTAAGAGCGACAAAGATGGTAATAAAGCACTCTTAGGGCCGCATTATGTTTGTAGATATACGACGTTCCTGCGTGGGTGAGGCACCCCGATAGTATGTGTTCTAGGTACTCAGCGTGTGCATGACGGGCCCTGCACCTATCGCTGGGAACTTCTTGATATAAAATGCGGTCACGGTATGCTAAGGTGGAAATTACACCGTCCTGGCATGCAAAAATAAATTCCTCTGTACCTGAATTAAGCCCTGATGATCTGAGGAAAGCTAAAGTTTGCTCCTTCGACAAGGACTGTTTTTCTATATTTCTGTGAAAGTTTGCGTGCATTTTCTTGTGGAGTAGCTGTTGGTGAAATTTTTCAACCTCTGATTTCTTCACTTCGGCTTTTAGAAGTGAAGCATCTACATGACGTAATGCACTTTCCTCACTTCTGATGTTAATATTCAGGCCAAGGGTCTCGGCCGCCTGCTCCGCGGCTTTGTAAAGGCACGCTTTTTCACCAATCATTTCATACTTCTTGATGATATTTATGGCAGTTTGAAGTTTGCTTTTACCAGAAGCACAGATCTTTAGGTCATCCATGTAAAACAAATGAGTGACCTTATATTCTCGCTGGTTAGTGTCGTCATAGACGTATCCAGAAGAATTTCGTAGCGCGAGAGATAGAGGTAGAAGTATGATGCAAAAAAGCAAAGGGCTCATGGTATCGTCCTGAAAGACGGCCCTCTGGAAGGTGACGTCGTTCCTTGCCACGCGATAATTTACAGATGAGGTAGTAAATCTAGTTTTCCAAAAAGGCATCAATCTCTCTATGCATATCACTATGTGTGGATGCACCTTCAAGCTTTCCAACAGATAGACGATAAGTATATGAGAGGTTGAATTGAAAGCTTTCCGGTAGTCAATCCAGGCGATCGACAGGGCGCGCTGATAGGCTGCTGCTTCTTTGCAGACCAACCTGTCAATTAGCAGATCCTCTCGGCACCCTGCTACACCTTTTTTGAGTCACGTTTTTCGTACATCTCTCTCCAGACATGCTCAATTCATTGAATGATCTTGTCGTTTAGGAAAGCTGTAAAGATCTTATATAGCGTGTTTAAACAAGTCATTGGCCTGTAATTCTCTGGGTTGGACAAGTCGCCTTTCTTCGGTAGGAGTATAATGCGTCCTAACACCAGCCACTGCGGAATGGACGTCTCCGACTTAAATATAAGGTGAATATGCGGGCCAGATGGTGGTGTGTAGAACTAAACTTCTTTCATTAGAAGTTCTTGATTTCCATCTGGTCCTGCAGCGAAAAAGTTCTTCGTGCTTTTTTCTCCCTTTCGGCAGTGATTGATGGCAATTCCTCCTCAGCTGTTATGAGGTTGTCGTAAAACTCCTTGAAGCGGATGATATTATTAGTATTTTTTTGCAACTTCAGTGTTCTCGGGGTATTGCCTACTTCTCACCAAAAAGTCTCTACCTCGTTAAGCTTGGGTGGATTTTTTACAGAAACTTTTTTTTTCAGAAATATTGTTAACAATGTGCGGCTTGCTTGTCAGCCATCCAACCTTCTTGTTCCGTTGATGCAAGCTTCTTTTGGTTATTTGATCTATTGTCAGGTTTTCCCTTCGATTGGAATCAGCCAAATTTCTTGCCGCACCATAAACTGAACAATTGATGGTCCAGAGATCGCTATAATCTCTTAATTGGTGCCTGCTTTCCGCGATTGGTCTTGATGTCACGTTATTCTCTTCGTCAATATCCAAATTGGACACAGTAAGGCAGAAGTGTGGTAGATAGAGCAAAATAAGAAAAGAATCTTGCGACAGAGTCAAGTTCCTAAACCAGCACCTAGATTTCTACATAGACCAATAACAATGAGACCACAAACAAATACATCCAGCTTTGTTCCGCAAAGTTTATTAAATTTCGTAAAGTCCCGCAAGAAGCATTTTTAGATCAAGAGTAGTTGACAATGTATGAAATCCAGGAGCACATAAATTACGGGGACCAAGCAGAATATCAAAATTGTCTGGAAGACTACGGAAGTACACGGAAGACGTATAGGCAAAACAATATACCGACTACTACTTCTACTCGACAGAGGAGCTTCCATTAATATAATCATGAGGCTTTTTACAACCGTATCAGGAAACCTTCAAATTCTACCAAACATTTTTGTTCTGCGATGGCTATCATGAATCAACAGAAGCAATCAATTTGAAGTATTTGGATAGAAAACAACTGTTCTATGTGGTAGAGGAGAACTTTCCATTGATAGAAGAAGGTATCAAGATACGCAAACCAAACCCGACTTTCAAACTGTTCAGTTCGAATCGGTTTTTTTTTTTTTTTTGGAATCGAACTGAGCCTATTGAAAATAATGAAATTCAAAAATTCTCAACTTTTTTTTGACAAAGAACCATTTTTGCCCTCCTGAATGATTGATGTCTCACAAAATATTAGGCAAACCCTATTTCTTATTACGTTCACATGAATCTTCTGAATTTCAGATACATTTGGAGAGGCAACCTTAGTGATTTGAATAGAGCTTATTAACTTCTAGATTGTAACCACATAATCAGCAATACACTGTATGACCATAGGGTGTAGTAATAACTCGTACTGGAAGCTTTTACTTGACCTATCAGTCGACTTATCATGATTTTCTTACTTTAAAATAATTTTTTTTGGATGCAATAGATCGGCTGGACAGTTTACACTCGCCGCTTGGATTAATAATAATAATTTTTATTTGTTGCTTTTTAAACCAATAGAATGTATGTACGTTTCACAGGCTGTCTGGCAAGAAATAAATTCTTCGAGGCCCGACATAGTTCGACAATCGGAAAGTAATAAGGTCAATAAAGCCAGCTATCGACATGATGAAAATATAATTGAGTCAGAGCCCGCTGCTTTCCGACAGATAATAGTTCCGTATCCGGATACAGAAGAATACGTAACAGATGATGGCTTAGTAATTCCCAGTATTACCTTAGATCTTCATCGTCAATTAATCGGCGCAGCAGACCGCCTTGGAATAAGTTGGGAACGAAGGGTAAGTCTATTGCAAATTTTGTACGTAAACAGTCTGTGGCTTATTAGGTCTTATTAACTGATGACGTTTTCAACGACGGTGACGGTTGTAACTCAAAATCTACTGCATGGATCCTTTCGAAATTTGGTATACTATTTCTATGCATAATACATGCGGTAAGATGGCTGAGTTTTTTAAATATTATTATTATTATTATTAATTTTACCATACAAAATTCGTTGATTTTTTTTAGCAAAAAACGCGTTTTGACTTAAAAGTGTTGAAAAAAAATTTCTAAAAAGACGGAGAGCCATGTTACTTCGAGAAACATCTCACCTAAATAACACACTTTGATTTTTTGATTTCGGATGGTCCAGTGGTCAGCTAGAACCGTCACCGCAAAGTAACTTTTTTTCGAGGCGCCTTCGGAGATTTGCTGCCAACGGCCTATTTATTTAATATTTTTCAGTGAAAATTAGTAAGAATATGGTTCAGATTTTCTATTATTATGTACCAATTAAAGAAATAAACCAACATTACCCGTATCGCTTGAAAAAATTCTTGAAAATGTGCCTTTTTTTGTCCGAATTAACTATACTCCCCCCTTAATGTAAATGTTAGTGCGAAGTCACAGCAGGAGCATAATCAGAAGATTTGCCCTCTACCTAGAAAGAAGTGGTAATAGACAATTTTGAAACTTCTGAATAGCTCAACCCTTCAACAATACCATCCTTCTTTTACCACGTGCCAACACTTCAATCAATCCATCTCCTAGAAATATTAGTTGAAAACTACTAAATTTCAAGTTCTGCATAGTTAATTATTACCCTAATGTATTTGTTGAAATTTTCCAAGCAATATAAGCAAAAAAAATTTCTACTATGCAAATTGCAAGAGATAACACAATCATCTTCAATTTCATTTTAAGTTTATCAATATATTGAAATTTACTTTTCACGTATGCAGTCAAAATACCAAACTATGTATTTTTTTTTAAATTTTGACATTGTTTAATTCAAAGATGTCGTTATTAAAAGATAAACCACGGCAGAGAGACGTGCTAACACTACAGTTTTGATATTTTCGCAAAGGCTATATTTCAACAACAACAAAGTTGCATAAACAAATGCGGATTTGTCTAATGCGCAATAAAGTATGCTTTATCATGGAATATGGTATAAGCTGTATTTTGTTGCGATTTCTATTTACGAGTAATTTTCAAAAGTGTAGAGCGATTCCGCCCAGAAATACGTCGACATCCACGAATACCCCTCCTCCCCAGCCCCTGCTATCTTGGTTGCCTGTCATGAATGAAAGGTTGCCAGTCCTCATCAATTGCGATCACCATGGTTTACCCCACAATTCAACCTGTAAATAAATAATATAATAAAAATAATGTATAATCTAATTTTGGAAACATTTTTTTCCCTGCTCAGCGTGGCTTGGGTTTAATATTTAGGGGTGCGTGAAACGAAAGAAATTGTTGACTTGTAATGATAATTGTTACAAACAAGTTCTATTAAAAACACTGAATATCAATGTAAGCTGGCGCAAACAATTTTTGACCGTTGCTAATAATTTAGAGAAGGATGCAGACGCATGAGCTGCGTGAGAATAAGAGAGACAGAAAGAGCGAAGACGACGATACGAATGGCGACAAGGAGAGCACCCATACAAACACCATACAACACATGTACTTATTCATAGCCATATCCCACGACTAACTCGCGGTGCGAGTGCAATTCATTCTCTTCCAATGCCTTCCTATGTAAACAAACTATCTTTTCTGACAGCTGATATGACCCATAATACTTAACACATAATAATACAAGTTAAATCACTATTATTTAATTTAAATAATTTCTTATCATTACAAAATACTTTTAAAACTATTACTTGAAGCTAATGGATTGTTTATCAACTTTTAAAATCTATAAACTAAATGGGGAACAATTAATTCCCAACAGTTAATTAAATTCAAATTACAATTTAAAAATATTAATTTAAGAGAATCAAATGTGTCTCTAAGTCACATTACGACAGTCAGCTTTGTTTTATTTTTGGTTTATTTGAGCTTGAAACGTTTATCATTTCTTCAAAAATTGACATGTTGAATTAAGCCTAATAAAAGTGACTTAAAATTTGAGCTGTTTTCAGCCCTTGCTTTTGTTTCACGTTATGAGCCAAATCCATCATTCTATTTCCTGAAGAAATTTTAACTATAGGTTCATGAAACTTTGCGTCCTGTGCTAATCAGACCAAAATCTGAGCTGTTTTTAGATGCTGGTTTTTTCTGGGCGTCATGGTTCGCAAGGCATCATTACCTTTTAGTTATCCAACTCAATACACAGGGTCGAATATATTTAGGGAATTCAATTTGAGATAATTGATGTCAGTACTTTATTTTCTTGTGAAATTTAATTTAGACTATTAGATTGGCGTACGATAAATAGTCAATTAATCAATTGATATTAGTGCATTAGATCACCTGCAAATAAATTCTACTATTATTTGGAGGCATGATATCAATTCCTTAATTAAAATGACGTAATTGCCTGATAGCAGTCTCAGGAAAAATTAAATATCTAATGGCATTTTAATGTGTGAAATTATTTCCATTAAGTCAGCGATCTGATGTATGAGGTGAAATGTATAACGTGTGTTTTCATGTATGCACATTAATGCACTAGAGTGTGCTCACAACGAAGTGAGCAGGAGAGAGAGAGAGAGAGAGAGAGAGAAGCGCATCCCATGCCTAACATTTCTCCTCCCCGTAAAACAGCGCATAAGAAAAAGCATGGTGCTGGCAGAAAAGTGCGTGAACGATGCGAACGTGCTACAGCACGTAATTTAGCAGCGTCTGCTAAGCAATCAAAGCTACATACTGAGACCTGGACAATTATAATGTGAAAAATTTTTCCTGCCAATTAATAACCAATGGCTGATCAAATCAATGTTTTTAAGGTTCCCTTAAAATATTAACTAGACGCGCAGGTAACAAGTCACAATCATAGTTAAAGCGAAAGAGGCTAAGATTGAACCTCCTCTCGTGTTACAAGTATCAACCCCTCCAGCATCTCAAAATAAACAGGTAGTTTTTGTCAACCCTCCGTTTACAGATCCCATGTTAGAATTTAATGAAATTATGAGCCAATTTATATCACGCGTGTTCCCCATTGTCTTTATAATATGTTGTAACGACTAATAGCCCAAAACGAACTGCTGATTTCTATTTCAGAGCTAGAGCAAGCAATAGTAACTCTTAGAAAGCGTTTAGTGCCATCCATCAGTGATTTTCAAGTTTTTTTTTTGAACGACCTAATTAACCCTCTGGTCTGCACCATTTTTCGTCGCCCACGTTGAATTACACCCGGGTCACCAGTGACCCAGAAAGTTTTATTCTATATAAAGAAGGTTCAAGTTTGTTATTTTTGTAATATATATAGTGAAATTATATTGTAAGAATGTCCACTAAAAGAATATTCAAGTTAGAACATGATATGTTCTTCCTGGAAAAAGTCATTAGGAAAATATGACAAGAAGACGCGAAAATGACTTTTTTGGGTTTTTTAACGATATTTATGTTATTTCGTCTACAATTAAAAAAACTCGGTGTATTTCTTGATCTTGGACTTTGACGGAAATGTGAAAAATTATATATTTGGCTGATATTTCTCTTAAACTTTGAGTTTTTTAAACATATAATGGATGTGATAGGAAATTTGAAGTGTAAGATATGGAATTATAATGCTTAAAAGAATGTCATGTTAAAATATATTTCATTAATCCTCTGGTCTACACCTGGGTCACTGGTGACCCAAGTGATCTTTATAAGTAGATTTTCCGTTGAGGGACAGTTTCGGGGGAGCAGAGCGTTATGCTAAAAATTATGGTGGGGGGGGGAGGGGGATAGGGAACAAATAGGTTGCACAACACTATTTTAAATAAAAAAATACTCCACAACTTTTGCACTGAAATTTCAACTCATTTTCTACACCTGAGTCATAGGTGACCCGAAAAAGCAGTTTTATGCGCGTCACTCTAAAGCCAAGGCCCAACTAAGGCCGCTACTATATCAGTCAGGTAGGCCCTATTTTCCTCTAATTTTCAGCATAGCGCTTCCCTTCCCTGAAAATGTCCCTCAGCGGAAAAGCTACTTATAATGATCACTTGGGTCACCAGTGATCCAGGTGTAGACCAGAGGGTTAAGGATCTAAAAAATTTAATAAATGTTTTATCAGAATTGGTAGACGAATTAGATAAATATTGATTAGTGAAACCAAATTATTGAACTTGAAATAAAAATAGTAATTAATCTAGGATTTCCCGGATGTGCTAGGCGACTAATAAACATTTAAATCTTTAAAAAAATGAAGATTTACATTTTTCTGAAATGAAGAATGTAAAAGTTTAATATCTCTTAATCAGAATCTTGATTATTAAGTAAGGTATTAACATCTATAAAATCAAAATGGCGGACACAGACAAAAACACAGAGTTTAATAGAACGAAAGGTGCCCGGTTTCGATCATGTAAGGTATTAAAATATATAGAATCAAAATGCCGCACACGAACGGAAACACAGAGTTAAATAGAACCAATATGCCCGGTTTTGATCCTAACAACGACTCAGGTAGCGCACCGTTGAACCTCGATGCTACAAGGGCAATGTGGTAATTTCTCGTACAAATCACACTACAACCGGCTACATATCGCATGCCTCAATTTGACGGAAAGAACAACCCCTTGAAAGAGTTCACGTAGGACACAGTTAGTGGGGCTGTCTACATACCATCAGATAACCAAGCTCTTTTTATTAAAATCGTGCTCAGCAAATTAACAAGCATCGCAAGAAAAAATGTGCAGGGGCTGTTGAGCGGAGAAAAGCATGCTTTGCAAGAAAAATACACGGACGAATACACTTAGGACACAGATCATTTGGTACCAGTTACAGAAAGCGACCTAATGATTAAGCCGGTTAAGGAAGTAGCCTTGACGGATTTAATTTGCGGACTCCTGGACGAAATAGCGATCTTTGTGGACAGGAATCATCCAAAGGACTTAGCCGAAGCATATTAGTATGCTTTACATGTCGAAGATGTGAAGAACTATAATTCTACTTCAGAGTTATCGGTCTGTACTTATAGGGTGGCACAACAACCTACCTTGGACGAGACAAATAAAACTGATAAAGCAGGAGTGAGACCTCCAAGCCCGTGGCCTCATCATAAGGAAAGGTTTTTAATCTCCGAGCAGAAAGGTATTCTCAAGTTACCTGGCAGGAAGAATGCGATGCTGAATTCGGCTTAACCGTAGCCGATTTTCCGACAATTCCCTGGATATCCCCCCCCCCCTGTTTATCCTTGCCCGCCTTTCCAATACCCGGGATACCATTTTCCATGTCCATATTACTCGTGCATGCCGTACACTGATTCGGAAACAAAGAAAAAGGACGCAAAGTCACGGTCAGCGTCGCCCACGCCTTCTGACGGCAAGGCTCAGAACAATTTAAACTTCAATCAAGCTCCTCAGCCGGACGCCCAGAGGAGCTCCAATCCTCAGGAGCGTCCACGAACTGTGAAAAGTTTGAAGAACTCCACAGGATGTTCGGAACCCGGAAGCAACTAGAAGATTCTCCGGTAATCATGCTGATTTCCACGGAAATTCGCAATCAATAGGCGTCCTTTTTTGTTGATCCAGGATCAGGGGTCAATCTGATGAAACTTCGAGCGTTACAAGAATATATCGTGATTCCACCGGATAAACTTACTACAATGTATGGAACAACTGAGCACGGTGTAAAGACTCTAGACACTATCGAAATGTTTGTTTTAGGGGTCTCAGTGGAATTTTATGTGGTGAGAAATAATTTCCCTACCTTGACGGATGGAATTCTATGCCGACCCTATCTCCAACAGGAACAAGTCGAAATGTCTTTTAGACATAAAACTATTATTTTGGTATCCAACCCAGTAAAACCAATTCCGTTTGTAGACGAAGAATGCAAGGAAGCAAAAAGAAGGTTAAAACCGGAAATTAAACCGTTTGCTCGCATTCAAAGGATTCAACCAAGAACTCATCAAGCAATTGCGTTAGTATATCAAATGCAGAAGTACTAGAGGGATACTTGCCCTGTGTTAAGATCCCGGATGGAGTATATTTAAGCGAAACCGCAGTCACAAGCCAAAACGGGAAGTATCATGTATTGGCGATCGCATTGGTGGAAGATGTAACAGAGCTATCTCTTCCCCCTCAGAAAATAATCCCCTTTGATTACTATAGGATTTAAGGGGAGGAATCTTCCGATTCAGAACCAACAGAAACGCGCGTTTAAGAGTCTATACCTCTCCCATGTAAATTATGAAGAAAAAGAATATGTTGCTTAATGGAAAAACGAGTTTCCGGATATCTTCCATTTAAATGGCGAGAAACTTACTACAACCCACTTGGTTCAACACCGAATACCCATGGCTGAAGATATAGTCATACATCGAAAACAATATCAACGGGTTCAAGATTTAACCGAAGATTTACAACAAGCAGTCGAAAAACAACTCAAGAGCGGAATCATCGGACGATGAAAATAACCCTATAATGGGTATAATGGCCCGATATTATAGGGCGATTATCGAAAAAGTCATCGGGGATGCATACCCCTTGCCAAACATTACTGAAATACTGGACCATCTAGAGAAGGCGCAGTACTTGTCTGTCTATGATTTTGCAAGGGTATATCACGAAGTAGAAACTAACCCAGATGATCCAGCAAAAACATCCTAGGCCATCACTCGAGGTCACCTTGAGTACCTCCGAATGCCAATGAGCATCAAAATTGCCCAGGCAACCTTTCAACGTCTAATGGACGAAGTATTGAAGGGAATGCGTGGCACGGAGGCCTTCGTATATGGGCGATTTTCAATTAGATTTTAATTTGTATGTCCCTCGATGTTTCTTCGATGTTCCTTTAACATTTTTGACCTACTAATGGTGCACACAAACAGCACATAAACATCATAAACAGCACATATGGTGGCCTACTTTATTGGTCCATATAGAAAAAGTACAAAAAAATAACAGTTAGGCATACCTTTTTTGTAATTCAGTAGTCAGATTGTACCCTCCCTACAGTACAGTTCATCAAATATTGTGCATAAAGTACCTGAAGGTTAATCTACCAAAATCTCAAGTTTTTATTGTTATGGATCAGTCTCAAAATCGATATATGAAGTATGCGACAGAAATTCATGGAACGCTCTTTGGGGCGTCCAAAAAACAGTTATCGCAAATGACGGAGATTTACAACATGTAACTTTTTGTACAGTATCAGAATCATTGCGCAATGATCCCTGCAGTAATTGGGCCCACTTAGCTCCAGTAGTGAACCTTTTAAGAACGATGGTAGATGATGTGGATGTAATTCACTTCATCAGCGATGGACTCACAACACAATATCGAAATAAGGAGAACTTTTATCTGATGAAAGAGATGTTTAAGAAGTTCAACTTTAAAGGAACAGCCTGGAATTTCTACGAAGCTGGACATGGGAAGAACATTGCTGATGGCGTTGGTGCTAACGTAAAAAGTATAACAGATAGGGCTTTAGTTCAGGTACGTGATATTTCCACAATCGAAAGCTTTCTTCAATGTACCGCAAAACTATAATGCAAGATTTTTGTAGTTACACCAGACGACATATGCAAAATTGAAGAAATATTACTGTTAGGTTTAAAACCTATCCCTAAAACAATGCAAATCCACCAACTGGTTTGGCAAAAATACTTCGAAAATGATTTGGTGCCAACAGAGCTTTCTTGTGCCAAATCAAAACCCCAAAAGTCATAGAAACCTTAAGTAAAAAAAAATCGTGACAAGACTCAAACGAACAACAAGAAAGATACTCGGAAAAATGTTTGATTTGACAGCTAATAGACGAAATGAAAGAAAAGCTAGAAGTTCTGCCAAAGAATCCTTAGATCCCGATATGCATTGTATCCTCTTACTATTTCTCTACCTTTCCTCTAATTTTCCGTTTTTTTAAAGTTTTTCAGGTAAATTTATTTCCTCAACTTTTCTCTTTTACCTATTTATTAACAGTCCCGCCTGTTGAAACACTAAAAGGAAATACCTCTCAGTTCAGAGCACTCAGAAGAAGGACCATGATGAGGAAATGATTTTTCTAAAATATTATAATAATAGTTTTTATTTACTCAAATACTGGTGACTTGTTTCTAAATTTGTTAATCGTTTCCTATTTCTTAATGTTATAATGATGAAGATAGCATTTTAAAATGATATATTAATATAATGAAGATTTAATTACTTATTTTACTTATGCAATACTTATGCAATCCCTATGTAGATGTATACATTGATGAGGCGAGCGTTCCTGTTTCGAAAGGCAACTCTCGAGCCAGAAAAAAACATCCTCTAAACGTTTTGCAAGCAGTTACAGGATGCCAAACAAACAACGCGGCAGAAATCTAAGTAGCAACGGTAGCCGCTCTGAGAGCAGCAAGCGCTGGAATCCAACACCTTAGAATTAATACGGACATTGTTCTTAAGTAATTCATTATCTGTTGACTCAGAACAGCGACAACGAGATTAATTCCCATAGCCCTTTAATGTTCTCGGAAATTCACGAGATTTGATTTCGGAAAGGCACCATGATTTCCGCGAATTCACGGCTTCTTTCCGGAAAGCTCAAAGGCGAGATAATTCAAATTGTCGCAGCTAAGAGACACGAAGGTTTCAGGCTGCGCTTATGACAACAAACATGACTAGAAATCTGTATTATCCTCGGAGATGGTCACGATTGATCAGAAGAGAAATCCTTTCACACACACTGTGAAAATGGATATCTACAATATCGATCAAAGTTACATCCTCTAATACAGAAAATCTTTTAACGTCATCTCAGACTAATATGAGCTATAAATTTAAAAAAATTAAATTTATTCAGAAAAAATATCTCCTTTCGCTCTGCTGGGAGTCGAACGCCAGGTCCACTGATTTCCAATCAGGTGCTCTAACCACTAAGCTACTAGAGAGATCAGAAGAAGAATCCTTTTTCTGAAACACGCTTCATTTTACAAGATGTTATACACAAGTCAATTTTTACTAAGAATCAGTATTATCATCGGAGATGGTAGCGGTTGATCAGAAGAGAAATCCTTTCACACACACTGTGAAAATGGAGATCTACAATATCGATCAAAGCTATATCCTCTAATTAAGAAAATCTTTTAACGTCATCTCAGACTAGATGGAGCTATAAATTAAAAAAAAAATTTATTAAATTTAGTCAGAAAAAAGATCTCCTTTCGCTCCGCTGGGATTTGCTCAATTGCGTCGTTATCTAGCTAGATTCTCATGCTTGAAGCTCCAAATTTAGCAGAACGGAATGAATACATTTTAATAATCAAGATGAAAACTATGTTCATTTGTGTATCAATAAACTCTTGGCCAAGAGAAAATTTCAAAATAAAAGAATTTACCGGGAGAAAGCCCACTAGCTTTATTTCTGAAAATTACGCTTTTTGAAACACCTTCATTGGTTTTATTCCCTTAAACCCCTTTGGATTATGAAAGAAATGCATGGATTGGAATATTTTGTCTCTTCCTTCTTCGTGAATCCACAGACTCGAAGGAAGCGACGAAAATTCAAGTTTGTCGAGAGCCTACCTAAAAGACAACCATAGTCCTCGACTCTTCCGCGACAAGTCCCCAAACATCCGCGCTTTTTCAGTTTTATTAACGCGAGGGTTTTCTCCCTCTGGGTCCTTCCCCACTCCTGAGCTTCTGAGCGCTTCTTGCGCCGTTACGGGATTACGGAGATGATTAAGACTGTTTTTTTATGACATCGTGTTGTAATGTCCGTACTAGTCTTTCTGTAATTTGTTTAGCCGATTTCTTACCTAACGCGATATGTACCTTGAGAGATCCAGTATCAGTGACATTAAAAGAAATACTCAAAATTTTGATAAAGCTGACCCCGGAAAACACAAAAAAGAAGAGTTAGAATCACTAAAAATAGCTCCACGAGTCACTAAAACGACTTCAAATGAGACCCTCTTCAAGGAAATAGTCCAGCAGGCTCCTGAAAATGCAGCCAATATATCAAAAATATTTGGAATGCCCCTGTCTAAGTTACAAATACCAGTGCAAGAGCTTCAACCCGTATGAAGTGGTTAGTGTTTGTGATTTATGCCTATAAAAAAAGAGAAATAAAGTGTCCGTAAGTCCAATAAATTCAAAGTTAAAGTGTAAATTAAATTTTTCTAGACAAATGCACACCTTAGACCTTGAAGGAACCTTAATGTAAATTACTAGAGGTTTGCCCCGCCGCGCCACGCCGACGCCGATTTTTCAATCCCGCCGAGACGCCGCCGATTTTTATACGGCGCGCCACAGTTCTGAATTTTTGGCGGCATCTGCCGGTGGCGCAAGTATATCAAGACCACTCAAAACTGAAGTTGGATGCACAAAAATGCTCGAACATGCGCAAAGGATCGACTTTCTCAATCGATACAGCTCTACTAATGACCAACGTCAGATTTCTTCTTGGTGTCTACTGGTCTCTAGTTCTTACTGACGGTTGTATTTGTTATCGATTACATTATTGATTCACCGAAATAAAAAAGCAATCTTCATTTACGATAACTACAGATTCTTAAAGAAAATAATGTATAAAGATTTAAGAATAACTTTGGTAAAGGTTTAGAGGCAAAAAGACCCAAAAATCAAAAATACATTTAGAAATTAAATCGAAGTTCCTATTGCATTCCTAAGCGATCTTATCGCTTAAGATTTCGTCTATGTGTTTCTTTTATTAAGAGTTTCATATGAATAAATAATAAATATTTATTAAATTTTATAAATAAATTTTCTTCTTCATCTTTTACATATTTATAAACAAAAAAATGCATGAAAAAAACTATTTTACAAACGCGTGCCGACATGAACGCCGCCGAAAATTTAGAATGGTTTTTACGCTGGCGCGTGGCTATTCGCCGATCAAATTTAGCCTAAACGCGGCCGCCGATCCAACTGACGTCAGCGCAGACCTCTATAAATTACACTATTTTCTATATAATGATTAAGGCGTGTCCTATAAATTAAGAGTTCAAAATCACGACTAACTACATATACGTCTATACACAAAGCGCTTTAACCAACGATAGCTTGAGTAGTTACACGTAAAAAGGGGTTATTTTATAAGTTCACTCCCTTTTTACATGACTTAGAAATTGTTCTATAAGACAATAATTAATTCAACTAGCATGGGAAAAGATAGTTCCCAAAAGATGAGGTCCCACCCCTGGCGCTCAAGCTACAAAGCCTATTGTGCCATACCCGTGTTTATTCTCAAGGTAGTACTTCGAATCCGGCCATATTTCGCCGAGAGTTTTTGGATCTCGGTGGGTTTCGTTGTTACCAACGTTCTGAGATTATACCTCTCAGGTGCCAGGCTTACTCATCGCACAGTAAATGACGTCCTACTTTGTTGATCAGGCAAAGTGATCATCACCCACTCTGCCACTTGGCAGCCTCCCTAGCAGGCCGCAGAGAGGAAATATGGCCAGACTAGGGTGGTCGGAGCAATCCCTCTGAGGTCATCAGTTAGATGCCCAGATTCGAAGCACTGTCCTCGTGTGTTATGTCATTGTATGTGTGTGTGCGTTTATTCCTTGAGGTCAGTTAGCGACCATCGAGCGCGGTGCCCCGTAGGGACCCCAAGCGCAAGGAGATCGCTGGCTCATTTTCGAGTCTTCTCAAAATCGGCTTCGACCCCCCAAGATTAGGCCCTCGAAAGAGCCCATTTATCCTGGGTAAGGCACCAACCAGCCTTTTCTGAGGGGACCTACAGTTTAAGGTGGATTCCGAACCACCGAAGCCCCGGTAGAAGTACATGCAAAAATTTCCATTAGTACCCGGCTCAGAGATCGAACCCCAGACCTCCTGCATGAAAGTCTGACGCGCTATCGTCTCAGCCACCGAGGCTTCATTATTAATGTAAGCTGGCGTGAAAATTCTTTCACCCATGCTAGTAAGTTAGGGTGGGAAAGCAGACGCATGAGCTGCGTGATAATAAGAAAGACGGAAATCGCGAAGACGACGATACTCATGGCGGCAATGAGAGCACTCATACAAAAACCATTCAACGCGTGTACCTACTTACAGCTACATACAATGACTTACTCGTGGAGCGAGTACCATTCTTTCTCTTCCAATGCCCCTCCTATATAAAAAAACAATCTTTTCTGACAGCTGATCTGAGCGACAATAATGAACCTGTAATAATAATAGTTAAATCGCTATTGCTTAATTAAAACAATTTGTTATGATTACAAAATACTTTAAAAACTATTACTTGAAGCTAATGGATTGTTTAGAAACTATTAAAACCTATAAACTAAATCGGGAACCATTAATTACCTACAGTTATTTAAATTCAAACTATAAATTTAACATATTCAATCAAGGGAATAAAATGTGTCTCTAAAACACGTTATGATAGTCAGAAATTTTGAGAAATCAGCAATTTCCAAAATAGCTTCCTTCCATAGCCCTCTTATAAATTATTGCTTGACAACATAAATTGATTTTATTTACCTAAAAACATCACAAATTAGATCAATTCCATCTGGATAGTTACAAGCTTATTTTTTTCTAGGATCAATCAAAGCCTGTTCTATTTTTATTTTTGGCATTTTGTTATTTCTGGTTTAATTGGATTTAGAACTTTTATTGTTTCTTCGAAAATTGGCATGCGGAATTAAGCTTAATAAAAGTGACTTAAAATTTGAGCTATTTTCAGCTCTTGCTTTTGTTTTACGTTATGAGCCAAACTCATAATGTTATTTCCTGAAGAAACTTCAACTATAGGTTAATGAAGCTTTGCGTCCTGCGCTAATCAGATCAAAATCTGAGCTGTTTTTAGCTGCTGGTTTTCCAGGGCGTCGTGGTTCGCAATACATTATTACCCTTTAGTTATAAATTTAATTTAGACTATTAGATTGGCGTGTTTTGTTCGGAGCCAGTTATTGATGGTCATCCCGATGCAGCAATACGCTAGTCCCAGTACGGTTCCAGTCCTATGTATTTATTTGCTGCGCCGTATTTTTCCAACAAGGGCTCTGATTGAGAATTGAGAAGACCAACGACTAGAATCCAGCCTCTCCCCTTCGACCTGGATCCCTGCCTGTAGGAATATACCTTCCATTAATCGGTTCGTAGAGACAGGCTCAGGAAGTTCAGGCGCCTCAGAACGACCGTCGGATTCTCGGGGGTGCCGGGAATCAGCACGGTCGCTCTGCGATACCTTTACAGACACTCTGCCCACTTCGATGGCCCCCAACTTGATGAATATATCGTTGAATCTTGGGGCGCGCCCCTCTCGAGGTAAAACGTAAATCTCTTTAGAGATTTCCTCCCTCAGTCTGTCCAACTCCTCGAGAGTTAGACAGGTTTCAGGATAACCCGACGCAACGACAACTCTCACCAGGGCGTTGTCAGCCATCTGCGCGAAAGTGAGGCCCTGTGTTTTCAAGGCATTCTGCCATTTCAACTCTCTGTTTGGGGGAGTTTCTCTGGAGTCCTTCTTCCCCTTGCCTATAGGATAAGCCTGAGGATTTTCTCCAGGTAAAGTTTCCGCAGCCACTGCCCCCTGTAGGGTGTGTTGGCTGCTGTTTGTGAGACTCGCTTTGCAGTCTTTTTTTGTGCTCCGCTACATTGCCTCTTTCTTACAGAGAGTTCTGTTAGCTGCACTTCTTCGGTGTCGACAAGATTGTCTCCACCATTATCAACAGTTCGCACCGCCTCTGGTGAATTGCCCCCTAAGGTGCCTTTCACTTTTGTTGGTGGGTTAGAAAAGGGGCCCGCAAGGGCGCCTCATGGTTTTTAGTTTGATTTGTTTTGTGTTTTCCGTTTTTTTTTGTCCCACGAGAAGCTTGGGAAATAAGAAACACCACCCACAAAGCCAAGTTCCATTATCGGTTTCAGAAATGTCCATAATTTTTTTTAAATCCAACCATAAATTCAATATGGCATAGCTCCTAAAATTTATAAAATTAAAAAAAAAATCCTTTTGGCCCAAAATATCTTTTATATAGCACTATAATTTCACCAAGTTTTATTAAAATCGAACGACCATTTTACAGATTCTGATATTCCTGACGTGTAATCGTTCTCTGTCTTTTTGGCATGGGAAACCCGGTCAGTAGCAATGTTACATCCAACATAACCGTCAAAATCGTGAAAAGAAAGCTCTTGACCTACGGCGACGCCAACGCAAGAAAAACTGCAGCAGGGAATTCAATTTAATGAAAATGTTAATATACGGATGGATAGAGCAATTACTGCCCATAGCACTACGGTAAAACCTATTTTACTCTACCCTCAACTTCAGCCATCTCCCCCAGGTATTTCTTAATAAGGCAAGCCAGTGCATCACCTTCACAAAGAATATGATGATCCGCTCTCTCGCGAAAAGCACACTTTTGACAGCGTGCGTTATCTCCAATCCTCATGCTGTTCAAGTATTTCCTCAACTGACAGTGACTAGCAAACATTTCTACTATAACTTTATGCTGCCGTCTTTCTATGTTCAAGAGTTCCTTAGTCATTCTACTAAATGTAATGGATATAAATTTCATGAAATGCACCATTTTTTACTTCCTTCCAATATCTCGCCCGCTCCTCTCAGAGCCATTTTCCATAGCTCCTTTCGCCGATGTGTACGAGATACCGCAGTAGGATTCCGGACCAATCAAGGATTGCGATGCTCCCATCGTAGCCAGTGCATCTGATTTCTCATTCCCGTCAATACCTTCATGGCCGGGAACCCAGATTCGACTGACCCAGTTTTTACCGAGCACCTTAAGAAGATCCTGAAGGCAGCTCCAGACTAGTCTGGAAGAAAACTTCCTGGATGCTATCAAATTTCCGCAATACAAGCCTTAAAAGCTATTTCGACCTGAAAAACTGTTGGAAATGTGCCTAGTGCTATTGATATTTCAGCCTCCCTTGATTTCGGGTGTCACCCCCAAAAAGCTTCCATTTGGTGAAAAAACAACTGTGAATTTACTTCAAATTTGTTGAACAAGGCGATCTTGGATCCCACGGGGATTAAACTACCCCCAACCAAAAGAAAATTCGTATTTTCTTACAGGTTTGATAAAAAAAATCTAGTTTTGCCTAAATATCGTAGAAAGTTGTCAGAAAAGGTAATAAAATGAAAAAGTATAGATAAGATTAAAAAAACTCCCCCGGCAATGAAAAAACATCCCTTTTTTGAACAAAAAATGAATTTTCGAACTTCCTACAGTTTCTATTACAAATACGTCGTGGATTTGAAGCAAAATAATAACGAGCATTATTAAAAAAATATTGGCTAAATTCATTTTTTGTTCAATAAAAGCGATGTCTTTTTAATTCTCTTTTTTCTCTTAATTTCTCTTTTTTAATTCGAGTATAATAATAAAAAAGTTCTGTAATTTTTAAAATAAGCCTTGAATCAAAAATTTCAATAATTATTGTGGAATGATTCAATAAAAAGCCTTCAGAAGTTTCTTAAGAATTAAAGTTGAGATATTGAGTATTTGTAAAGCACTGTGTTACATGAACTACAGAACAGAGTTGCGAAAGATTCGGTGTAATTTGGAAAATGCTTAATGCGCAATTGTTACTCCTAATTTTCCATTACCATACCCTATCCCTATAACGCTCAGCCTAGATATTTACACGAAAGTTCAAGTACTTCGATATCTTAATTGTTTAATGCGTTCGACGTGAATCGAATTGATGATTAGTTACCACAAAGATAGCAAAAGGCGCGCACTGTGTGACGCATGAGCGTCGCAAGGCGTGCGGGTTTTCTCGCACTGCGCGAGCGCACGAGATGATGCAGCAGCTGCGTCCTCATATGCGGGACACGTGCTCACACGACGTGATGATCGCACGTCGTGCGTACCAGTACGGGCATGGTGCGTGCACACATTTAAGATGTTAAGAGGGTATATCAATAATATTTTCATTTAAATTTTTAAATGAAAAGCAAGTCATTTATCATAAAAGTACTTTTTATTAAGAGCAAGTACATAAATAATAATTTTACATTATACCAGCAGTCATAGACTGCCAATAGAATTTGCATTCAGATAATTATAGTATTTAATATCACAACAAACTTAAACATGTGATATTTGCGATTTTAGTATGTTTGTGTCCGCAATAATAAATATTTTGCGTGGAAAAATTTGTTTATTTTCATGTATTTATTGTTTTTATTTATTAACAAATTTTGAAGCCGGTAAAACAGAAATTAATTTTTTATTATTTAAACCAGACATAGGTTATTTATATCCATTTTCATGTTTCTCATAGTTTCCTGAAGTTTCAGGGAACAATATTTATTATGGTGGACACAAAGATGTTAACATTTTAAGTATAACCTGACGCGGAATATAAATATGAAAATATAAATATCCTTTCTAAAGCTCTTTTATAAATTATGTCCTCATACTCCTGGTCGGTACGAAAAGGATTCAACGTTTGAATATCGTCAATCTAGTTGCATCAGATCGTAAGCCATGCCATTTTAAAAAATGCCTCTGTGCAGACTAATTTTTGTCGCTTAAGACCTAACGCAACTAGATGGACGATAAAATATAATTATATTGCTGCAGTTTCACTAATAATCATCGTCTGCATCTGCTCCGGGATTGTCTACGATCTTTTCATGCTTCTCGCTCTCAGATGTCTCAGGTTGATTTTCCTAGACCTCTGAAGTTTCAGGTTGCCTGCTTGACTTTTTCTATCTTTCCTTCGTTGCCCGAATAACCTCCTGGATTCCAGTCTTATAATTAATAAAGCTAAACGGCCCAGGCAGAATAGTCGATCTGTCATTACAACCTTTAACGCAAAATTTAGAAACTCGCGCACTTTGGCGCCTCCCAGGTGTTGTAGGTAGTCGTGCTGAAAGTAAATATGAGAAATGATTGAATAATTTTAGAAATTTAATAATTACAATTACCATAATCTTCTTGGTTGAAAATTCACCCCTCTGGTTAAAAATTCACCATTTTAGTTAACAATTAATCTCTTTGCCTGGAAATGTTCCTTTTTTGTTGAAAATTTGTCTTTTTCACTTGAAAATTCAACATTTTGGTTGAAAAATAAATCATTTTGTTGAAAAATCGCTTTTTTGGATGAATTCAACGGTTTTTCTTATTTTAAATTAAAATCGTTTTTGGTTATATTACAAACTATTGCATTTTTCGTTGAGGATTCATCGTTCTTGGTTAGAGAAATTTAACTACTGGGTTAAAAGTTGAAAATTCCTCTTCTTGGGTTGAAAATTTAACTACGTGGTTGAAATTGAACTTTTCGGTTAAAAATTAATATTTACTGCTTCAAAATTCAACTGTCTTGTAGAAAAATTGTCTTTTTGCATTTAAAATTTCAAAATTTGGTTGAAAAATAAACTATTTTGTTGAAAAGTCGCCCTTTTGGTTAAAAGTTGAACTATTTTGTTAAAAATTCATTTTTTTGGTTAAAGATTCATAACTACGTTATTGAAAAGTTTCAAAACACGACATTTTTTATCAATCAAATTAAAAAAAAAAACTTATTAAAATTGTAAAAATTCAAATTTTGTAGTAAATTTGGCACTTTCGAGTAGTGAAAATTAGAAAGTAACAAAAAAATAATAAATAGTTCTTGTGAAGAATGTAGAAAAAGGACTTTCAATTTATGTGAGGTTATGTGATTTGTGTGAGGTTATGTTCATAAATATAAATGATATTTTACTTACCGCTAGAGATGAATTGAAGTGTCACCGCGTACGACAGTTACCTATCCTGGCGAAAGTTTCGGATAGGAATTCAATCCGAAACAGTCCGAATCATTCTGAAATTTCTATCGGAACCAATTCGAAACAGTCCTAACCAAATTTTCAATCCGAATGAATCTGAACTCGGAATGACCTAAACATTTTCAATCTGAATGAATCCAATTCAATTCGAACTCGGATTCATTCGGATTGAAAATTCAGTATATATCAATCCAAGTTCGGATTGATTCGGATTCATTTGGATTCAAATTTAGTTCGGCTTGAATCGGATTGAGTCGGATTAATTTTTAAGTGATTTGGATCGAACGAAATGTAACACTTTTTTCGGATTAGTTCGGATTGATTCGGGTTTGTTCAGATACAGATTTCGGAATAATTCAGAATGATTCGAAATGAATTGCTATCTGCAACTTTCGCCAGGGTACTTCACGATTTTAATTGTTTTTAACGAGATGAAAATATTAAATCGCATGCATATATGCAGACGCCGAAAAACAAACGCGCGCGATCAAGGAACATGAGATACTGCACGGCCGAAAACACCAATCTCGCGTGAAAGTTCGAAAACAAACCTACGTATGAAAATTATAGCTTACAAAAGATAATAAAATACCTAAGAAGTGATGGTTAATCCGAGTCGATACCCGTTGTCCTCGTCAAAAACTTCGAAATGTCACTTGAGCTAACTCGAGAAAACATGTAAAATGGGACGGAAAATCGACGACACTCTTGGCGCTTCGGGCGATTACTGTTTGACTGACGGCGGATACGCCATATATTATTCAAGGACAGCGCGCGGTTTTCAAGTGCAGCTTTCTTATTTCTACTTGAAAATAGTACAAAATAAATAAAATTCCATTAAAAATTAAAGATGCATTGTTTCAATTTCTTAAAATATTTTCTAAATATTAATTTCAAATTAGATTTTAAACTTTAATTTAATATTTCAATTTTAAATTAGAAAAGTTTGATATATTATTGAAATAAAAAATGAACATTTTTAATAGTCATTGTATTGTATATTGTATATAATAGTATTATCATTGCAAATAATAATAAATAGTTAGTTTTCATTAATTTCATTACAGTTTTCATTTATTAATTGAAACTAATTAATTATCAATAATTATTGATATATATTATTAATCAATCATTAATGATTGTTTGTCAATTTTAATTAAAGTTAAAGTTAATTAATTAATAATAATAAATTATTGCACATTATACAAATTAGATACATTAAATTTATATGCATTATTATTATTATTATTATTAATTAAAACTGTGCTTCTCTCTTATGTGTCATCATCAGTAACGTGCCCCGCACGTTTGCTATATCTTAAGAGTTCTAAAAAAGTAGGAGCCATCTATCACGATCCATGCGAAAATGCACGCGAATGTGCTCGAATGCCATCAGTTGCGGCACAGTCCCATTTCGGGTATGCGCGAAGAACTTTTACCATGAAATGCAGAATAAAAGAAATGTATTTTTTTTTAATTGCTTCAACAGATTTGCACCCGCTTCACTTTAGATTTTCCGGAACTCATATGTAAACTTCACAACTTGCGCGCTAATACATGTTATATCGTTTCGGTTTCTAAATACTAGTGAATTTGTCCATACATTTCAGTAAAATAGTTCATCACTTCGTATAACCAGACCTTCTTAGCTTCCTATAAGCTGTCGTCCATATCTGCTACGCTAGTTTCATAAATGAAAAAAAAAAAATGTTTTCCGTGTAATTACCTTTCTGTTATTTTTTAGGTAGAATTATTTGGTCGTGCTGGAACCGAAATCATCCTGCAACTTCTTGGTGGTGGACATCGTTTCAATCCGAATAATGCTCATCAATGGCCTACAGTTGTAGCCTTGTGCGGACCTCATAGATCAGGTGCTGCAGGTGTTAATTGTGCCCGGCAGCTGTCTAGTCACGGTGTAAAGACTGTGGTTTACATAGAGAATTCAGAAGATGTGTTTCTGCTTCAAGAATTGTCTTTATACAAATTGACAGGTAACAAAGTAGAATCGGATATTAAACGATTACCTACTGTTGTGGACCTAATAGTAGTTGCGCTATGCGGTGAAAACACTCCGAATACTGTAAAATCAGTTGCCAGATGGGCAAATAATAACAGGGCACCAATTTTAGCTATAGAACCGCCGTCCTGTGGCACGCCTGGCGTATTGAGTAAGTTTAGTATTTTAGGAGCTTTACCATTGGCTCACTGTGCTGACAACGGTAGATTATATTTATGCAATCTTGCGTTGCCGAAAAAAGTTTTTTCCGACGTTGGAATCACTTACAGATCACCATTCGGTCCTAAGTTCGTCATTCCTTTACATACAAATAATTCTTAACAAACTTCTTCTCTATTTGCCTCTTCTGTATTAGAACTTTCAAGAGAACATGAAACTGTTATCTTAATAATTTTTAGTTAATAACATGTATAAACAATGTCAACATTTTTTTCGATTATAAACAATACAAACTCATATAATCACAGAGGGGAAATTTATCCATCAGAATATAATACATATGATTGTACCTATATATAGTAGATTCCTGAAAAAAACCTCTACCTATCTGGCTTTCATTTGTATCTTGCATTGTAAATTTTTTCGGGCTGTCCGATGAAATCATGTGCATCCTCTACAAGTGAATAAATTTCGCACACTGATATGGGGGATTATTTCTCAAGCATACCAACTCAAAACATGTAAATTGTCCGGTCTATGTTTAACTTTGTGAAAGTGCTGTGCTATTAGATAGTAGTTTATGTGGGGGAATGTTGTTATTTGAATAAATATTTACTGAGGGGGAGTGATGAAAATTTTTTGATTTCTGTGGATATCGTGTATTTTTAACTCTTCTAATGAGAATAAAATATGTTCATCTAATACAGTAACGATATTTTTTTCACAACCTTTCCATTGGTCATAAGCTTTTTTGGAAAAATAAATATTTAACCTTCAAAAATGAAATTTAAAAACAAATTTGACTTTTTTGTGGAAAAAAGAAATATTTTATTATATTTTTTTACCTCAAAAGAAAGCTTAAGGTTTTCCCTTTAAGAGCTTTGATGTTAAGTAGTAGGATTTTTATTTTTCATTCGCTCAAATAAGCGATGTATGGTTTTTGAGAATATACCATCTGTTTTTATGATTTTTAACTCTTTTACTAGCAATAAAAAAAATGTTTTCTATTGCAATTTCGATAGGTATTTTCACGCCCTTTGATTGGTCCTAACCATTTTCGCGCGCGACTCGCTTCGTTCGCAAGTTTGAGCGCGCCTCAGGCGCGCAACTGTTGGATCTCGCGCTTCGCGCTCGATAATGTAATTACCTCGCTCTGCGCGCTCGGTCTTTGTACATCCTCCATATTTGTGCACAGAACTTTTAAAGATAAAGGTCACAGCATCGACAACTGTCATTGGGAATTGTGAATTCTCTTTTTCTAAAGTTCCTTGGACTTTAACAAACGCATTCTCATCACGCATCTCGTGCTTCGCACTCGATTTAGACCGAAGTGCGAACTTGTCTACATTGAGTTCGACTCTATTATATCAAATGTATATTATATTTATATCTCTACCACGGTCTGGGACTGCTTATTCAGATATTGCAAAATAAAGTACAAATTTTATTTTTTATGATTACTTTAATATTTGGACTTTATTTTGTATTAATTTTTATTCTCAGCTCCCCTAAAAATGTATCATTTCAATAAATTAATATCCTTAAAATTCATAATATGCATTAATATTGAAACAAATGTATTTTTATTGCCTTGTTTTTATAATTGAAAAAAGTGCGCTACCTATAAAAGTACAATGTTTTTAATTAGCATTAAAGCACCTTGTGTCGTTTTTCCAACAAAATAATATTTTTTTAATGTTATTTTTTACGATTTGAACAAAAAATTCGCATCCTACCAAAAAGTAATTATACAAAATTTGTAGATCTTTTTTTGAGTGCACAATTTTTGTCTATTCATATTTGTTTCGTAGCTTGTATCGTTTTTCCAAACAATTTTATTTGTTCATTTCATTTCTTATGATGAAAACAAAAACTACGCGTTTCATCCAAAAATTATTCTCAAAAAAAATTTATAGATTTTTTTAGGGGGAACAACTTTTGTCCAATAATTTTGTTCGTATCTTGCGTCGTTTGTCCAGAAATTTAAATTTTTCATTTTTAATCTTGTAGGGCTTTTAAAAAGCAACGTGTTTCTTCTCTTCACTTTTTTTCACATCGTGCGTTGTTTGTCTTGAAATTTTCATTTTCGTTTGTGTTGTTCAATTTTGAAAATGTTATAACTCTGATAATTTTCTTTTTATCAAAAAAAGTCGTGAGGATAAATGATCCGAATTTCAGAGTACCACGAATATCCGTACGTAGAATTTTTTAATCTTGAAAAAAATGGTCTAATGGCTAACGAACTTGACCCTCAGTTTCTGAGACTAAAAGAATGTACCAAAGGCCAATCTAATAGATTAATTCTTTCAAAAGTTATCGTTCTCACAGACATACATACATAGTAGTAGTATAAGCGTTTATTCTTCAGCCTGTTGGCCTTAAAAAATTGACTTGCTCACACTTTCCTTTTTTACACAATTTTCCTTAAACTAAGCCTTAAAATTAACATCCTTCCGTACCTTACCTCTAGGATCGCACGCTCTTATCAACTTGCCTTCCTCGCTTCGCCTCGCTTGCATGTCCCTACTCTCTCGCTTCCGCATCTACTACCTAATGCTTATCTACTATTTACAAAATTTACATATTACTTATATCTACTTCCTCTCCTATTTACAATGTTTCCTTCTCCATTCCTCTTCCTCCTTCCTTCTCTTCTTCTCCATCCTACCCAACACTCCCTTCACCCATGCTACTTCTCTTTTGTCCCCCCTTTCATGCATCAATACCTCCATGCTCATTTCACTTCTTTCCACCTCTACACACTCCTCCAACCAATGCTCCACTTTTTCAATCCCCTTCCCACACAGTTCACACATCCTCTTTTCCCTAGAGACCCAGAACGTATTAAAATCCTCCATGCACCCACATCTCATCCTCGCTATAAGCTCCTGACTTCCTTTCTCTCCTTTCTGACATAAATATTGCACTCTCGCCGTTGGCATAATCCACAGATAGTTCCCGTTAAACCTTGACTCTCTTATTCTCTCTTCCCCTGCTATCTTCTCTCTCTCCATGCCGTTTTTCTTAGCCAACTCATATACCTTCGTTCCTTCCTTCCTCATGCATCCTTCTCACTTCATCCATCTGTAGTCCATTCGTTCTAAAATACCTTTCCCTTTCAGTCTTCATTTTCCCACCCCCTCTCCTGTTCTCCTTCTCCCATCCCAATGTCCACTTTACATACCTCTCCTGTGTCCTATTTACTTCTTCACTTTCCATCCACCCCCATACCTTTACTCCATACAATAGCACACTCATCACTAAGTCAAACAATTTCATTCTCCTTTGAAAATCATCTGCGAATAACTTCTTTCCCAACCCTCACACCTGCCTCATCACCACATTTGCCCTCCTCACTCTCTCTTTTATGTGACCATCCACTCCCCCATTCTTCCAAAACACAAAGCCCAGGTACACAAACTCTTTCACCTCCTGTACCACCACTCCCTTCCACTTCCACTCCCCTCCTTTATCCCTCCCACCTCCTTTTCTGAATATCATAACCTTGGACTTTTCCGCATTCAGCTCTAACCTGCTCTTATCCAAGTATCTTCTCAACCTCTTCATCATTTCCTCTAACGCCTCCTCACTTCTAGCCAGCAACAATATGTCATCTGCATACGCTAGTGACCAAATTCGAACCCCTCCTATCCTGACTCCTCCTAACACCCCGGCTTCCAACTTACTTTCCATATCCGCAATTAAAATAGCAAAAAGCATTGGGCTAAACGGACACCCTTGCCTTAACCTCCTATCCATCCAGAATCCCTCCGAAAATCCCTCCCCTCCTCTTACCTTATCTTTGGTCTCTTCATATATCTCCCTTATCCTCTCGATCAGGCCTCTCTCCACTCCTCTATCCTCCATCGCCTCCCACAACCTTCCCCTATCCACCGAAGGAAACGCACCTTTGAGATCCACGAAAAATGCGTATTATAATCCTAGTAATCCACTTGTAATCCGCGGTATTTAAAATAATTCTGATTAATCCACTCTTAATCAAGTTGTATTAAGGAGTAATGCAGACCTAATCCGCGTAATTTACTTGTAATCCGACGTATTTCCTGTAATGGGGAGTAATCCACTTGTAATCCAGTTTAATCCAGTTGTGATTTGGCATTTTCTAGTAATTCAAAGTAATCCATTTGTAATCCTCGTAATCCTAGTAATCCACTTGTAATCCGCGGTATTTAAAATAATTCTGAATAATTCACTTTTATTCATGTTGTATTAAGGAGTAATGCAGTCCTAATCCGCGTAATCCACTTATAATCCGCCTTTTTTCCTTTAATTCGGAGTAATCCACTTGTAATCCAGTTTAATCCACTTGTAATTTGGTATTTTCTAGTAATTCAAAGTAATCCATTTGTAATCCTGGTAATCCTAGTAATCCACTTGTAATCCGCGGTATTTAAAATAATTCGGAATAATCCACTTTTAATCATGTTGTATTAAGGAGTAATTCAGTCCTAATCCGCGTAATCCACTTGTAATCTGCCGTCTTTCCTTTAATTCGAAGTAATCCATTTGTAATCCAGTTTAATCCACTTGTAATTTGGCATTTTCTAGTAATTTAAAGTAATCCATTTTTAATCCTGGTAATCCTAGTAATCCACTTGTAATCCGCAGTATTTTAAATAATTCTGAATAATCCACTTTCAATCATGTTGTATTAAGGAGTAATGCAGTCCTAATTCGCGTAATCCACTTGTAATCCGCCGTAATTCTTTTAACTCAGAGTAATCTACTTGTAATCCAGTTTAATCCACTTGTAATGGGGCATCTTTCTAGTAATTCAGAGTAATCCATTTGTAATCCTGGTAATCCCAGTAATCCACTTGTAATCTGCCGTATTTCCTTTAATTTGGAGTAATCCACTTGTATTCCAGTTTAATCCACTTGTAATTTGGCATATTTCCAGTAATTCAGAGTAATCCATTTGTAATCCTGGTAATCCTAGTAATCCACTTGTAATCCGCTGTATTTGAAATAATTCTGATTAATCCACCTTTAATCATTTTGTAATAAGGAGTAATGGAGTCCTAATCTGCATAATCCACTTGTAATCCGACGTATTTCCTTTAATGCGGAGAAATCCACTTGTAATCCAGTTTAATCCACTTGTGATTTGGCATATTTCTAGTAATTCAGAGCAATCCATTTGTAATGCTGGTAATCCTATTAATCCTCTTGTAATCCGCGGTATTTAAAATAATTCTGATTATTCCACTCTTAATCAAGTTGTATTAAGGAGTAATGCAGTCCTAATCCGGATAATCCACTTCTAATCCGACGTATTTCCTGTAATGGGGAGTAATCCACTTGTAATCCAGTTTAATCCACTTGTAATTTGGCATATTTCTAGTAATTCAGAGTAATCCATTTGTAATTATGGTAATCCTAGTAATCCACTTGTAATCTGCGGTATTTAGAATAATTCCGAATAATCCACTTTTAATCAAGTTGTATGAAGGAGTAATGCAGTCCTAATCCGAATAATCCACTTGTAATCCGACGTACTTCCGTTAATGCGGATAAATCAACTTGTAATCCAGTTTAATCCACTTGTAATTTGGCATATTTCTAGTAACTCAGAGTAATTCATTTGTAATCCTAGTAATCCTAGTAATCCACTTGTAATCCGCGGTATTTAAAATAATTCTCATTAATCCACTTTTAATCAAGTTGTATTAAGGAGGAATGCAGTTCTAATCCGCTTAATCCACTTGTAATCCGACGTATTTCCGTTAATGCGGATCAATCAACTTGTAATCCAGTTTAATCCACTTGTAATTTGGCATATTTCTAGTAATTCAGAGTAATCCATTTGTAATCCTGGTAATCCTAGTAATCCACTTGTAATTCAGGGTATTGAAGAATGATCTAACTAAAATATTTTTGATAAACTCGTATTTTCAATAAAGTTTTATTTTGGAAATTATTACACTTTTACATAAATAATTTCTAATGATTACAGAAAACTCAGACTCTATAAAAAAAACTTGTCGAAGAAAAAAATTTAACTTTAAGTTTTGAAAATAAAAAATAAATAAAATTACACTTTTGAACGATAATCATTTCATATAAAATTATTCTTTCAAGAGTATTTTTGTATCAAAATATTGTTTAAAAATTTTCTTTATCCAATCTACGACACTAAAAAATAATTTAAAAAATATCTTTCACTAGATTCACTTATGACCCATTGAAAAAAAATTTACTACAGTGTAATTGTTTTCTTTAATCGTCCTTTGCTAAAATAAAACAAAAACGTTTGAAAAATATTTTAAGATTTATTAACGATTATTAATAATATCAAATAAAAATAAAAATTTTTAATTTAAATTGGAATTTAAAATTAAAGCATTTTACATAATTCAATAATTACGATATTAAACAAGGAATAAAACTTTCAATTGTAAAATTGAGTACCTACAAGAAATTGTGAATTTTTCGCATATTTAATAAAATTCACTGATGAGGGTCACTGCTTGAAGGAATATATTTTTTTTTAATTCAATTTAATACAAAAGAGGAAAATCTGGAAACTTTTCTCTTGGATCGACTGTTGTCAAAGAAGGCTTAAATCAAAGGAGTTGACATACAGATGTGCACAAAAAATCAAATTTGCCACGCCATACTAAAGTTTTTTTTTGTTGTGAAAGATGGAAAAGAAGAAAAAAATTAGTTTTTCGGAGGACTATGATGGAATATCTTCTTTTAGATCCACTATCTTCAAAGATGGCTTCAATGAATGACAGAAATCAAATTTTTCGTACAATACAGATATTTTTTCGTTATCAAATACTAAAAGAAGAAAAATAAGAAAATTCCGTTCTTTAACCCCCTATGTTGAAATATTTTCTTTTAGATCGATTATCATCGAAAATGGCTCAAAATTTTATTTTCAATAATATTATTTAGCCCCCTATATGATGACATCTTTTCTTTTAGTTCGATTCTCTCCAAAGATGGCTGAACTTAAAGCTTTTCTTTCATTCTTTTTTTTATAATTTATATGACGTTTTTTGTTTAATTTAAAAGAAAAGTCTTCATATAAAAGCATGGCATTTCATATGGAAAGAATGTTTTTAATTAAAAGTGCAATGTTACAAAAATGACAATATTCTACAGTAGAAGCCAGAAAAATAATGTATTCTTATCGTTGTAAAACAGAGTTTGGCTCTCCATTTTACTCTAACCCTTTTCCAAATTAAAAATTTTGAATAAATTGATTGTTACAAAATTTAGATAAAATACGTTTTTTGACATCAGTTGATGTTGATGAACTGGAAGGTATTTTCATTAAATTTCCACTATCTTACAACTTCTGTAAACTGATTCCAAATTTATACAGTTTCAAATTTGAATCTTTTTAAGTATTAAACCATTTCATTTTAAATTTCTATAAATATTGAAGTATATAAATTAGTATTTCGTCAAATGTTCATGCTTTCAAGTTTGAATGCCTTCAGACCTTGTTGCATATAAGTTAAATTTCTTCCAACTCCATATCGAATGATTAATAATTAATCATTTTCACTCATTCAAGTGTTATTCAAATATATGGTTGAGATTCTATCATGAAGTATTTATAAAAGAAGGCTAGAAAATTGCATTATGTACACTGCAGTTTCTATTGAAATATTTTCACATTGAAAACTATCTTGTAGTCTAGGAAATAAAAACAAATGGAGTTTGATGAGCCAGTAATTTGAGTCGAATATTCATATCTTATTTCACGTAAAGTATGAACTAACAGTACCCATGTCAGTTACGTGAAAGTACTCAGGTACATAAACGTAAACGTGCTTATGTTTCCAAGATGGCGAAAGCCACTTTTAGTACTCTATTTGGAACGAGATGTGAATTATTTATATACTGTAACAGAATCCCGAGACTCTCGTTCTTACCCGATTCTGTTAAAAAATATATCCACTTTTCATAGTCGACATGCAAATAGTTGTATAGAACATTTTAAAGAATTTTGCAAATTATATTTTTGACACCCCTGTGAATTCTTACATAGAAGAAACCGGATATATATATACTCAAACACACACACACACACAAATATATACATATATAATTTATGAAATTTAAAATACTTGGTTGAAAGATAAACTAATTTGTTCAAAATTTATTAGGAAGGTAAGGGGATCATTTTAATTTCAGTTTAATAATCAGAATGATATCTAACGGTTTGCTATCTGGTTATATATATTTACACACACACACACACATCTATATATAATTTATGAAAATTAAATTACTTGGTTGAAAGATAAACTAATTTGTTAAAAAATTATTTGTTTGGTAAGTGGATCATTTTCATCTGAATTTAATAATCAGAATGATATCTAATAGCAAACCGCAAGATATCTTTCTGATTATTAAATTCAGATGAAAATGATCCACTTACCAAAAAAATAAATTTTCAACAAATTGCTTTATCTTCCGACCAAGTAATTTAAATTCTAGTCAAATAGTTTATTTTTACATAAAGGAAAGGCCAATTTTTAATCCAAAGTTTGAATTTTCAGCTCAAATAATGAATCTTCGGGGAAAAAAGATTCTAACAAAGAAGATCAACTTTTCACCGAGAAGTTAAAATTTTATCCAATAAGATGGATTTTCAACGAAGAGTATTCATTTTTTAACAAAAAAGACAAATTCAAAGTAAAAAACATTAATTTTGAACCGAATAGTACAACTTTCAACTGAAGAAGGTAAATTTTGAACCAAAAATGCAAAAGTTACTTCTGTCAAAAAAATTAATTTTCAACAAGAAGTACAATGTATTTTCGAAAACGGAATGACTTTTCAAGAAAATAGCTGAATTTGAAACAAAATAAATTAATTTTTAAACAAATAATAAAATTTGTAAGCAAAAAAGTTGAATTAGGAACCAAGAATATAATAGTGGACTTTTCAAACAAAAAGTATTAAGTTTCAAACAAAAATAGTTGGATTTTTATCAAAAGAGATTAATTTTTAGAACAAAAAGGCAAACTTTCTACAAAATAGTTCAGTTTTCGATACGACAAAATTAATTGTCAACAAACAAAGATTATTTTCAACCAAAAAGTTTAAATTTCCAACCGAAATAGCTGGATTTTGAACCTAAAAAGACGAATTATTGACCAAACAGTTTAATTTTCACCAAAAAATAACTTTCTAACCAAATTGTTAAACTTTTAACAACAAAAATTATATTCCCGAACAAATAATTACGTTTTTGCCAAAAAAGGTTAATTACAACTCAAAAATATAATACTAGAATTTTTAATCGATAATAATTAACTTTTAGCCAAAAATAGTTGGATTTTTAATCAATACGATCAAATTGATACAATATATTTAAATTTTCGACAAGGAAATTTAAATTTTGAACAAAAAAGATAATCTTTAATCCAACAAGGCGAATTTTTTACAAAATAGTTTAATGTTTGATTCGCAAATATGAATGATCAACAAACAATATCATTTTCAACCAAATAGTTGAATTTTCAATTAAAAAATATCAATTTTACGACAAAATAGAGAATTGTTTAATTTTCAGTGACAAACTAAATTTTTAATTAAAAAGAAAGAATTTTCGAGAAAAAAAGTTGAATTTCCAACTAAAAGAGGGTAAATTTACAATTTAAAATAGAATAGTTAAATTTTCAGTTATAAAAATTACTTTTCAATAAGATAGTTACATTTTCAATACAGATTTTAAATCGGTTTAAAAGATTTTAAAGATTTCAATGATTTTCCCAGGATATCACAAAGATTTCAGTGATTTCGCAAAGATTTAAATAATTTCGAAAATATTACAAAATATTTCAGAATCATTTTAAAGATTTCGCAAGGTTTTAAAAAAACTAAAAAATGTTTCATAACGATTTAGTAACGATTTCAGACAGATTTGAAAATTATTAATAATTTCACAAAGATTCAAAGATTTCACAAACATTTCAGATTTCACAAAAATTTCAGATCGATTCCAAGGATTGCGCAAAGATTTAAATGATTTCACCAAGATTTGAATTATTTCAGAAATATTGCGAAATATTTCAAAAATAATTGGCAAAGATTTCCAAAGATTTTACAAGATTTCAAAACTTTCACAAATATTACCAAATATTTTTAAAATATCGCGAGGAATTCAAAAATATTGCACAAAGATTTCAATTATTTATCAAAGAAATTAAAAACTTGGTGAATGATTTTGGATATATTTAAAAGATTTCACAAAGACTTTAACCATTTCGTAAAGATTTTAGAAAGATTTCAAATATTGCACAAATATTTCAAAGATTTTACAAATATTTCACAATGATTTCAATAATTTCTTAAATATTACAAAATATTTCAGAAAAAATTTCATAGGTTGGAAAGAATTTAAATTTTTCAAAGATTTCATCAAGATTTAGAAAAGATTTTAGATAGATTTAAAAGATATCAATGATTTTTGATGAATAATAAAAATATTCAATAAAGATTTTATTAAGATTTCGAAAAAATTTCAGATAAATTAGAAACACTTCACGAAGATTTAAAAGATTTTGGACTTCAATTATTTTACAAAGATCGTAGATTACATTTCTTAGCATTTTATAATATTTTAAAACTCGGTTTTCTATAGTAAAACTTTTTTCATTAACATAATTCAAAGTTGATGCAAGAATATAAAGGGTTCATTGGTTCGAGAAGAATCGATTGACCTATAATATTATTACATTTTATTAAAGAGTCAAGAACTTATGATCATTTATATTATAATAAAAATAGTTTTTTATTTTCAAAATTTTCTCATTATCATAATTTAAAGTTCATGCGAGAATAGAAAAGATGTTTTAATTCGATACGAATTGATTGACTTTTAATATTAATTCATTTTATTGAAGAGCAAGGAAGCTATGGTAATGCATAATATTTGAAAAAGCGGTTTTTTATAGTACAACTTTTTTCATTGACATAAGTCAAATTTGATTCAAGTTTGAAACATCTGTTTCAAACAGAAAATCTTTTTTTATCGGCGTAATTCAAAGTTGATGCATGAATAGAAAAGACTTTTTCATTATAAATTTTCAAATAAAGGAATAGGGTGCGACAGAACTTCCTTCTTTCCTTTTTCAGTTGGAAAAATTAACATTTCAAATACAAAATTTCATTCGACTGATTTTTCATTGTATTTTAAAAATCTTCGTATGATTTGAAATTTTGTATTTTTTGTGAATTTCTATTTTTAATTTGATCAAAATGAAAACTTTAGTTAGTCTATTATTTTAAAAATAAAATTCTTCATATATGAGAAAGAAAATACATTTGCTAACAGAAAGCAAAGCACTTTTCGGAACTTGATCTAAAAGCAAAAATTTAAAAAGATTTCATAAAAATTTAGAAAAGATTTCAGATGGGCTTCAAAGATTTCAAAGATTTCAGACAGTTCCAAAAGATTTTAGTGATTTCATAAAGTTTTAAAGATTTCACAAATATTCGAAATATATAATAAAGACTTTATTGAGATTTTGCAAAGATTTTACATCCGTAAAAAAGATTTCACAAGAATGTCAATGATTCTCCGAAGAGTCCAAGAATTCAAAGATTTCAAAGATTTCAAAGATTTCGGATAGATTTAAAAGATTTCACAAGTACTTAAATTATTTCACAAATATTTCAGACAGATTTCAAAGATTGTACAAAGATTTCAATAATTTTACAAATATTTCAGAAAAATTTTATAAATTTTGCACCGATTTCGAAAGCTTTTAAAGATTAAAAATTGTATTTAATGATTTTCTAATTAATTAGAAAATAATTCAGATATATTGAAAACATTTAAGATATTACAGATGGATTTCAAAGATCTCTCGAAGATTTCAATGACTTTTCCAGATTTCGCGAAAATTTCAAATATTGTGGAAAGAATTCGGATCGATTTAAAATACTTCACAAAGACATAATATGTTTTATAATGATATCAGATAGATTTCAAAGATTGCACCAAGATTTCAATGATTTCTCGAAGATGTCTCAAAGATTTCAATAATTTCACAAACATTTCATAAATATTAAAAATATTTTGCATATATTTGAAGATTGCACGAAGATTTCAGATAGATTACAAATATTTCACAATTATTTTCCAGATTTCGGATAGATTTAAAAGATTTCAAATAGACTTCAATGATTTCACGAAGAGTTTACGAAGATTTTAGATAAATTCCAAAAATTGTACAAAGATTTCAATGATTTCCCAAAAATTTCAAAAGATTTGAGTCCGAAAGATTTCGTGAAAATTCAAAAGACGTCGAAGATTTTAATGATTTTACAAAGATTTCAATAATTTTAAAAATATTACTGAATATTTAAGAAAAAATTCCAAAGATTTCGCAAAGATTTCATGAGCTTTTATAGGTTTACATTTTTTCTAAAGACTTCATAAAGACTTGGGAAAGGTTTCAGATAGATTTAAAAAATGAAAACGATTTCAGATAGACTTACAGGATATTAATTATTTCACAAAGATTTAAAGATTATACAAAGATTAAAAATATTTATTAAAGATTCTATCAAGGTTTGGCGAAGATTTCAGATAAATTAGAAAAATTTCACAAATATTTGAAAGATTTCGGATACTTTTGAAGGATTTCACAAAGACTTCAGTTACATTTTAAAAACTGCACTAAAATTTTAATGATTCTCTGAAAATGTCACCAAGATTTAAATAATTTCACAAATATCACAAAATATTCGAAAACATTTCACAAATATTTCACGCAGATTTCAATGATTTCCCAGAGATTTCAATAATTTCACAAATAGTATCAAATATTTAAAAAGTATTAAAAATATTTTGCAAAGATTTGAAAATTTCCCGAAGGTTTCAAATAGATTAAACATATTTCACACAGATTCACAGATTAACAAAGATGTTAGATAGATTTCAAAAATTGCTCAAAGATTTCAATGATTTACCCAAAAATTTCAAAAGATACCATAAAGATTTAAAAAATATTTGAGCCGGATTTCAAAGATTTCGAAGATTCCAGACAGATTTAAATGATTTCAGTGATTTAAGAAAGATTGAGAATATTTGATGAGGAATTCATCAAGATCTTACAATGATTTTGCATCGATCAAAAAGATTTCGCAAAAATTCAAAAGCCGCCAAAGATTTCCGATAGATTTTAAAGATTTCTCATAGAACCAAATTTTTTCTCAATGATATCAGATAGATTTCAAAGATTGCACAAACCTTTTAATGATTATCTTAAAATTTCCCAAAGATTTAAATAACTTCACAAATATCACCAAAAATATTAAAAATGTTTTGCGAAGATTTGAAGATTTTACGAAGATTTTAGATAGATTGAAAATACTTCGAAAAGCTTTTACAGATTTCGAATAGATTCCATAAAGATTTAAAAAGGATTTGAAAGATTTAAGTGATTTCACAAAGATCAAAATATTTGATTGAGATTTCATCAAGATTTTACAATGATTTCAGATCGATAAAAAAATTTCGCAAAAATTCGAAAGACGCTAAAGATTTCAAAGATTTCGCAAAGACATCTGATAGATTTATATGATTTTAGAAAGGCTTTAATTATTTTACGAAGATTTCAGACAGATTTCAAAGTTTACACAAAAATTTTACAAAGATTTGGATAATTGTATAAATATTAACAAATATTTTAGAAAATGTTCAGAGAAATTTACAAAGTATTTATAGGCTTTCAAAGGTTTAAATTTTTTTGAAAGAATTTATAAAGACTTAGGAAAGATGTAGGATAGATTCAAAAGATGTAAAACGTTTCCAATCGATTTAAAAGAAATTAATTATTTTACAAAGATTTCACAAATATTGCACAAAGAGTTTAATAATTTCCCACATATTTCAAATATTTCACAAAGATTTTGAATAGATTAAAAAGATTCCACGAATGCTTCAATTATTTCACAAAAATTTCAGATAGATTTCACAGATTGCACAAAGATTTCAATAATTTCACAAATATTACCAAATATTTCGCAGATTTTTATTGATTTTTGAAATATTTTACAAAGATTTCAATAATTTCACAAAGATTTAAATAATTTCAAAAATATTACAAAATATTTCAGAAGAACTTCGAAGATTTTACAAGGTTCTGAACAAATTAAAAAATGTTTAATAACGATTCAGAAACGATTTTAGACAGATTTAGAAATTATTATTAATTTCACAAAGATTCAAAGATTTCACAAAAATTTTCAGATAGATTCCAAGGATTGCACAAAGATTTCAATGATTTGACCAAAATATCAATTATTTCAGGAATATTATTAAATATTTCGCAAAGATTTTCAACGATTTCACAAAGATTTCAATAATTTCACAAATATTACCAAATATTTCAAATATATCGCAAAGATTTCCCAAATATTGCACAAAAATTTCAAGAATTTATTAATGAATTCGAATACTTTTGCAATGATTTTGGATATATTCAAAAGATTTCACAAATACTTCAATCATTTCGCAAAGATTTTAGACAGATTTCAAATATTGTACACAAATTTCAATTATTTTTCAAATATTTCACGAAGATTTCGATAATTTCTTAAATATTACAAAATATTTCAGAAAAAATTTCATAGGATAGAATTCGTATAGATTTAAAAGATTTCACAAAGACTCAAATTGAATTACAATGATATTAGACAGATTTCACGGATTGCACAAAGATTTTAATGATTTTACAAAGATTTGAAAAATTGCACAAATATTACCAAATATTTCAAAAATATTGAAAATATTTTACGAAGATTTCACGAAGATTTCAGATAGATTAAAAATATTTCCCAAATATTTTATAGATTTCGGATAGATTCAAAAAATTTCAAAAAGACGTCAATGATTTCATACAGATTTCACAAAGATTTAAGATAGATTTCAAAAATTTCACAAAGATTTCAATGATTTTCTAAAACATTTAAAAAGATTGTGTAATGATTTGAGACGATTTCAGACATATTTTGAAAATTTCGAAGATATCAGACAGATTTAAAAGATTTCAGTCATTTCACAAAGATCAAAAAAATTAAATAAAGATTTCATCAAGATTTTTTTAATATCTTAGATCGATCAAAAACCGTCCAAAGGTTTTAATTTTTTTTTTTTTTTGAAGATTTCATAAAGACTTAGAAAAGATTTCAGATAGATTCAAAAGATCTAAAGAGTTTCAGATAGATTTAAAAGCTATCAATTATTGCACAATTATTTCACAAAGATTACAAATATTTAATGAAGATTTTATCTAGGTCTGGCAAAGATTTCAGATAAATTAAAAAATTTCACAAATATTCAAAAGATTTCGGATACTTTTGGAACATTTCACAAAGATTTCAGAAAAATTTCGAAAACTGCACAAAGATTTTATTTATTCTCCAAAGATTTCAGAAATATTTCTAAAACTGCACAAAGATTTTAATGATTCTCCAAATATTTCAATAATTTCACAAATATCGCCAAATATTCGCAAAGATTTTGCAAATATTTCACGAAGATTTCCATGATTTCCTGAAGATTCCCTAGGATCTTAAAAATTTGGGTATTATTACCAAATATTTCATAAGTATTAAAAATATTTCAAAAATATTGAAAATATTTTGCAAAGATTTGAAGATTTCAGATAGATTAAAAATGTTTGACAAAGATTTTACAGATTTCGGGTAGATTTAAAAGATTTCTAACAGACTTCAATGATTTCACAAAGATTTCACAAAGATTTTAGACAGATTTAAAAAATAGCAGAAACATTTTAATCATTACCCAAAAAATTTCAAAAGATTCCAAAAAGATTTAAAAAGATTTTTCTGAGATTTTAGACCGATCAAAAAGATTTCGCAGTAATTCAAAAGACGTCAAAGAATTTAATGATTTTACAAACATTTCAATAATTTTACAAATATTACCAACTATTTCAGAAAAATTTCAGAGATTTTGCAAAGATTTCAAAAGGTTTTGAAGATTTACAATTTTTTCAACGACCAAGAAAAGATTTCAAATATATTCAAGATATGTGAACGGTTTCAGATAGATTTAAAAGATATAAATTATTTCACAAAGATTTGAAGATTTCACAGAGATTAAAAATATTTAATAAAGATTTTATCAAGGTTTGACAAATATTTCAGATAAATTAGAAAAATTTCTCAAATATTTAAAAGATTTCGAAACACGCACAAAGATTTTAATTATTTACAAAAAATTTCGCAAAGAGTTCAATAACTTCACAAATATCACAATATATTCTCAAAGATTTCACAAATTTTTCAGGAAGATTTCAATGATTTCCCGAAGATTCCCCAAAGATTTTAACAATTTCACAAATATTACCAAATCTTTCAAAAATATTAAAAATATTTTGCCATCATTTGAAGATTTCAGATAGATTGAAAATAGTTCACAAAGATTTCAAAAAAATTTTAGATAGATTCCAAAAATTGCACAAAGATTTCAATGATTACCCAAAAAATTTCAAAAGATTCCATGAATATTTAAAAAAGATTTCAGACGGATTGTAAAGATTTCGAAGATTTCAGACAGAATTAAAAGATCTCAGTGATTTCACAAAGATAAAAATATTTCACAAAGATTTCAGATAGATTTCGAAGTTTGCACAAAAATTTTATGAAGATTTCAATAATTTTACAAATATTATCAAACATTTCAGGAAAATTTCAAAAATTTTGCAAGGATTTCAAAAGCTTTCAGAGGTCAAAAATTTGTGTTGAAGACTTTATAAAGACATAGAAAAGATTTCAGAGATATTTAAAAGATGTAAACGGTTTCAGGTAGATTAAAAAGATATCAATTATTTTACAAAGATTTCACAAAGATCAAAAATATTACCAAACATATCAAAAATATTTTGCATTGATTTGAAGATTTCACGAAGATTTCAGATAGATTACAAATATTTCACGAAGATTTTCAAGATTTCGGATAGATTTAAAAGATTTCAAATAGATTTCAATGATTTCACACAGATTTCACAAAGATTCTGGCGAGATTTCAAAAATTGCACAAAGAATTCAATGATTTCCCAACAAAATTTCAGAAGATTTCAGAAGTCAAAAAGATTTCGTAAAAATTCAAAAGACGTCAAAGATTTCCATGATTTTACAAAGATTTCGAAAATTTTACAAATATTACCAAATACTTCAGGGAAATTCCAGATATTTTGCAAAGATTTCAAAAGCTTTCAACGGTTTAATTTTTTTTTTTAAGATTTTATAAAAATTAAAAAAAGATTTCAGATAGATTAAAAATATGCAAATAGTTTCAGATAGATTTATAAGATATTAATTATTTCACAAAGATTTAAAGATTTCACAAAGATTTTAATAATTTCGAAAAAACTACCAAATATTTAAAAAATATTAAAAATACTTTGCAAAGATTTGAAAATTTCCCGAAGATTTCAGATAAATTAAAAATATTTCACAAAGATTTGACAGATTTTGGATGGATTAAACATATTTCAAAAAGAGTTCACTGATTTCATAAAGAATTCACAAAGATTTTAGATTGACTTTGAAAATTGCACAAAGATTTCAATGATTTCACAAAAAATTTCAAAAGAATTTATAAATATTTGAAAAGATTTGAGACGGATTTCAAAGATTTCAAAGATTTCAGACAGATTTAAAATATTTCAGTGATTTCACAAAGATTCAAAATATTTAATGAAGATTTCATCAAGAATCATCAAAGATTCAAAAGATGTTATTTGTTACAGATAGATCTAAAAGTTATCAATTATTTCACACAGGTTTCACAAAGATTAAAGATATTTAATAAAGACTTTTCAAAGGTTTGGCAAAGATTTATCATGAATTAGAAAAATTTCACAAATATTCACAAGATTTCACAAAATTTTCACGAAGATTTTAATGATTTCCTGAAGATTTCCCAAAGATTCAATTGATTTCACAAAAATATTGCTAAATCTTTCAAAAATATTTAAAATGTTTTGCCATCATTTGAAGATTTCAGATAGATTGAAAATATTTCACAAAGATTTTACAGATGGCGGATACATTTAAAAGATTTCAAAAAGTCTTCAATGATTTCACACATATTCCACAAAGACTTTAGATAAATTTCAAAAATTGCACAAAGATTTCAATGATTTCCCAACAAATTTAAAAAGATTCCATAAAGATTTAGAAAAGATTTCAGACGGATTTAAAAGATTTCGAAGATTTCAGAAAGATTTAAAAGATTTCAGTGATTTCATAAAGTTTAAAAATATTTGATGAGAATTTCATCAAGATTTTACAAAGTTGTTGCATCGATCAAAAAGATTTCGCAAAAATTCAAAAGACGACAAAGATTTCAAAAATTTCGTAAAGATTTCCGATAGATTTGAAAGATTTCGCAAAAAACTAAATTTTTTTACGATGATATCAGACAGAATTCGAAGATTGCACAAAGCTTTCAATGATTCTCCGAAGATTTCCCGAAGATTTCAATAATTTCACAAATATCATCAAAAATATTCAAAATATTTTGCGAAGATTTGAAGATTTCAGATAGATTGAAAATATTTCACAAATATTTTTACAGATTTCGGATAGATTAAAAAGATTTCAAAGACTCAACAAATTTCAAAAGATTCCATAAAGATTTAAAAAAGATTTCAGGCGGATTTCTAAGATTTCGAAGATTTCAGACAGATTTAAAAGATTTCAGTGACTTAACAAAGATTAAAAATATTTGATTAAGATTTCATCAAGATTTTACAATGATTTTAGATCGATCAACAAGATTTCGCGAAAATTCAAAAGACGCGAAAGATTTCAAAGATTTCGCAAAGATTTCTGATAGATTTATATTATTTTGCAAAAACTTTAATTATTTCACGGAGATTTTAGACAAATTTCAAAGATTGCATAAAAATTTTACAAATATTTCTATATTCTTACAAATTTTTAAAAATATTTCAGGAAAATTTCAAAGTTTTTTCAAAAATTTCAAAGTTGAAATAAAAATTAAGATTTCATAAAGACTTAGAAAATATTTTAGAGATATTTAAAAGATTTGAAATATTTTTGATAGATTTAAAACAAATTAGATATTTCACAAATATCACTAAATATTCGCAAAGATTTCACAAATATTGCACAAAGAGTTAAATGATTATCCAGAAATTTCAAATATTTGGCAAAGTTTTTGAATAGATTTAAAAGATTTCACGAAGGCTTCCATTATTTCATAAACATTTCAGAAAGATTTCAAAGATTGCACAAAGATTTCAATAATTTCGCAAATATTACCAAATATTTTGCAGATTTCAATGATTTCTCAAACATTCAAAATATTTGGACAGTATTTCGGTCAGGTGCAGAAGATTTCACTGATACTTCAATTATTTCACAAAGATTTCAGATGGATTTCAAAGATGTCAATGACTTTCCAAAGATATTCACAAATACATCAAAGATTTCACAAAGATTTCAGATGGATTTCAAAGAGGTGAATGATTTCCTAAAGATATTCACAGATATATAAGAGACTCCGGAAATATTTTAGATAGATTTCAAAGATTGCACAAAGATTTCGATAGATTTCAAAGATGTCAATGATTTCCCAAAGATATTCACAAATATGTATAAGAGATTTTGGAAAGCTTTGAGATAGATTTAAAAAATTGCACAAAGAGTTGAATGATTTCCCAAACATTTCAAGAATTTCCCAAACATTTTGAGTAGATTTAAAAGATCTCATCAAGGCTTCACTTATTTCATAAACATTTCAGATAGATTCCGAAGATTTCACAAAGATTTCAATAATTTCACAAATATTACCAAATATTTCGCAGATTTTTCAAGGTTTCAGAAATATTTCACAAAAATATCAATGATTTCTCAAGGAATAAAAATATTTGGCTAGGATTTCGTTCAGATTTAAAAGATTTCACAAATACTTCAATTATTTCGCAAAGATTTCAGATATATTTCAATGATTTTCTAAAGACATTGACAAATATATCAGCAATTTCGGAAAGATTTCAAATCGATTAGATCAATTTCATGAATCTTTAACAGATTTTGGATACTTTTGACAGATTTGACAAAGATTTCTGAAAAATTTCGAAAACTGCACAAAGATTTTAATGATTTTCCAAAGATTTCATAAAGATTTCAATAATTTCTCAAATACCATCAAACATTCGCTAAGATTTCACAAATATTTCACGAAGATTTCAATGATTTCCCTAAGATTTCGAAAGATTTTTATAATTTCACAAATATTACCAAATATTTCGAAAATATTAAAAATACTTTGGAAAGATTTGAAGATTTCACGAAGATTTCAGATAGGTTATAAATATTTCACAAAGATTTTAAAGATTTCGGATAGATGAAAAAGATTTCAGAAAGACTTCAATGATTTTACACAGATTTCACAAAGATTTTAGATAGATTTCAATAATTTCCAAGAAAATTTCAAAAGATTCCATGAAGATTCAAAAAGATTCAGACGAAGTTGAAAGATTTCCAAGATCTGAGACAGATTTAAAAGATATCAGTGATTTCACACAGAATAAAAATATTTAATAGAAATTCGTTTGAAAAGTTTTTTTGAAGATTTTAGATCGATCAAAAAGATTTCGCAAAAATTCAAACGACGTCAAAGGTTTCAATGATTTTGCAAAGATTTCAATAATTTCACAAGCGTTCCCAAATATTTCAGGAAATTTCAGAGATCTAGCAAAGATTTCAAAAGCTTTCAAAGATTCGAATTTTTTTTAAAGATTTCATGAAGCCTTAGAAAACATTTCAGGTAGATTCAAAAGATGTAAATGGTTACAGATAGATTTAAAAGATATGGATTATTTCACTAAGATCAAAAATATCTGATGAAGATTTTATCAAGGTTTGGTAAAGATTTCGGATAAATTAGAAAGATTTCACAAATATTTAAAAGATATTGGATACTTTTGAAAGATTTCAAAGAGATTTCAGAAAAATTTTGGAAACTGCACAAAGATTTTAATGATTCTCCAAAGATTTCACAAAGACTTAAATGATTTCCCAAAGATTTCAGATAGATTTCAAAGATGTCAATGATTTTTAAAAGATATTCACAAGCATATCAGAGATTTCACCAAGATTTCAGATTGATTTCAAAGATGTCAATGATTTCCTAAAGATATTCAAATATATATCAGAGATTTTACAAATATTTCAGATAGATTTCAAACATGTCAATGATTTCCTCAAGATATTCACAGATATGTCAGAGACTTCGGAAAGATTTTAGATAGATTTCAAAGATTGCACAAAGATTTCAGATAGATTTTGAAGATGTCAATGATTTTCTAAAGATACTTACAAATATATATCAGAGATTTCACAGAGAATTCAAAGATGTCAATGATTTCCTAAAGATATTCACAGATATATCAGAGACTTCGGAAAGATTTTAGATAGATTTCAAAGATGTCAATGATTTCCTAAAGATATCCACAAATATATCAGAGATTTCGGTCAGATTTGAAAGATTTTAGATGGCTTAAAAATATTTCGCAAAAATTCAAAAGGCGCCAAAGATTTCCCCGAGATTTCTGATAGATTCATATGACTTTACAAAGGCTTCAATCACTTCACGAAGATTTCAGACAGATTTCAAAGATTGCACAAAAATTTGACAAAGATTTCAATAATTTTACAAATATTATCTAATATTTCAGAGAAATTTCAGAGATTTTGCAAATATTTGAAAAGCTTTCAAAGGTATACATTTTTTTGAAGATTTCATAAATACTTAGAAAAGATTGCAGATAGATTTGAAAGATATTAATTATTTCACAAAGATTAAAAATATTTGATAAGGATAGATAGATTTCAAAGATGTCAATGATTTCCCAAAGATATTTACAAATATATCAAAAGTTTCTGAAAGATTTTAGATAGATTTCAAAGATGTCAATGATTTTCCAAAGATATTCACAAATATATCACAGATTTCACAAAGATTTCAGATAGATTTCACGGATGGTAATGATTTCCTGAAGATATTCACAGATATATCAGGGACTTCGGAAACATTTTAGATAGATTTCAAAGATTGCACAAAGGTTTCAGATAGATTTCAAAGATGTCAATGATGTCCCAAAGATATTCACAAATATATCAGAAATTTTAAAAAGATTTCAGATATATTTCGAAGAAGTCAATGATTTTCTAAAGATATTCACAGATATATAAGAAATTTCGGAAAGATTTCAGTTAGATTTTAAAGATTGTCCAAAGATTTTAGACAGATTTCAAATATGTTAATGATTTCCCAAAGATATACGCAAATATATCAGAGATTTCACAAAGATTTCAGACAGATTTCACGGATGGTAATGATTTCCTGAAGATATTCACAGATATATCAGTGACTTCGGAAACATTTTAGATAGATTTCAAAGATTGCACAAAGGTTTCAGATAGATTTCAAAGGTGTCAATGATGTCCCAAAGGTATTCACAAATATATCAGAAGTTTCAAAAAGATTTCAGATATATTTCGATGAAGTCAATGATTTTCTAAAGATATTCACAGATATATCAGAAATTTCGGAAAGATTTCAGATAGATTTTAAAGATTGCCCAAAGATTCTAGATAGATTTCAAATATGTTAATGATTTCCCAAAGATATTCACAAATATATCAGAGATTTCACAAAGATTTCAGATAGATTTCACGGATGGTAACGATTTCCTGAAGATATTCACAGATATATCAGGGACTTCGGAAATATTTTAGATAGATTTCAAAGATAGCACAAAGGTTTCAGATAGATTTCAAAGATGTCAATGATTTCCCAAAGATATTTACAACCATATCAGAGATTTCACAAAGATTTCAGATAGATTTCTCGGATGGTAATGATTTCCTGAAAATATTCACAGATATATCAGGGACTTCGGATATATTTTAGATAGATTTCAAAAGATTGCACAAAGGTTTCAGATAGATTTCAAAGATGTCAATGATTTCCCAAAGATATTTACAAATATATCAGAGATTTCACAAAGATATCAAATATATTTACTGAATGGTAATGATTTTCTGAAGATATTCACAGATATATCAGGGACTTCGGAAATATAGATTTCAAAGATTGCACAAAGGTTTCAGATAGATTTCAAAGATCTCAATGATTTCCCAAAGATATTTACAAATATATCAGAGATTTCACAAAGATATCAGATAGATTTCCCGGATGGTAATGATTTCCTGAAGATATTCACAAATATATCAGGGACTTCGGAAATATTTTAGATAGATTTCAAAGATCGCACGAATGTGTCAGATAGATTTCGAAGATGTCAATGATGTCCCAAAGATATTCACAAATATATAAGAGATTTCAAAAAGATTTCAGATATATTTCAAAGAAGTCAATGATTTTCTAAAGATATTCAGATATATATCAGAAATTTCGGAAAGATATCAGATAGATTTTAACGATTGCCTAAAGATTTGAGATATATTTCAAATATGTCAATGATTTTCCGAAGATATTCACAAATATATCAGGGACTTCACAAAGATTTCAGATATATTTCAAAGATGTCAATGATTTCCTAAAGATATTCACAGATATATCAGAGACTTCGGAAGGATTTTAGATAGATTTTAAAGATGTCAATGATTTCCCAAAGATACTCACAAATATATCAGAGATTTCGGTCAGATTTAAAAGACTTGATATCGCTTAGAAAGATTTCGTAAAAATTAAAAAGACGCCAAAGATATTTCAGAGATTTCCGATAGATTTATATGATTTTACAAAGGCTTCAATTATTCCACAAACGTTTCAGGCAGATTTCAAAGATTGCACAAAAATTTGACAAAGATTTCAATAATTTGACAAATACTATCTAATATTTCAGGGAAATTTCAGAGATTTTGCAAATATTTTAAAAGTTTTCAAAGGTATAAATTTTGTTTAAAGATTTCATAAAGACTTAGGAGAGATTTCAGACAGAATCAAAATATGTGAACGGTTTCAGATAGATTTATAAGATATTAATTATTTCACAAAGATTTAAAGATTTCACAAAGATTGAAAGTATTTAATAGAGATAGATAGATTTCAAAGATGTCAATGATTTCCCAAAGATATTCAGAAATATATACAAAATTTCGAAAGGATTTTAGATAGATTTAAAGATTGCACAAAGATTTTAGATAGATTTCAAAGATGTCATTGATTTTCCAAAGATATTCACAAATATATCAGGGATTTCACAAAGATTTCAGATATGTTTAAAAGATTTCAATGATTTCCTAAAGATATTCACAGATATATCACAGACTTCGGAAAGATTTCAGATAGATTTCAAAGATTGCACAAAGATTTCAGATAGATTACAAAGATGTCAATGATGTCCTAAAATTATTCACAAATATATCAGAGATTTCACAAAGATTTCCCATACATTTCAAAGACGTCAATGAATTCCAAAGATATTCATAGATATATCAGAGATTTCGGAAAAATTTCAGATAAATTTCAAAGATCGCACAAAGATTTGAGATAGATTTCAAAGATCTCAATGATTTTCCAAACATATTTATAGATACGTCAGGGATTTCACAAATAATTTAGATAAATTTCAAAGATGTCAATGATTTTCCAAATATATTCACAGGTATATCAGAGATTTCACACAGATTTCAGATAGATTTAAAAGATTTCATTGATTCTCCAAAGATATTCCCGAATATATTAAGGATTTCACAAAGATTTAAGATATGTCTCAAAGATGTCAATGATTTCCTAAAGATATTCACATATATCAGAGACTTCGGAAAGATTTCAGATAGATTTCAAAGATGTCAATGATTTCCCTAAGATATTCAAAAATATATCAGAGATTTCACAAAGATTTCAGATACATTTCAAAGACGTCAATGAATCCCAAAGATTTATATAGATGTATCAGAGATTTCGAAAAAATTTCAGAAAAATGTCAAAGATCGCACAAATATTTGAGATAGATTTCAAAGATCTCAATGATTTCCCAAAGATGTTTATGAATACATCAGAGATTTCACAAAGCTTTCAAATATATTTCAAATGTGTCAATGATTTCCCATGGATATTTACAAATATATCAGAGATTTCGCAACGATTTCAGATAGATTTCGAATATTTTATTGATTTTCCAAAGACATTCACAAATATATCAGGGATTTCACAAAGATTTCAGATATGTTTCAAAGATGTCAATGATTTTCTAAAGATATTAACAGATATATCAGAGACTTCGGAAAAATTTCAGATAGATTTCAAAGATTGCACAAAGATTTTAGACAGATTTCAAATATGTTAATGATTTCCCAAAGATATACACAAATATATCAGAGATTTCACAAAGATTTCAGACAGATTTCACGGATGGTAATGATTTCCTGAAGATATTCACAGATATATCAGTGACTTCGGAAACATTTTAGATAGATTTCAAAGATTGCACAAAGGTTTCAGATAGATTTCAAAGGTGTCAATGATGTCCCAAAGGTATTCACAAATATATCAGAAGTTTCAAAAAGATTTCAGATATATTTCGATGAAGTCAATGATTTTCTAAAGATATTCACAGATATATCAGAAATTTCGGAAAGATTTCAGATAGATTTTAAAGATTGCCCAAAGATTCTAGATAGATTTCAAATATGTTAATGATTTCCCAAAGATATTCACAAATATATCAGAGATTTCACAAAGATTTCAGATAGATTTCACGGATGGTAACGATTTCCTGAAGATATTCACAGATATATCAGGGACTTCGGAAATATTTTAGATAGATTTCAAAGATAGCACAAAGGTTTCAGATAGATTTCAAAGATGTCAATGATTTCCCAAAGATATTTACAACCATATCAGAGATTTCACAAAGATTTCAGATAGATTTCTCGGATGGTAATGATTTCCTGAAAATATTCACAGATATATCAGGGACTTCGGATATATTTTAGATAGATTTCAAAAGATTGCACAAAGGTTTCAGATAGATTTCAAAGATGTCAATGATTTCCCAAAGATATTTACAAATATATCAGAGATTTCACAAAGATATCAAATATATTTACTGAATGGTAATGATTTTCTGAAGATATTCACAGATATATCAGGGACTTCGGAAATATAGATTTCAAAGATTGCACAAAGGTTTCAGATAGATTTCAAAGATCTCAATGATTTCCCAAAGATATTTACAAATATATCAGAGATTTCACAAAGATATCAGATAGATTTCCCGGATGGTAATGATTTCCTGAAGATATTCACAAATATATCAGGGACTTCGGAAATATTTTAGATAGATTTCAAAGATCGCACGAATGTGTCAGATAGATTTCGAAGATGTCAATGATGTCCCAAAGATATTCACAAATATATAAGAGATTTCAAAAAGATTTCAGATATATTTCAAAGAAGTCAATGATTTTCTAAAGATATTCAGATATATATCAGAAATTTCGGAAAGATATCAGATAGATTTTAACGATTGCCTAAAGATTTGAGATATATTTCAAATATGTCAATGATTTTCCGAAGATATTCACAAATATATCAGGGACTTCACAAAGATTTCAGATATATTTCAAAGATGTCAATGATTTCCTAAAGATATTCACAGATATATCAGAGACTTCGGAAGGATTTTAGATAGATTTTAAAGATGTCAATGATTTCCCAAAGATACTCACAAATATATCAGAGATTTCGGTCAGATTTAAAAGACTTGATATCGCTTAGAAAGATTTCGTAAAAATTAAAAAGACGCCAAAGATATTTCAGAGATTTCCGATAGATTTATATGATTTTACAAAGGCTTCAATTATTCCACAAACGTTTCAGGCAGATTTCAAAGATTGCACAAAAATTTGACAAAGATTTCAATAATTTGACAAATACTATCTAATATTTCAGGGAAATTTCAGAGATTTTGCAAATATTTTAAAAGTTTTCAAAGGTATAAATTTTGTTTAAAGATTTCATAAAGACTTAGGAGAGATTTCAGACAGAATCAAAATATGTGAACGGTTTCAGATAGATTTATAAGATATTAATTATTTCACAAAGATTTAAAGATTTCACAAAGATTGAAAGTATTTAATAGAGATAGATAGATTTCAAAGATGTCAATGATTTCCCAAAGATATTCAGAAATATATACAAAATTTCGAAAGGATTTTAGATAGATTTAAAGATTGCACAAAGATTTTAGATAGATTTCAAAGATGTCATTGATTTTCCAAAGATATTCACAAATATATCAGGGATTTCACAAAGATTTCAGATATGTTTAAAAGATTTCAATGATTTCCTAAAGATATTCACAGATATATCACAGACTTCGGAAAGATTTCAGATAGATTTCAAAGATTGCACAAAGATTTCAGATAGATTACAAAGATGTCAATGATGTCCTAAAATTATTCACAAATATATCAGAGATTTCACAAAGATTTCCCATACATTTCAAAGACGTCAATGAATTCCAAAGATATTCATAGATATATCAGAGATTTCGGAAAAATTTCAGATAAATTTAAAAGATCGCACAAAGATTTGACATAGATTTCAAAGATCTCAATGATTTCCCAAACATATTTATAGATACGTCAGAGATTTCACAAATATTTCAGATAAATTTCAAAGATGTCAATGATTTCCCAAAGATATTCAAAAATATATCAGAGATTTCACAAAGATTTCAGATACATTTCAAAGGCGTCAATGAATCCCAAAGATATTCATAGATATATCAGAGATTTCAAAAAAATTTCAGATAAAATTTCAAAGATCGCACAAATATTTGAGATAGATTTCAAAGATCTCAATGATTTCCCGAAGATGTTTATAAACACATCAGAGATTTCACAAAGATTTCAAATATATTTCAAATGTGTCAATGATTTCCCATGGATATTTAAAAATATATCAGAGATTTCACAACGATTTCAGATAGATTTCGAATATTTTATTGATTTTCCAAATATATTCACAAATATATCATGAATTTCACAAAGATTTCAGATATGTTTCAAAGATGTCAATGATTTCCTAAAGATATTACAGATATATCAGAGACTTCGGAAAGATTTCAGATAGATTTAAAAGATTGCACAAAGATTTCAGATATATTTCAAAGATGTCAATAATTTTCAAAGGATATTCACCAACATATCAGAGATTTCACAAGAATTTCAAATAGATTTCAAAGATCTCAATGATTTCCCAAAGATATTCACATATATATTAGAGATTTCATGAAGATTTCAGATAGATTTCAAAAATGTCAATGATTTCATACAGATATTCACAGATATATCAGAGACTTCGGAAAGATTTTAGATAGATCTCAAAGATTGCACAAAGATTTCAGATATATTTCAAAGATGTCGATGATTTCCCAAAGATATTCACAAATATATCAGAGATTTCACAAAGATTTCAAAAAGAGTTCAAAGATGTCAATGATTTCCCAAATATATTCGCAAATATATCAAAGATTTCGGAAAGATTCCAGACAGATTTCAGAGATTGCACGAAGATTTCGCAATTATTCCAAAGACTTAGCCTTCAATTAATTGAATTTCCGCAAGCTTTACGTCCTCGGTAAATCTTGAAAGCTCATGAAATAAATGAAAACAGATCTCGACTTCTTTTCCTTTTCTTTTATTTTCCAATTGGAAACAATGTCAAAGAATAAGGAATTGAAATCCTTTCTTCCTTGAATGCGGAGTTGCATATTTAAGGAAAAAGTATTCAAAGCCGAGCTTTTACTAACGTCAGCGGTACTTAAAATCGGCGAACGATTAAGTACTGGTTGTCATTACCATCGTAACGACATTACCTTTCTTATTTTGCTTCTTCAGCATCTCGCTCGCTATTCGTTGGAATTTCTCATAGTCGACAGTACCTGCGCATTCTTCTATTTACGAATGCAGTAACTATAGATGAAGCTCTTCTCAAGGGGTTTGGGTTCCAGAACTTTAATGCCAATTCTATGGGTTTCTGAGGTACGTCGCGACGCGACGCGACGCTTCGTACGTGCTCAGTCCTCTTACGTCATCACAGCAGTAAAGTTTATGTCGATTTTCACCGACTCGGTCATTTTCTCATCCCCATCATTCAATGTCATAAATGCAGGCGTCGGCAGAAAAGCTGTAATTTCTCAAAAATTTCAGGAAATTCAGCTTCTAGGCACGTGGCTTCATAAAGGTGGAATATTCAAAGAGACTAATTTAGATCGAGCGATTTTAATCATGATTATGAATTTTAAGATAAGATCGTTTCAAGATCTTCTTAAGTATATGGACCATTCTATATTATTTCACCAAACTCAGTTGCGTCTTCATTAAACAAAATTTGATACTCAACCATACAATAAAATTTCATCTTTTAATTTTTTGCGATAACTCAAAATATAGAAATATAATATAAATAAAATATATATAAAAAATATATATAAATATAGATATAAAGAGTAATTAGAAACAATTTTGTCGTAGAGCGTTCATCGTTTTTATAAAGATTTATAGTGAAATATATTTTTTTGTTCGGAGAGGTCATAAAGATAATTTGATCTTGTTGATGAGAATTCTGATATTCAAAAGTGAAATAAAAAAATGTTCATTTATTTCAAAATTGAAGCATAATTTGGAACGTCATAGCCTCAAAAAAGATTCTTTTGTCCTAGAGTAAATATCTACAATTTATTTTACATTTTTTAAAACATAGTTTAAAGCCACGTATCGAGTTAAATAAGAGATACATGACTGCTTTATATTTTTTTAAACATGGGAAAAAAACTTTTTTACAATAAGTGTGGATATTATTTTATGTTTTTTAACAGCTATTCAAATAAATATTATAATCATGGAGAAAAGATTATTGTTATTATTTAATTGAATGGCTTTTGAAAAATAATAAAAATTGGGGATGTGAGTCAAGGAAATGTTTAACTAAAACACTGAAAGTTTCATATTCATGAATTTCAGGAAAGTTCAAAAGTTTCATAAGATATAAAATTCACTTTAAAATGCTTCAAATGCCTGTGATTTGAAAAAAAATATTGCATTGCGAACAAAATAGATGAACTTTCAACCAAATAGTTGAATTTTGAACCCTAAAGACAAATTTTCAAGCAACAAGATTAATTTTCCAACAAAAATGATTCAGTTTTGATAAAAAAGATAAATGTTGAATAAAAAAGTTACATTTTCAACGAAAGAGATGAATTTTCGACTAAAATTATGAATCTTCAATAAAAAAAATTAATCTTCAACAAAGAAGTTCATCTTTTATAGTTGAATTTTCAACAAAATAGTTGAATCCTCAACCAAAAATTTTTTTAAATTTCAATCAGTAGCTGAATTCTAACTATACAACAAGCCAGAATTCAGTCAAAAATTTACATTAGCAACATTTTAACTAATTCAAAATAAAGAACCAAACAGTTGCATTTTTAACTGAAAAAATGTAATTTTTTTGAAAATATTTTATTAACATGAAGTTTAACCAAAGTGTTTAATTTTCAAGCCAAAAGGACGAATTTAATTTGAAACAATCGAGTTTTTTACCCGAAAATATGAATTTCTAACTAAATCTTTAACTTTTATGATGAATCTTCAACTGGAATAGTTACATTTTCATCAAAAAAATTAATGATTTTTCGAAAAAGAAGACATTTTAAAAATAATTAAATTTTGAGTGAAAAAAAGTATTTTTGAACAAAAAAACGAACTTTTAAACAAAATTGTTATATCTTCAACCAAAAAGATACATTTGCGACTAAAATGAAGAATCCTACACAAAAAAATTAATTTTCATAAAGTAGTTCAACTTTTAACCAAGTAGTTAAACTTTCAAACAAAAAAGATAAATTCTTAACAAAAATCTAATAATTGATATTTTGACCAAAAAATATTTCAAAATTGAGGCATAAACAGTAGAATTCATCCAAAAGATGGATGCTAAATCGTTGAATTTTCAAGTTAAAAGGACAAATTTTTGAGAATGCAGTTGAATTTACACCAATTACTCGAATTTTCTACAAAAACAGTAGCATTTCTATTGCAAAAATATTTTTTTTAGAATCAGTTAATCTTTAAAAAAAAGGATGAATTTTTAACAAAATTGTTGAATTTTTAAGAAAATATTCGCACATTAACCAAATTATTAATTTTCTACAAAAAAAATCAATTTTCAATAAAAAAGATAAATGTTGAATAAAAAAGTTACATTTTCAACAAAAGAGATGAATTTTCAACTAAAATGATGCATCTTCAATAACAAAAAAAAATGAATCTTCAACAAAGAAGTTCATCATTTATAGTTGAATTTTGAACAAAATAGTTGAATCCTCAACCAACAATTTTTTTTTCAATTTCAATCAGTTACTGAATTCTTACTATACAATAAGCCAGAATTCAGTCAAAAATTGATATCAGCACAATTTTTAACTAATCCAAAATAAAGAACCGAGACGTTGTATTTTTAACTAAAAAAAATAAATTTGTTCAAAAGTATTTTAATAACAGAAACTTTAACCAAACTGTTAAATTTTTAATCCAAAAAGACGAATTTTATTTTCAAAAAATCGAGTTTTTCACCAAAAAATATGAATTTTTAACAAAAATGTTAATTTCCAACCAAATAGATTACTTCTTACTAAGAAGATAGTTTTAAAATTGTTTGATAAATCTTCAACTTTAATGATGAATCATAAACTGGAATAGTTACATTTTGATCGAAAAATAATTAATAATTTTCAAAAAAAGAAGATTTTTTAATAATATTTAAATATTAAGTAAGCAAAAAGTATTCTTTAACAAAAAAATACAACTTTTAAACGAAATTGTTACATCTTCAACTAAAGAGATGAATTTTTAACTAAAATTAAGAATCCTATACAAAAAAATTAATTTTCATAAGGTAGTTCAACTTTTAACTAAGTAGTTGAATTTGCAAAGAAAAAAGATAAATTCTCAACAAAAATCTAATAATGGATATTTCGACCAAAAAATATTTTCATAATATAGCATAAACAGTAGAATCCATCCAACAGATGAATGCCAAATTGTTGCATTTCAGGTCAAACAAAAAAAGATGACTGCGCAGTCAATAACATAATAAGAAACTTTTTAACAAAAAATAATGAATTTTCAACAAAAAATTGTTGGATGTTTTTGATTGTGTTCTAACAATATTAAATTAATATTAAAAATGTGGATTTTTAAAGATTTCAAACTAAAAATATAGAAACTTTTTAAGCATTATGAAAAATTTCAAAATAATAAAAAAGTTTATTAGGATGCCTTGAAAAATTGAAAATAATTTTTTATTTCGAAAAATTAATTCAAGCGAATATTTAAACAGATTTCAAACGATTTTCAAAACTGTAAAAATAATAATTTGAGAAATTTTAAGGCAATTTTTGTAATTTCGCAGGATTATTTAAAAGTTTTAGCAAAAAGTCGAATCATTTTAAAATATATATAGTTTTGAAAAAATTTCAAAGATAATTGAAATTTTGGGTATATTCCAAAAAATTAAAAATTTAATGTTGATTTTTGAAGATTTTGAAATAAAATTATGTAGCTTTTTAAGGATTTTAGAAGGTTTCAAGATAATAAAATTTTTTCAAAGATTCCTTGCAAAATGCAAAGTGATTGTTTAGTAAAAAAATATAGTTTCAAGAGATGGTTTTGAAAGATTTCAAAACAAATTTTGATGTATGAATAACAATTAAAAAATTATTTATTTGCAACGACTTAAAATAAAAATAATTAAACTTCTAATTAAAAAAGTGTTCAACCCAAAAAAATTGTTCTCTTTCCATGATATAATTTTGAAAAATTATAAGTTTGCAAGACATTTTTTAAGAACACGGATAAAGTCTACCTCAGCCCGGATTTGAACCGAGAATATGAAGATCGCTGTTTAAAAATCATTTTATAGTTTCTGCTTGACTTCGGAAATTTTATGAATATTTTATACCTGTTGATTAATGATTATACCATGACATAGAAGACGCAGCTTGGAAATATAAAAACATTATTCCTATTTGAATATTTGTCAATTACGTTTATAATATTAAAGAATAATACATTTACATAATTTGTAATTCATTTCTATAATTTATAATGAAAATTTGAAGCAAAACAATAATAATTTCGAATGTTTATTATGGTAAGAGATGAGGAAAACGTATCCCATTCTATCTCTTTGTCAATGTAAATTGTTTTCCAATACCGTCTTTTGTATCTCATCCTATCCTTTATCTATCCACGTCAATTCTTTTTCTATCTCTCTGTCAATCTGAATTCTCATCTATCTTTTTTTTATCTATTTTTCAATCTAAAGTCACGTCTATCTTTTTCATTGCCCTCTTCTCTATCTCATCCTATCCTTCATATATCCATATCAATATTTTACTATTTCTCTTCCAATCTAAATTTGAGCATATCCTTTTCAATCCATTCTCAATATTTTTCTGTTTCTAAATACCATCTTCCCTTTATGATTCTATTCTTTGTCTATTCATATTAATCTTTTTCTATTCCTTTGTCAATTTAAATTCATATCTTTCTTTTTTCAAATTCTCTTCCCCATCTCATAGTATTATTCATCTATTCACTTTTTTTATCTATTTTTTAATCTGAATTCATCTATATTTTTCAATACTCTATTCTCTATCTCATCCTACACTACATCAGGGTCTATCTTTTTCTATCTATTGTTCAGTCTAAATTAAGGTCTATCTTTTTCAATATCCTCTTTTCTGTTTCATATCCTTTATTTATCCACGTCAATATTTTTTAACTTCTCTGTTTTTTCCCTGTCTATCTTTTTCAATCTCTTCTTCTCTATCTCATCGTATCCTACATCGATCAACGTCTATCTTTTTACCTCTTCCTGACAATCTAAATTCAAGTCTATATTTTTTAATCATCCCTTATCTATTTCATCCTATCCTTAATCTATTCACGTCAACCTGAATTTTTTTCCTCTATGTGGCTGGCCGTAGCAGTAAGCAACAAGTGCGATCAGTCTTTAGGCTTCAGTTACGAAAGATAGAGAAAGATATTGAAAAAGATTGAATAAGATTGAAATTCCTAATAGATGAAAAGACTAAGGGATAGAAAAAGATAAGAATTCTGGCTCACGAAAGGTAAAGAAAGAGGTCGAAAATTATTGAGAATGGGGATAGGACCAGGTAGCGCTTAAGGAACGCAGTGACCTATTGAGAGAGAGTATCTATCTTTTCCTACTTCCTCATTTATTTTTAAAGCACATTCATTCGGATACTTTTACCATCCCTCAAAGTTAGCTTTATTTCAACATCGAAAGGTACTTTATTGAAGTACACTGCGCAATTGAAGCCAACTTTTGAATTTCACGATGGAATGAGTACTGAAGTATGATCGAATTTCGCTTTTCGAAAAGAGAAGCAAATAGAGATGGAAAGAATCGCTGAATAGCCGACACTCGAATTTCAGGTCGGTCAATTTCATTTTCAACCTCCAACCACTAACCTCTACATTGAAACCACTTTGCAAAACCAACCGTATGAGCACGAGAAGTTCGCTCTGGAAAACTGTTTAAACTGCCTCTCCTGCGTCGTGACGGGCGGTTAAACAAGTTAGACTTCATAGTGAAGGCAACTTCAAGCCGCAAAATAAATTAAGCCGACGAGTCCAGCCGAAAGTGGAAAGGGAATAGGATACGGGTAGAGAACCGTCACTGGTACAGAGCAAACTCTAACTGGCTTAAGTCCAATGTGTAATGCTATTTGCCTTTGCCCACTCTGCATCATCGATTGCAAAAGTCAACACGCAACTTTGTTTGATAAAAAAAATATAAGAATGAGCAAGAATGTCTACCTGACCGGAAACTCGGTAAATTACGGTGAATGTGATTCAGTGAGAGAAACTGTTCTCTAAAATGTACTTATATGCCAATTAAAGGGGTTTTTATATATTGTATTACTCTAATTCGGATAAGGGGGACATGCAATCTTTGAAGTAAGGCACGTGAATATTCCCTTAATTCTATTTTCTATAACATTTTTTAGAACAAAAATCACTTGAGAGAATAGCTTTTTGCTTAAATTTTTATTCAACCCAATTACCAAGTTACCTCATTTTTATCCTTCCGACTTTTTGTTTTAATTTTTCTGAACCTTGTACATAAGGTAATGAAACCGGTAAATCAGTTTATCGATAATTTTCAAGCCATTTTTTCTTTTTAATTGATCTATTGTAAATTTCATGTACTCTTCCTTTAATGACACTCTCAATTAGCGATAGTGATTAATTATTTTGTTGCGAAGTAATTTTTAATTGGTCTAAGTTTTCTTCTCTGAAATCAATGTCACTTAGTTCAATAAATCTACCAAATAAGCCAGTTGATCCAATTGTTTGACTAAATTGATGGTGAGAATACTAATTCCAATATCGGCCTGACTATGAAGCTTTTTTAAACCAATTAGTAATCAAATTTCTATTTTCAGTTTTCGTGATAGACAGATCTAAAAAATTGAGAATATCATTGTTTTCTATTTCCGAAGTAAACTGTAGAGATTCTTCTATACTATTGAATGTGTTAATTAGTTCTTCATTTTTTATGTAGGAACAATAGTAAAGATATCATCCACATAACGCTCAAAGAAAAATGGTTTGAAGCTTAATTTAGATAAGGCTCTATTGTCAACATCTTCTAAAACAAGATTAGATGGAATAGGTAAAAAGGTGAACCCATCGGACAAGAAATTTGTTCATAGAATTTTTGATCAAGTGAAATGACAGTATTATTAATAACCGTTCTGACAGCTACTAAAATCTCTAGTTTGATCTTAGAGTTAAATTTTTATGTAATTGTAATTTTCTTCCAGATACTGGCTTTAGGAGTTTGTGAACTTTAGAAAGGTCATATGCTTTTGCTGTCACAACAACTGTGGGTTTATAATTTATGAGCTAAATTTTGATTTACGTATCTTTTTTTCTTCCATTTAAAATTAATATCATTAAATTTTTCTTGTATGTACGGAACTAAGCTAGTATTAACTTTTTTATATAAACTATTATTTTGTATAAGACTCTCAATAGTCGATTTGTAATCTTCTGAATTTGCAGCAACTAATATATAACCTTTGTCTGCTTTTACAAAGATAAGATCCTTGTGGTCATTTTGGAATTTTGTAGCAATAACTGAAATTTGATTAGAGTTTTCAAATTTATTGACTTTTTCATGATTTGAGACTAAATCTTTAATTATTTTTCGAACATTCAATTTTTTATTATGATCTTTATTGTCTTAAATACAATCTTCTATGTTAGCAATCATATTATTAGTAGGGATGTTGTTACAATTATAAGAAATCCCAAATGTAGTACCCAATGCTAAGGTTTCAGATGTTTCATCAGAAATTGTCACATAAGATAAACTTTTAAACCATTTATGAACTCTTAAGTCTCTGTATCTATTTTCTTCCTCTAAAAATCTATCATTTGATGGATTAAATTTTTTATGTGAGCTTCCCTTTGTTGAAATTTTAACTTTTGTAGACTACATTCTTGTGACTGAAAGAAGTTACCAATCGAGTTTTCTGTAATTTTTCTGTCTAGCCTATATTTGTAATAATTGGAGTAATCGCCTAATTATTTATTGTTGTCGGTTATTTATATCGTCAATTATTTATGTTCATGATTATGATTATGTCGATTATTTATATTTATCACATTCTTGTCATTGAAAAAAGTTACCAATCGAGCTTTCTGTAATTCTCCTGTCTAGTCTATATTTCAAAAAATTTGAGTAATCGCCTAATTATTCAATGTTGTTGATTATATTACTAATTTTACAATCAAGAATTTTCTTCTCATGAGCCAATTTGACATTTTGTACTTTAACCGATGTAAAAATAAAAAAATTTGTTTTTCCGCATACTTTTGAATATACAAAAATGATTTTGAAAAGTTTCACTTCCTGATCTCTTTTGATTTCTTGAGGTTTTATTTACCAAAAGTCTTCTGGACACAATTTCTGGTTGGCTAGTTCGAATTTCGTGGCATTATTCAGCCTATCAGAATTTCTAACGCCATTTTACGCGGCATAAAATTAATGTTTTATGCAGTTTCGATGACATGAGGAATCTGACAGATGGCGTTTCGGTTAGGGAATTTTAGGTTATATGCCTTAATATAATACCTATTACCCACATGGAATTGAACATTCATCTCTTTGGTTAAAAAAGAAACTATTTTGTTGCGAATTTCTTTTTCAAGTAGAAAATTACCTTCTTGCTTCAAAATTCATATTTTTGGTTGAAAATTCAATTATGTTTGGTTAAAAAATAGCCTGCGCCATAAAAAATTTAACAATATTCGGCGAAAATAACTTTGTTGATGAGAATCCATCTTCTATTCCTTAAAAATTTTATAGCCTTATCCTCAAAATATTGTTCTTCACTCGTACTGGGATTCTTTGAATTCTTTATACACTTAAAAAATTACTGGATCCGAGAAAATACGATTCTTTGGTTTATTTTTTTTACCCAAAGATTTGTTTACCCTAGTTTAATAAATATTGTTCAGATGCAAAAAAATCATAAATTGATTCAAGTAAATGATTTCTTTGATTATATTTCTTTGATATTAAGAAATATTGATTGGTAATGAATGTGGAAATTACTAAGTCAATGCAATAATTTCTTGTGAGCTAAGTTTCCTTAAATCTGCTTTTTATGCCGTGGAAAATATTTTTTAAGTAATCAATACCTATTTATATTAAGTAATGCATTCATGGGTGGATCAATTAATTGAAGTTTCTTTGAGAGAAAAACTAGTTTTCCCATATAAACAATTATTTATCAAATTGAGAAAAATATCAATTCGATGTTGAGAGTTGACACGATTATTGCATGTAAATAATTATATTCATTAAAAAAATATTTTTTAAATGCCGCTGCGTGGCTCATAAAATATTACGTCACGATAGAGATTAGTTCTTAAGGTTATAAGTTAGCCATAAATTTTCATCATACTTTTAATAAGAAGATGTGATGGACCTATATTATGATGATCTTATAATCAAAAGATGTGATGCTACTTTAAAATTTTTGTTTTTCAACAATTCTAAATTTGTAAAAAATGGTGTATCTTCATAAGATACGCTGTTTTTGAAATAATAATCTTTTTTCTTTTGAATGAAGGACTTAGTTCTTTGAATCAACTAATATTTTGTCAACATTGTTAAATGCTTATTCTGAACAATATATTGCATTTTAGGATCCCGCAGATATTTATGTATAATAAGACCCCATTTTTTGCCTTGCAAAAAATATTTCGTAAAATCCAGGGTACGCTTCTTTGAAATATAGAATCACATCTTTCAATAAAAAATAAATATTTACACCTTCCAATGAAATTATATCTCCCAATGAAAAATAAATATTTACATCTCCCGAAGGACTTTCATTTGTTTAAAGCAAATATTTTCTTGATTTAAAATCATATTTGACTTCATCAACTACCTTATTTATAAAAATTAATTTCTTGTTTCTTTCTGCAAATGAAGACGTTCTTTTGTTTGATAATTATTTCACTGACAAATAAATATTAATTTGCAACAATAATTTCATGCTTTCGGTTGAGATGAAACCATTTTTTAGGATTGAAGAAATATTTTATAGTGAATTTCACTGAGGGTTACTTATAAATCAGTAAAGATTATCCCTTAATTATGTGTGTTTCTTAATCACTTTGTTGAGAAATGGGGGACTTCCCACATCTTACGATAGCCAAAATTTTTTTTTTTTAGAAAATTTGGAAGTTAAGCAATTTATCAATTAATTATTAAATAAGGAGAATGAATATGTATAGCACATCTCTTGCATAAATTCAATAATAAATGTAGAAAACATTTTTTTTAATTACTTAATCATTCTAAGAGAAAATAAAATCAAATGTTTACAGCAAACCCAGTTTGTTTCAGCTCATAAACTCTTATGCACATCAGGAAAAGCTATATTTTATCCATCATTACCGAATCCTATTATTCTAGGATTCTATAAATGTGTAATTCTATTCGATTCAATATACAAATTAATTATTTTCAAATAACCCGAGGAGTAAAAAGAATTTAATAATAAATATCACCACTCAGTAATGAACAAGAAGTAAATAAAATTATTGAAAAATCAGTAGCAATACAACAATTTTAGAATAAAAGGATGAAAGAACAGTCATGAAAGGGCACGTACTTCATCATCATGGATTCAAATCACTACTATTTTGCAACGGAAAGTTAATTATAATGTTGAAAGTCAGCATACAGCATGTTATGTCATCAGTTATATGCTCATCGAAGAAAATTTATACCTGCGACAACAAAATACTTTATTTATTTATTCAAATGAGGAGTAAGTATTTCAAGTACAAATGTGAGCCACAATGAGTATTTAATTACAATTATATCTAAACATAAAATTAATATGAAAATAAGAAAAATGTAGTGAAATGGACGAACTGATTTTATTCTGAAGCGAGTCAACATTAAGGATTGTACAATCTGCAAATTATGGTAACTGATAAAACTGCGAAACATAAGGTCTATAGTCTTACAAAAATAGAAAAATTGAAATTAAAAGTCTTTAGCGTTACTTCGGAAGGCAAATAATGTTGCTATTTAGTTTTACATGTTTGTTTTATAATGTTTGATGTATTAGTGACGCATAATTTCTCGGAGCTCTTTTCTAGCACGACGAAAAAATTCCGCTCTTGTGATTCTACGATCATGTCTATTCCAGTTGCAATACGGTATTGCGGAAATTTCGTCTGGTCTCAAGGGAGTATTGCCCATGCCATTTTCGTTTACTATAACCTGCACTTCATTCACATCATATATTGGACAAAGGACTCCTTCAAGTTCTATTCCAATGATGAAGCCACCTACTGAAACCTTTCGCTCATGGAAAGCAAACTGGGATAAATCCTCAAGTTCATGATGTAGTGTTCCGCAATAATGAATACCGTGACTAATAGGTTGAAGACGTCTATGACGCTGGAGTATTGGTACAAATACATCTGGTACTGCGAGAAGAAATAGATTCGAAGGAATAAATTTGTAAAGCTAATTTTTGTTAAAATTTAAGAAATTTGGAATATTTTAGCTTTTCAACCGGGCGAAGTTCGTGGCAGCTACAGGTGTCCATATTGGATAATTATCGAACTTGTGAGACTTATATCGACGTCGTTTATAGTATAGTCTCAAATTTTATTTTTCTATGTTTAGAAATTAGGAATTGTAATATAGCTCAAAACTACACAATCAGAAGCATTAATAATATTCACCAACGTTTTGGTGCTCACACAGCACCTTTATCAGGGTAGGAAAAATTAGAACAGGTGGGAACAGCAAACAAGATTCATAAAGAAGGCTATCCTTTGAGAATGGTTATTTTAACTTTCGACACTCCTACAAAATTTCTAGAACAAAACTTTAATTTGTTCTTAAAGAATCCATTACAACTTGAAAATTCAATATTAAAAATGGCTGGGAATTCGAAAAAATTATTATCAAAGAAACTCTTCCTGATGACCATGTAATCATTTCTTGGGATGTTGTTGCAATGTTTCCAAGTATACCCTTTGAATTAGTTGAACAGGCAATTTTAAATAAAGAGGACAACATAAAAACACGTACTCTATTATGTCAAAAATATTTTATTAAAGGTACAGCTTTTATTATGAACTCAACTTATTGTAGATTCAATGGTTCCTTTCATAGGCCAAAGTTTGGTACTCTTATAGGTTCAGTCATTTCTCCGATTTTAGCAGGAACAGTTATGGAAGATTTGGAGGTCTATGCTTTCAAATAGCTAGATTTTTTTTGCCCTTTTACTTTTGATATGTTGATGACATCATGAAAATAATAAAATCAGTTTTTTGGACATAGAAGTAATTAAAGGTCAGGATGGTAATATTACCAATTGGTATAGGAAAAGTACATATTCAGGTGGAATTTCAAATTTATTTTTGGCTCATCCTTTTCAAAACGAAATTGCAGTGATCAAAAACTTAAGTTGACAGAGCTCTAGGTTTGTCCCACATTTCATTTCACAAAGAGAATTTTAATATTGTTAGGAATATCCTTTTTCTCAATCATTACCCACAAAAGTTAATTGAGCAACATAACACAATTAGAATTCAACAAATCAAAAACAAACCAAGTAACATATTATCTACAGATAATCAGAAGGAATTGAGAGGATATACTTCTTTTACTACTTTTGTTCTTCCTTTTTTTGGTCAAATTTCAAAAAATATTAAATTTATGTTGAACTAATTCAACTTTCATACTATTCTCCATATACCATTCAAAATAGATTTATTAATAACCTTCTTAGAAGATCCTTCAGAAGAATTTGAAAAAGGTGGTGTTGTTTATAAGATCACTTGCCCGATCTGTGAGATAACTTATGTGGAACCTACTGGCAGACGTCTTAATACGTTTGGGACGTTGTTATAAGAGTATTCTTGCTAGACATACTAGAGGGTCTGTTGATGTTGACCATGAGTTTGACTGGGATAACGCTGAATTTTTTTATAGTGAAAGTAATGAGAAAAGCGAGAGAATTCATGGAAATGCTTTATATTAAAAAAGCAAAATATGTTGTCTATTAATATGAAAACTGATTAAGACAAATTAAACGAAAGTGATTCTAGTAAAATTATTACATTCAACAATAGGTTTTCATGAATATTCACTTTCTTTCATTTCTTGTTTCTTTATAACGGATTTTCCTTTTGAACCACACTTAGTTCTCAGTTACCGAGGAGATAGCGTCGTAGTTTCGTCGCTGTTCCCACCTGTTCTAATTTGTCTTACCTTGATAAGGGTGCTGTGTGAGCGCTGAAACGTTGGTGAATGTGACTAATGCTTTTGTATTCTGATTTGATAATCATAAAAATAAGAATGACCAAAGGAAAAAGAGAAGGAAGGGGATTTGGTTGGTTGCCTTCTCATTTTTTTTATATTTGTTCGAAGGAAGAAATTTTTTTGTTTTTAGGAATTGCAATATGAGCATTTTGTGTTAGTTGTTCAAATTTGATCGTTGGATTTTTTTTCCTTCTCAGGAATTCTATACATTTGCGTAGTTTATACTATAGTCTCAAATTGTTATTTTCCTTTGTTTAGAAAATAGGGATTGTAATATGGCTAAAAACTACAAAAGAGTAATTAAAGTAATAGATATATTTCGGTCAGAATCAAAATGATTATTTTCCAATTTGAGTTGAGGCTGATACTAGAACCTACACTGAATTTTTTGGTGCTATACTAATTTCTCCGTCTATATGACCCTATACCTAAGTTCAGGCCGACCATATGGTTAAATTAAAACGTGACCACTTGGTTTTATATTTCTGATAATATTATATTTACCGATACAATCAGAGAAGACTGCTAATAAGGTGAAGAATAGTGTGCCAATATGTATCCGCATTTTATCGAAATCGAGAAAACTGATGTGTACAACATTGAGGCAACGGTTTCACTAATGAATTATCCGCAAGGTGTTCCAACATATATGTAATCTATAATATATTATCACATGAGTCATTCTTTGTATGATGAAGCTGTGCTTTTGTAGATATTTGTACTTCATAAATTTGTTCGTCTCAGCTTTGAAGGCCTCAAAAGAAAAGATAAATTCTAAAAATTGCAGCGCGTGCTTGTTTAAGGTCAAACAAGAATTGAACAAAACAAATTTCTAGAGAAAAATACTGAAAAATCAAATCAGTAAAAATAAAATATATATTTGAATGGACTGATTTTCGTTTTCGAAAGAGCCTACTCCAAAGTTCATTGAAGGATTTTTGAATTAGCTTCGTGGCATCATGAGTTTCGGATGTCATACATAATTCAAACGGCGCACAAAAAAATGATGATCCTCAAAAGTCCGCCCATATTGGTGTAGTTTTCAGTTGCGACCAAAATAGGTTTCGAAGACTCATTTTGAGAATCTAGGGAAAATTAATCATTTTGAGATTGTTTTTTTCTCATTTCGAATATCTTCGAGTGTTAAGCTTAATTGTCATCCACTTATCAACACGATTGGGTACTGACATATAAGTAGGTATGCATCAGCTATTCTATAATTGACAAGCTATAGCATAATTAGCAATCTAATATTTAAACATTCAGATTCAAATAATTGAAAATCCTCCAATTTTCAAATATAGAATATCAGGATATTTTCCAGTTTTTACGTTTAAACTAGAATTGGCTGAGATAAAGATAGATCACAACATGATAACTTATATTTAGAAGTATGTTTATTGTTTAAAGTATGATAAGAGATTTCTTTCCAAATATTTTGTTCTGCTCTATGATGTAGTATGCATACATTTCAAAGGAAATATAACTGATATAGTAGAAAATATCCACATATACTCATAGCTTGAAATAAAATTCAAGCTAAGCAGATTTTTATTGATACAATGTTATCTGTGCCAAGGCTTTAACTAATTAATTTAAAATTCAAAATTAGATTTATCCTTGAATATTGTTCTTCTCTCGTAATGGGTTTCTTTGTATTCAATACTTCTTTCTTGTTCTTTTTCGACCTATGATGACAAATATTTAGAATATTGCAATGACATAATTTTAAATTAGCATGTGTACATGATCGCTATTAAAAAACAGCTTCTATGTTCAAACTTTAAATGAATGGTAGAATGTTAAAAGACAATAATGAATAATCGTTATTGAAAAGAACAAACTATCTTATGTTCGAAGTCTTTTTTTTAAATATAAAGCAATCGATTGGAATTATGTCATTGGAATAGTATAAATAATTGAACCGCAAATTAAAACAATCCAAGTGAAATATTTTTGGATTTAAAACTTTTAAAATTAAAGCTTAAAAAATGTTCATTCAAACGCTCAATAATTCTCGCGTATAAAATTCAAGATTGTAAAACTTTTCAAGTGAAAATTTCTTAATTGAAAGCCGATAATGTGCAAAATTTTATATTTTGACATTTGTACATTCTACAGTTGAAGTATTTGAAAAATTATAAATCCACGCTATCATTTTCAATTCTATGAATTGAAGAATGGATCAGAAAATTTATAAATTTCTAAAGTTATATAATTTTAGGCAATTTTAAGCTACAAACATTAACTCATACATTAAAATTTGATATGAAATCTTTTAAAATATTCCTTCGAAAATTTGTTTAAAAAAAATCAATAACGAATTTTTCCGGAATATTTTAATAATTATAATATTTTGAAACTCGAATTTTTCATACAATTTTGTGAGAATTCTGAAAAAGTAGTAATAAGGTTCTTTCAAAATAAATTTTTCAACAAAGAAATGATTGTTAGTTTTTGTAGGAATTTCGATACAAATTTTGTATTCATTTAAAATCTTTCATAATGCATGAGAAACTTATCAATTTTGTGTTTGACATCTTCAAAAATCTACATTGTGTTTTAAATGTTTTGAAATCTATTCAAGTTTTAAATTATTTTGGAATATTTTCAAAACATCTAAATATATTTTGAAGTGACTCCATCATCTTCCAAATTCATAATGGTTTAATTGTCATTTATTATTCAATTAAAAAAAAAACTTTCTAAATATTCTTTTAAAATTGATTTTTAACATAAAAAATCATTTAAAAATTTTCAGTAAACTTGAGAATTTTTTTTATTTTCTTAAAGCCTTCAACGATCCTTAAAAAGCTTCAAAATTTCATTTTGAAATCGTCAAAAATCTAAATTTATATTTTATTTTTCGAAATCTCTTCCAGTCTTAAATTAAGTCTGGATCTTCTCAAAACTTCTAAATATTTATTAAATTAACTCAAATTCTTTCCAAATTGATAAATTTTTAACTGTTACTTGTGCATAAAAATTCCATAATTTCAATTACAAATTAAAAATTTGTTAAATAGAAAAATTGTAATTGTAACGTTTAAAATTGTTTAGTTTTCAATATTTGATTTATAATTGCTCATTTTTAATGAGAAGTAAAATATTGCTAAATATTCAAAAAATGTCTTCCTTAATTAAAAAATTTCAAACTGAACGGGTTAAAAATCTAATATTTCAGATTGAAACAATATTTGATTAGGATTTGTAATTGAATAAGAGCGTTTGAATTTTTAAATTATTTTTGAATGTGGCATAGTTTATAAAGTTTTAATCGAAAGTATTGTCCGTAAAAATTTATATTTTTTGGTTTAAATGGGTACATTTCTACAATAAACTACCAGTATATATATGTACAACAACATTTTAAGTAGAGTTTCCCAATATTTCAACTTTTGTGAAATCTTGTATTTTTTTCTAAAAATTTAGAATTTTCTACAATTATTGAGGTAAATCAAAATTGTTTCTATCAGGACAAACACCCAAGTTAAAAAATGTGAAATTCTGTAGTTTTCTGTAATACCTTGTCGATTTTTACTGCAAAGTAAAAAAAAGTTAAAATAAAAAGTTATACGAATTTTTGAATTGTAGAAACTTGTTCTTTATTGTTAATTTTCTTACTTTTCTACAAAAAAATACACAAAAAAATAGCTATTTGTATTTAACTGTATTTTTTTGATAAATTTTGTACATTTTTTTTTACAAAAAAGTACATTTGTTAACCAAAAATTACAATTGTAGAAATGCTTTTATTTCTAAAATGAAACCAAAGATAAACTTTTTCAAGTACTTTTTAACTAAAAGTAACTTTTTCAAAATGATGCTTAAAAATCAGAAGATAGTTTGTTTTAAAAATGGAAAAATTAGATTAATTAAAAAAGAACTAATAACATCAAAGTCTGAAAATACCTTTAAAAAGAAGTAAACAACTTCGGAAAAAGCTTACTATCTTGGAATTCATAATTATTTTTAAAAACATTAAAATTTGTTTACTGTATTTGAATAGAAATTTTATTAAAAGAGTTCAATGTCTGAATTAATGAACTATATATTATTTTAATTGTTTCTTTGAAGAAAAATGGTTGAGGTACCAAGCTCAAATGTAAACTTTTGATTGAATTTTTATGAACTATCTGTTGTTTCAGTCTAAAATATACCATTTTTAATGAATTCAATTTCAAAATTTTTAACTAAGAAGAGGAACAATTTTTTAATTGTCAGCAATATCTGACTGTTTATTTAAAATGAATAATCATAAATTGAACATTCACAACTTAAAAATTTGAAACTTAGTTGTTTGAAACAGAAAGATATTTAGAAGTTTTTGAAACAAAACGGTCTTAAGATAATACAAAAATTGTCTGAAGATTCCTGCGAAAATTGTAAATGATTTTAATATTAAAAAATTAATTTCAACAGAATATTTGAAAATCTTTTGAACTAAAATCAAATTTTTATCCATAAATAACAATTAAACAGTTATGAATTTGGAAAAGATTGGTATAAGTTTAAGAGATATTGAGAAGTTTTGAACTGATTCAAAAATAATGTAAACATTGAAATAATGGCAAAAAATGTGTGTCGATTTTCTCGGTATTCTCCCAAATCACGACAGAATCAAAGTCTGATTAAAATGATCCATTTTTGAGTATCCAAAATTAATTTTTATAAAATTTCATTTATATCTGTCGAGTAGCAGTTGCGTTTTTTATATAGTTTTTTTTCTAAACGGGGAGAAATCACAAATATTTACCAGGTGAACTAGGAGATGGAAATTTAAAAAATATTCGCCACCCTGGTATAGATTCAGTCTCGCTCGCGGCTAGTGACCTGCAGGTATAGATATTTCACCCACACAGAGAAATAATTAATAACGCTGTTTCATTGTTATGTTTCCCTCAGTTTCATGTTTCGACACTCGAGTACGTGCATTCCTTTGTGTTTACAATGATTGGCTGTAATAAAAGCTATTAAAAGATTCGAAATTAGTTTTGACAAGAAATGAGAAATGAAAATTCTAGAAAAAGTTTCCTGAAATAGAGCATTTTTATCCTTTGGGATTTTAAATTAAGGTGGATTGCAAATTAATATATTATAAGAGTTAAAGTGCGATGTTATGCGTCTGAGTAAATAATTACTTATAAATAACGTAAAAGGTATATAATGACATGCTTCAGACCAAATAAAAAGACCTTGATGATGTTAAGAAGATCCTTTAATCAAATTTTTCGAGAGTAAAATGCTCTCCTCATCAGGAAACAGGAATCCAAGTCAAATATATGTCCTTCATTTTTTAGAAAATCGGAAAAAACCAAAAAGTCGAAGTCCAAAAGATTCATGCCCAGGCGGAAATATTATATATAGTTTATATATAGTGGAAAGTATTATATATAATATTCATTTGTTTTATATAATAAATGTATAAAACAAGTGAATATTATATATAATACTCCACACTATATATAAACTATATATAATATTTCCGACTGGGTGCTCTTACATAAAGTCTCATCTCAAGTTAGTTCTGTGAAGAAAATAATGCAATTGTAAATGAAGAGAAAGAGAAAACCCATTTTATATGCCATATCGAAACATATACGATAAAAAAGTGAGGTTGAGAAACAAATTCAAAATCTTATTCATCTGAGGTTTTAATATTTTAGCTTTGATATGTTAAACACATTAAAAAATTCTTAAAAACAAAACTTTTTTTGAAATTTAAAGTGGAAGACAGAAAGAACGTTCTGCTTCATCGAATGAAAGAAGGTAGAAGCATGAAGTAATAGAAACATAAGTAACGCAGTGAGTCAGAAATATCAGGTTCCTTACATTTTAGTTGAAAATTTTGTAATTTTGTTTTCATAAAGTCTGAGTAACAAATAATTGGTAGAACAAATAATTATTATCAAATTAACAGCTACTAAAAATTTCAACAATAATGATGAAATGATAAGAGCATGCTTAAGGAAAAAAACATTGAATCTTAAATTAAAGAATCTAATATTACGTTGTATAATGGACTCAAATTATTTAGATTAGGTATTATATTTAAACAATCTGCACCCTCATTCCACACATAACAATTTTGTGAGACTCTCCACGTGGGGTGATCGCTAGAGAGATTGATCAGCAGCCTGAGTCGGAGCAGTGTTGCGGAATGAACGTGTTATTTAAATAAGTAACACAAGAATTCTAGATCAATCTAAAATATCTTTACCTTAATCCTATATAACTATCTACCCTTCACTTATATACCCATCTACACATCACTACTTTCCAACCGAGCAATTCACGCCTACCCCGAAAGCGAAATGGCTTAATGATATAATAATAATAATATAATAATATTATTATAATAAATTTATAATAAAGTGCAACAAGTCAGTGGAACAAAATCAGGACTGTATGGGGACTGATGAAGTTGGGTAAGGACGCGTTTCACCAGAAATTGCTGAATAAGCTGCGATGAAGGGGCAGGTGCTTGTTGTGGTGAAGGACATCTAATTTTCAACGTTTTAAGAATAATTTAATTTCAAAAGTTCATAATATTTAAGATTCTTCAATTTGTAATGGTAAAAATGACAATAATTTTTTAAAATAAAAATCATATTTTTTATTCAAAAAATCTATCCAATCATTTCATTTTCATATTTTGTTAAAAATTGACATTTAGAAAATAGTCGAATTTTCAACCAAACATATCAGTTTTTACTGCAATTAATGAAGCTTGAACCAACAAGAAAATCCTAACAACGTAGTTCAACTTTCAACCAAGTAAATTAATTTTGTAACAAACCAAATTCTTGACGAAAATTGTAATAGTTTATATTTCAACCAAAACCGATTTTAATTTCAAATCAAAAACAGCAAATTCAAGCAAAAAAGGTGAATTGTCAACAAAATAGTTGAAATTTCAACTCAAAAATATTAATTTTTAACAAAAAAGGTAAACTTGAAAAAATGGTTGTATTTTTTTAAAGTAGTTTAACTTTAAATATAGAATAAAAATTTCAAACAAATTGTTGAATTTTCAAATCAAATAGACGAATAATCTAGAAAACAATTGCTTTTTCAATCAAACAGGTAATTTTGAAACACATATTTGAATTTTCAACAAAACAGATTAATTTCCAACACAGAAGTTAATTTTCAACCAAATAGTTGAATTTTTTACCAAAATAGTTTAGTTTATTCTACAAACAAAAAATTTTACCAAAAGAAATGACTTTTCAACCAAAATAAGACTCTAAAAAAATTAAATAAAAATCTGGATTTAAATAAGCTAAACATTGCTAATCGCGAAAAATATCTTCTATTCATTCGTTTGTTTATAACGTAATAATCAATTTTTTAAATCATTCTCGCCCACGGGAAATTATTTCTAGATAATTTGGACACAGATATAAGATCTTGTTTGATAAATCTGAAAATGTTAAAAAAAAATGGTACTTCTGAAAAGTTAAAAAAAAGTCTACTATTATATTTTTGTTGAGAATTAATTTTTTTTTTTTTAAATTCTACTTTTTGTTGAAAGATGGAACTATTATGTTCAAAAGTCTTCTCTTTTTAATTGGAATTCGCACTATTAAATTTGTCATCATTTTATTTGTTAAAAATTCAACTATTTTGTTGAAAATTCGGTTTTTTTTTGGGGAGTTTAAAAACTCGTTTTTTTTTTGTATTTTTAAATTAATTTTTTCAACTGAAAATGTTACTATTCCATTATTCGTAGAAAATTTACAGCGTTCACAATAGTTGAACATTTATCTCTTGCTTAAATATTTAACTATTTTGTTCAAAATTCGTTTTCTGTAGTAGAAAATCAATTTTTCGAACTGCAAATTTAAACATTTCATTTCTGATTGAAAACTGATCGTTTTTAGTTTAAATTTTTAACAATTTGTCTATAAATTATCATTTTTTTAAAACTAATTCTTCAAAACCATACTTCTTTTGAAGCCTTCTTGTGCAATTTCATTATGCACGATTTGACTTTTTTAAGTTTATGTTTTTCTAAACAAAATGTATTTAAAAAAACAGTTTAGTTCAAGATTCGTTTTCTTGAGCTGAAAATGCTATTTTTTACATAAAAATCAACCAATTGGTTGAAAATTAACAGTTTGGTAAAAAAATCATTTTTCAGGTTATAACTTCAACTGTTCTGTCCAAAAGCCCTATTTTTTGATAAAATTTATTTATTTAAAGATTCATATTGTCGGGTTAAATATTAAATTATTTTGTTAAAAATTCATCTTTTTGGCCAAAAATGTAACTGGTTTTTTGATGATTCATTTTTTTGCGCAGAAAATTGGTTAAAGATCCATCATATTAGTTGAAAATTCATCTGATTGGTCGAAAATGTAACTATTTTGTTGCAAATTTGTTTTTTAGGTTGAAAATTAATTTTTTAACTGAAAACTCAATTATTCCATTTTTGGCTGAAAATTCATCTTTTTGGTTGAAAATTTAACTATTTTGGTAGAAAATGCAACTAATTTTGCAAATAATTAAAATATTTGGTTAAAAATCAATTTTTTTTAATATTCATATTTTTTAGTTGAAAAATCACTATTTTTGAGAAAATTCGTCTTTTTAGCTTAAAAATTCAAACGTTTGGTTGAAATCTTTTTTCTTTCTTGACTGAGAAATCTTTTTTTTTTAAGTCGATTATTTTGTTAAAAATTCGTCTTTTTGGCCGAAACTTCAACTGAATTGTTAATCATTCATATTTTTTTGTATAAAATTAATCCTCTTGGATAGAAAATTGAACTATTTGGTTGAAAATACTACAGTTTTTGGTTGAAGTTTAACCTTTTTCGATTAAGAATAGGACCATTTGGTTGAAAATTCATCTTTCAGGTTAAAAATTCCACTATTTTGTAAAAAAAGTCATCTGTCTTGTTAAAAGATTCAACTGTTTTGTTAAAAATTCGTCTTTTTGGACAAAAATTTATATTGTTTTGTAGAAAGGTTCATGGTTAAAAGTGCATCTTTCTTGGTTGAAAATTCCACTGTCTTCTAAAATAATCTTGAAGATACAACTATTTGGTTGAAAATGGAACTTTTTATGCTTACAATTTACTCTTTTTTGTTTGAAAATTGAATCATTTGGTTGAAAATTCGTCCTTATAGTTTGAAAATTGAACAATTTGTTTAGAAAATCATCTTTCTTAGTTGAAAATGCATCTGTTCGGGTTCCATTTTTTCCCTTAAAAACTGAACTCTTCAGTTGAAAATTCATCTCTTTTGATATAAAATAATTCTTTTTCGGATGAAAATTCAAGTATACACTAATTTTATTTAAAATAATTTATCACCCTATTATTCTCCTATATTTTCCTGAAAAATCACCCAATTTTCCTTGCTTTAAGAACATTTTGGGTTGTGAAGTATGTTAAATTATTATGTTTTATGTTTTATCTCAGGCCTTTATCAAATGACACAGAAGACAGAATTTTATTAATATTTAGAGCAATTTTTGAAATTTAATAACTATTTGGAAAATGGATTGGTAAAATACTTTTTCGTTGAAGAATAGAATCCAGGTAAAATTGTATGCCAATTCCATTTTATGAATATTTTTCTCTCGGTATGGATATAACTTTTCGTATATATATGATGTAAACTTCTTACTTCCATGTCGATCAGAAATATTTCTTTTTGCTTCCATCACTTTGAAAATTGCTCTATACGTCGAATCGAACAATTCGAATACTTTGAGCCCCCAGGGACTCGGGGGAATTGGTTCTCAGCTTTATCGGGTTCAAATAGGGAATCGATCTTCCGCTTCCTTGAGCAGACCTCACGTCCATTGACACTATACGTTCTGCCCAACTTTCACCATAAGTAGAGCGCTTGCAATATTAAACTCAAAGTATTCGAAAAAAAAAATCGAAAAAAAATTTCCAGCTACCTGAAAGCTTTTTACGTAACAATGGAAAAAAAGGATTGGCGAGCAAAAGGAAAAGAAGCTTCTTCCTTCCTTTTGGCTATTATCGGATCACCGTGAATTGGCAACACAAAAGAGATTCGGACGTGCCCGAGGAAATTCACTCAATTCCAATTTTCGCTAGGGAATTTTACCTTAAAAAATAAATTTAGTATTTACAGAAAAATGAAACAAAACGATTTGGTTGAATCAACCCAATTTTTGTTGGTTCAACCATAGGGTATGGTTATTAAATGGACAAGAAAATGTTTGCTTGAGCCAATTAAATTTTTGGGTTGTTTTAACCAAATCTTTTGGTATATTGAGTATTTGGTTTATTCAATAAAAAAATTGGCTGGATCAATCAAATACTTTGTTGAGTCAAGACAAATTTGTTTGTTTCTACCAAATTTTTATTTATATCCAAGAAAACAGTTTTTTTGGTTAAAGAATATTTTTGTTCAGAGTGTGAAAAAATAAGGAAAGAGTTTTATTTGCAGCCTTTTGATGAAGTCGGTACTCAGTCTGTGTTGATTTATTATAAATTATGATTATGAGACCAAATTTTCTTATTAATTTCGAATTACACACTTTTTCTACCCAAAAAAACGAATTATAAAATATACATGCATTTTCAACCAAACAGTTGAATCTCAATTCAAGAAAGATAAATTTTCAACCAAAAATAGAATAGTTAAATTTTTATTTCAAAACATTATTTTCAACAACAACAAAAAAAACGAATTTTCAACAAATAGTACATTTTTCAACCAGAGACCAAATTTCACATAACAAGATGAATTTTTAACCAAATCTTAAAGAAAAATATGAAAGTTGATATTTCAACAAAAGCAAATTACAATTTTAATTTGAGAAAAGTTTAATTTATCGAAAAAGATCAAATTTTAACAAAATAGTTGAATTGTCATCCGAAAATTATTGTTTTTGGGCAAAAAAGTTAAGTTTTAACCAAAAAGTTGAAATTCTTACCAAAATAGTTTCATTTTCAAACTAAAAAGACGAATTTTCAACAAAGCAGTTCATTTGCAACCATATAATTAAATGTTCAACTAAAAACTTTAATTTTCTACCAAACAAAGAGAAAAAATGGAATACTTAAGTTTTCAGTTGAAAAAATTGTATCTCAACCAAAAAAAAAACGAATTTTCATCAAAATAATTGAATTTTTATGCAAAAAGATGGATTTTCACCAAAAGACTTCAGAGTTTAAAAAAGTTGGATTTTCAACCAAACCAATAACAACCAACTAAAAAAGATCAATTTTATACCAAACAGTTTACTTTTCAACCAAAGCGATACATTTTCAACAACAAAAAATGAATTTTCAACAAAGTAATTCAACTTTCAACCAAGTGGTTAAATTTTTAACCAAAGAGGTATATTTTCACCTAACTTGATGAATTTTTAACCAAAAAAAAAAATTTTGTAGCAAAGCAGTTCAACTTTACACGAAGTCGTTGAATTTTCAAAAATTAATTTTTAAAGAAAAATGTAATAAGTTGATATTTCAACAAAAACAGATTTTAATTTTAAATAAAAAACAGTTGAATTGAATCAAAAAAGATCTTGAAGTAAATAAGGTATTTATTATCAAAATAGTTGAACTTTCAACGAAAAAGGTGAATTCTTGACAAAATAGTTGAATTTTCAACAGGAAAATATATATTTTTAATAAAAAAACATAACTTTCAACCAAATAGTGAAATTCTTACCAACATAGTCAAATTTTCATCCCAAAAAGACGAATTGAGAAAAAAACTGTCACTTTTCAACTATGAATAGAATAGCTAAATTTTCCGTTAAAAAAATAATTTTCAACAAAGAAAAAAACAAATTTTCAACAAATATTTAAATTTTCTACCAAAAAGATAAATTTTGACTTACCTCAATGAATTTTTAACTAACATAATAAATTTTGTAACAAAACAGTTCAACTTTACACCAAGTAGTTGAATTTGCAACCAAAAGGAAATTAATTCTTAACGGAGAATGTAATACATAGTTGATATTTTAACCAAAACAGATATTAGTTTTAAATAAAAAACAGTGAAATTCAATTAAAGCAGGTCAAATTGAACAAAATAGTTGAATATTCATTCCAAAAATATGAATTTTCAAGAAAAAAGGTAACTTTTAAACAAATAGTCGATTTTTCACCAAAATAGTTGCATTTTCAACCCAAAAAGACGAATTTTCAATAAACCTATTATTTTACAACCAAATATTCAAATTTTTTACCAAAATAGTTGAATTTTTAACCAAAGAATTTAATTTTTTATCAAAAAGTTCAATTTTCTGCCAAAAAGGACGAATAATCAACAAAATACATAAACTTTCAACCAAATACATAAATTTGTAACTAAAAAGGAGACATTTTAAAGAGAAGAATTTTTAATAAATAGTTCAATTTTCAACCAAACATATCAATGTTGACAAAAATTGACAAAATTTGTACAAAAAAAAAAAGAATTTCTAATAAAATAGTTTAGCCCAAAACGACGAATTGAAAAAAAAGATAATTTTTAACCATAAATGGAATAGTTAAATTTTCCGTTAGAAAAAAAAATAATCTTCAAAAAAATTAAACGAATTTTGAACAAAATAAATAAATATGTGACTAATCATCACCTAAATTGAAGAGTTTTGAATCAAAAAAAGGAATTTGGAACAAAGTATGTAGTTCAATTTTCAAGAAAAATAGATAAATTCTTAACGACGAATTTAATAGTTGATATTTCATCCTAAACACATTTCAATTTAAAATTAAAAAAAAAAATTAATTCAACTAAACAAGTCCAACTTTCAATAAAATAGTTAAATTTTCAACCAAAAAGGCATATTCTATAGAAAACAGCTGAATTTTCAACCCGAAAATATTACTTTCTGATCAAAAAGATAATTTTCAACCCTAGAAAATATTATACTTGATTTGAAAACATTATTTTATTTGCCATTCCAAAAACTAAGTTGAAAATAGTAAAATTTTCAACCAAAAAAGGTGAATTTTTAACAAAATAGTTGAATTTTCATCCATGAAAGATTTTTCAGTCGAGGGAGAAAAAAATTTCAAACAAATCGTCGAATTTTTAAACCAGAAAGGCAAATTCTCTAGAAAACAGCTCAATTTTCAACCCAAAAATATTACTTTTTGATCAAAAAGATCATTTTCAACCAAGTAGTTGAATTTCCATCGAAGATAATAAAATTTTCATACATAAAAGGTGAATTTTCAACAAATTACTTGAATTTTCATTCGTAGAAAATTTTTCAGTTAAGGGAGAAAAAAAATTTCAAACAATTCCTTCAATTTTTAAACCAAAAAGGCAAATTCTATATAAAAAAGTTGAATTTTCAACCCGAAAACATTACTTTTTTATCAAAAAGTTCATTTTCAACCAAGTAGTTGAATTTTCAACGAAAATAATCAAGCCTGCGATAAATAAATATAAATTTTGATTTTTTATAGACTGAAGTTTTTTTACTGAAGTTTAAATAAATATTGCAGTTCATTTTAAATATTTATAAAATTTTAGGTTGAAAAACTGAAAATTTTGCTTGGAAAATAAAGTTAATTTTCCACTGCAGACTTTTTGAATTCGGACTGCAGACTAATTATAATAACATTAATTGTTTTCATTATAAGCCCATGATTAAAGCATTCATAAAATCCACTTTGACCTCGGCTAAAAAAAGGTTAAAATTTAAAAATTTGCGTACCAATTAAAACTTTTTTAAATCATATAGTATGTGCACCTTTCTATTCAGAAAGCCGTGCATTTTCATGATAATGAGTCTGTACGACCCTCCGTAATCTACATCGTTACAAAGATGGTATTCAGCCTGACCTCAGAAATTGAAAGGGGCTCACATAAAGAGAAAGTATTACCCGTGATCTTCTCAAAAGAATCCTTAGGTGAACTTTGACTCTCTGAGAAATAACCTTTTATGCGGGGTTTCCTGACACCTATACAATATTATAAATTATATTCTTACTTTTAACCCGAGAAAACAACTTACATATTTCAAGTCTGCAAAACTTCTAAGACACTACATAATAGGGCGGTTAAAAAAAACAATGAATATATTATGATGAACAATTGTTTATTTTTTGCATCCATGAAAACATAGTCAAAAATTTGTAGTGTTTCCAGTTTTAGTCATTTAAAAAAATGTTCTAAACATTTTTAGAATTTCCACAACTTCTTCCTCCTCTACTTCCCCCTCTCTTCACTTCCCAGCAAATACTTTCCTTTCCCAACTTCCCTTCATCAGTCCACACTTTCCCTCACTCACCCCCACTGCCCTATTAGCCCTCCCCTCACTTCCACCACTTTCCACCCTCATTTTCCCTTAATTTCCCTCCCATTATTTGACCTCATTCCCAACCTACATTTTCCCACACTTCCTCTCTCCTAATTTCCCTTACTTTCTCTTCCTACACTTAATCCTACGTTTTCCATCCCCTCCTCAACTTTTTCCTCCTCTACTTACCCCTTTCCTCACTTTCTTAGCTAATACTCCACTCACTCCACTTCCATTCCTTAGCCGTAATTTAACCCTGCTCACCCGCACTACCCTATTAGCCCGTTCCTCACTTCCACTACTTCCCACCCTCATTTTCCCTCACTTTCCTTCCCATTATTTGACCTACTTCCCCACCACACATTTTCCCACACTTCCTCTGCTCTAATTTCCCTTACTTCCCCTTTCTACACTTCAGCCTTCGCTTTCCATCCCTTCAAATTCTTCCTCCTCTACTTATCCCTTCCCTCTCTTTCCCTGCTAACACTCCCCTCCCCCAACTTCCATTCCCTAGCCGTACCTTAAGCTTGCCCACCCGCACTACCATATTAACCCTTCCCTCCCTTCATTACTTCCCATCCCTCATTTTCCCTTACTTTTCCTACCATTATTTAACCTAATTCCCCACCCTACATTTTCCCACACTTCCTCTCCCCTAATTTGCCTTACTTCCCCTTTCTACACTTCAGCCTTCGCTTTCGATCCCTTCCTCAACTTCTTCCTTCTCTACTTATCCCTTCCCCCTCTTTCCCAGCTAACACTGCCCTCCCTCCACTTCCATTCTCTAGCCGTAACTTTACCGTGCTCACCCGCACTACCATATTAGCCCTTCCCTCATTTCACTACTCCCAACCCCTCATTTTCCCTTACTTTCCTTTCCATTATTTGTCCTAGTTCCCCAACCCACATTTTCCCACACTTCCTCTCCCCTAATTTCCCTTACATTCTCTCCCTACACTTCAGCCTTCGCCCTCATCCCTTCCTCAACTTCTTCCTCCTCTAATTACCCCTTCCATCTCTTTCCCAGCTAACACTCCCCTCCCTCCACTTCCATTCCCTAGCCGTAACTTTACCCTACTCACCCGCACTACCATATTAGCCCTTCCCTCATTTCACTACTTCCAACCCCTCATTTTCCCTTACTTTCCTTCCCATTATTTAACCTACTTTCCCACCACACATTTTCCCACTCTTTCTCTCCCTTAATTTCCCTTACTTTCCCTCACTACACTTCAGCATTCCTTTTCCATCCCTTCCTCAAATTCTTCCTTCTCTACTTATACCTTCCCTCTCTTTCCCACCTAACACTCCCCTCCCCCCACTTCCATTCCCTAGCCGTAACTTAACGCTGCTCACCCGCACTACTCTATTAGCCCTTTCCTCATTTCACTACATCCAACCCCTCATTCCTCCTCACTTTCCTTTCCATAATTTGTCCTACTTTCCCAACCCAAAATTTTCCACACGCTCTCTCCCCTTATTTCCTCTACTTCTTCTCCCCTCACATACTCTACACCATTTCCTATTATTTCCCTAACTTTCCGAAACCCTTATTTCTCTGTACAATCCCACCCATTATTTTTCCAACTTCCCCAGTCCACACATCTCCTCACTCCACACCCCTCGCTTCCCCTACTCCCTTCCCATAATTTCCCTCACTTCTCGTACTTTCACTAACCTAATTACTCCTGACTTCCTCTAATTTCCCTCCCCTAATTTCTTCTCTTTTCCCCTACTTCCCCGCTTCTAATTTCCTCTCACTTCCCTAGTTATCCTCCCCTCACTCTCCTACTTCTTCTTCCATCAATTCTCCTTCTGCCCCTCCCGTCGTTTCCACTACTACCCTCCACTAATTTCCCCTAATTACCCAAACCTAATTTCCCCTCCCTTCCCCTACTTTTCCTACCCTAATTTCCCCTCACTTCCCCTACATTTCCAACCCTAATTTCCCCTCACTCCCCCAACTTCTTGCTTCATTTCTCCATCACTTTCCCTACTTCCCCTCCCATAATTTCCCCTCAATTGCGCTCCTTGAAAAAAATATGAAAGACGGACGGACAACCGATTGAAAATATAAGGGTTTCAAACGAATTTTCAAAAAATATTTTTAATTTTCAACCAAAGAGATCAATTTTTATTTATTATGATGAATTTCAAACCAAAAAATGATTTTGTAACAAAGTAGTTCAACCAAATTGTTGAATTTTCATTCAAAGAAGATTTTCGAACCATAAATGGAAAAGTAAAAATTTCCATTACAAAAAATTATTTGAAAAAATTATTTTTTAACAAATAGTTCAATTTTCGACGAATTAGTTGAATTTTCAACCAAAAGAACTTACGTTTTAGCAAAAATGTAATAGTTAATATTTTAACATTAAAATTAGATTTTAAATAAAAAACGCTTGAATCCTCAGTCAAATAATCGAATTTTTTTCCCAATTAATTTTCTATCAAAAGAGACGAATTATCAACAAACCACATTACTTTTCAACCAAATATGTGAATTTTCAAGTAAAAAAGATAAATTTCCAACCAAAAATGGAATAGTTAAATTTTTAGTCAAAGAGATTAATTTTTACCTAAGTCGATGAATTTTTAATGAAAATAATGATGATTCAACCAAAATAAATTGACTTTAAAAACTAAAACAGTTGAACCCTCAAACAAAAACGTCAAATTTTCGATAAAATAGTTGAATTTTCAACCAAGAAGATTAATTTTTTATATAAAAAAATTAATGACTAACAAAATGCATGAATTTTCAACTAAAAAATATCAATTTTGAACCAACAATAAAATACTTACATTTTCAGTTGAAAGCATTCATTTTCAACAACTACAAAATTTTTGAAAATGAATTAAATTTTCAAATAAAGAGAATAATTTTCACCTTAGTTGATAAATTTTTAACGAAAAAAAATTATTTTGTGACAAAGTAGTGGAACTTTCAACCAAAAAATTAAATTTTATTTTAAAGAAAACGAATAATTTAGAATAATATAAAATAAAATAATATTTCAACAACAACAAAATCACTTTAAAATCAAAAACAGTTGAATCCTAAAAAAAGCGTCGAATTAAAAAAAAAATAGCTGAATTTTCAATAAAAAAGTTAATTTTTAACCAAACAATTAACTTTTTTACGCAATGAATTTTCTACCAAAACAAGACAAATTATTAACAAAACACATGATCTTTCAACCAAATTGTTGAATTTTGTTCCAAAATTGTTGAACTAGAAACCAAAAAGTTTAATTTTCTACTAGGAAAATTATTTTTCTACCAAAAAAGACGAATTATCAACAAAATATATGAATTTAGAACCAAATAGTTGAATGTAGAATCAATTGATTTAAATCTAGGTAACGCGCGCGAGCAAAATAGGTTTTAAAAAATTATCTGTGGAATTAAAATTTTTTCAGTCACAATTTTTTACGTTTTTGTGGGTATCTAGAGTATTTCCGATTTTTACTACATTTTAGAATACTATTCTGCTCGAGATAATTACGTTTTAATATACGTCTGTAATTAACTTTTATTTTTTGCGCCCATGAAAACATCAAACAAAAATTTGTTTAGCACTCGAGGGCTTTCTTGAGTTCAAAATAAACACACACAAAATTTAGGAAAGTTTTTGCACTCAACACAGATTTCAATACAGTGGAGTCTCACCTATTTCCATCTCCCTTATTTCCTGTCGCCTCTATTTCCCGTCAGCTGTACACGGTTATTTCCATTTGCGCAGTTCCGGCAACTCCCACCACGGTCCCAGTATATTCTCCTCCACGTCAGGGGCTGATCAATTAAAAAGAGGGCCGAAGAGCGGGAAGCCTTGAATTGAGTATTTTGGTATGACGTCATGGGAATACGACATTTGTGAGAAAATATTATGAATGTAAAAGTCATAAATGTACAAATAGTAATATTTCTCAAGTGTAGAATCTATTTTCTCAGTCATATATCATACTTTCGTCGATTCACGACCTTTCAGTTTCACGAAATGAAATAGAATATCCTAAACGTTAGGTTAGCGGTACCCTAACCTCAAATTTTGGACAGTTGCTTCGTGAAACTGAAAGATCTTCAACCGATAAAAGAATGAAGAAATAGAATTGCGCAAATGCATTCTACACTTGAAAAGATTACTATTCAGACCTTTATAACTTACCTTTACATTTAGGAGATTTTCCCCCAAAAGTTGTATGCAGTTGCAATACCATGTACTAGCCTTCCTGAAGGCTGACATTCCCACCTATCGACGTCATGTCACAAAACTCACTATTCCGCGAAATTTTGGCGTCCTTTTTTGATTCTATAATATTGATTTTTAGTTGGAAAATTGTCGTACGCCAACAAAAAACACTTGAAAAACACTGATGCTTGCATGCAAACTAACGGACCGCGACTTTTTTAACCGCGCAATAAGCCGGATGCGCAATAAGCCGGATATACACTCACCTGAACCGTTTCTATAATATTGCGCAATATACTCGACTGAGTACTCGTTCACTCGGCCCTTCCGAGGCGAGAGTCACAACCGTCTTTGCCCTTTGCTGATAAACTGCGTGGGCCAGCAGTTCTAGGAATGTCGGGTGTATGTATTTGTATTATTATTGATAGTATTTATTGATTTGAAATCGACCCGCGATTTTCGGTTGAAAAAGTTGCGTACAGGCGGCGCATCGATACAAGAACGGGGCAGCCAATGAACGTCGCTTGAACAAAATATCCTGCCCACTTGCGGTGAGGGTGGGGCCCCCTCCAGCATGGAATTAAAATAATCGTTACGTTTCAAGGCCAGGGAAATAGGTGATACTTCACTGTATTTCAAAGGAATTAAATGGAATTCAATGCAATTAAGTAGAAATAAACAAAAGCCAATTAAATTTAAAATAACTCAATGAAATTCGATGGAATTTAATGAAATTCCAAGAAAACCAAAAGCTTTCAATAGATTCGAATAGAATCCAAAAGGAGCCAATTGTATTTAAAAAAATCCAATCGAATTCAAAAGAACCCAATAGTATTCAATGGTATTGAATGGGATTCAGTAATATTCAACGGAAACAAGTGTAGTTCAATTGAATCCAATTAAATTAAACAAAACTCAATTAATTTTGAAGGAACCTAATGAAATTTGATGAAATTTAATGAAAGAAAACAAGTAGTATTCAATGTAATCAAAGGAATCCAATGGTATTGAGCGAGATGTAATAGATTTATAATTAATATAATATAAAGCCTAATTTCCTCTTTGGAAAACACATTTTCTCGCCGAGTGATTCTACAACCTGAAGTGTACCTATTCTGTCAGGTTTGCAATGGGTTCGGTCTATTTCTTTTCAGATTATGAAAATTTATATATCATAAATAAAAGATATTTCACATACATAGTGAAAAAAGAAGGAATATTTCTTGATGAAGAGGACGAATATTTTTTCATTTTCCAGAGATGTCCCGTCTCAACTTCCATCTAATCTCTCGACGCGACGCGACGCGACGGTCCGGTCCTTAATCTTCTTTCCTGCTCAGCTTCCGCACGTATCCAGTAGCCCTGACCTTATTAAACATCTGTTCAGCTGCATGCAGTCTACCCTACTAGCCTGCCTCATATGAAATGTAAAAAAATCTTATCTAGCAAACATATACGCACAATTTGAATAAAAACTTTCTAAACTTGAATTAGCAGTTTAAATTTTTACTAATTTCAATCAGTAACTGAATCCTAGCTATGAATCAGTAGGAAATACTGACGAATCAGTAAAAATAACTAATTTTTCAGGTAGAATTCAGTCAGTGACTGAAATTAGTGAAAATTTGAACTGATTCAAACTAAGGGAGCTCGCAAAAATTAAAAAATGGCTCATTTATATCATATATTATTATTTGTTGAACACGTCACACTATAGTTATTAAATACGAAAAATTCCCATTATGTCAATTCAATGGAAATGCAATGACACCTTTTTAACCGGATGATTAATACATTTCAAAATTTTAGTTTTCCTTGTAAATCTGGCGGAAATTCCGTTTTGTGGAAGTTCCATTTTGATAAAAATATGAGTATTTTAACTCTTGAAGCTAATCACATAGAATAATATGAAAAAGTTGTCGACATATTTCTTTAAAATGTATTATTTTTTCTGTCAATGCAGGTATTTGACTTTTCGTTCTTTATTCTATTTGTTTCTACAATAATCTTTTGTCTTCTAAACCTAAAAAGCCACGTTTTCATCCAAAAATTAAATAAGATACGAAAACAGTCACACGAACAAAATAATTCCTCTTAAAAAAAAACCTAAAAATAGAGTGTTGATCCTTTTCTCTATCACGCTTGTTTAAAAAATGTTGTCCTCAAATGTGAATAATATAAGATGAAACTTTTTTTTCTCAAAATAATACGATTTTATGATGTTATTCTATTGTCCATAACATATTTTTTGAAAGAGACATGAAATGAGAGAATTTACGACAAATTGAGTACAAGTTAGAAATCTGCTTTAGATTATCAACAAAAACAGACTTTCAGGGAAAAAATTAAAATGACAGTTTTTTTTAACGGCAGCATAGGAATGATTATTTTGATTCATTTGATTAATTGAAAATTAATGTTTTAAACCGAAAACTCAACTATTTCATTTTTGGCTAAAATCTGATCGCTTTCAGTTTAAAATTTACCTAGCTGGCCTAAAATTTAACCGTTTTGTAAAAAATTTGTATTTTTGGGTTGCAAATTCTATTATTTTCATATAAAATTCAATTATTTGGTTGAAAATAATCTGTTTTGGTTGAGGATTCTACTATTTGGTTGAAAATTTATCTTTTTTGGTTAAAATATCTACTATTGCATTATATGTCGAAAATTCATCTTTTTTGGTTGAAAATCAAATTTATTTGTTAAAAGATCATTCTTTCGTGAAAGATTCATTCTTTTTGTTGACAATTCAACTCTTTCATTGAAAATTCGTTTTCTTTTGGTTAAAAATCAATTTTTTAAATTTCAAATTGAACTATTCCAGTTGAAGATTCATAATTTTAGTCGCAAAATCATCTCTTTGCTTAAAAATATAAATATTTGTTTAAAAATACACGCATTTTGCTGTAAATTCATCTTTTCTAGTAAAAAATTATTCTTCTTGACAAAAAGGATATTTTTACTTTTCATCATTTGAAATAAATTAATTTCCAACAACAAGAAAAAACGCATTTTGAACAAAATAGTTCAATTTTCAAACAAAGAAATTAATTTTTAGAGAAAATGATGAATCTTTAACTAAAAAATAGAAATTTTAACAAAGTAGTTCAACTTTCGGCCAAATAGTAAAATTGTCTACCAAATTGTTGAATTTTCTACAATATTGTTAAATTGTCGAGTCGAATTTTCCACAAAACGAATTAATTTCTTAACCCAAATATATGAGTTTTCTACAAAACAGTTAAGTTTCAACAAAAAAGTTCATTTTCAACTGAGACATGATAATATTTAAATAGACGGTTGCATTGTTAATTAAAAACAATGAGATTTCTACAAAAAGAGTTGATTTTTCGAACCGAAAAGAAAAAAAATGTCAATAAAATTTTTGAAATTTCAATCCAAAAATATATTTTAGGCCCGGAAGAAATGATATATTATGAATGGGAATGATTACTTTGATTTATTTGATTGATTGATAATCAATTTTTTAAACCGAAAATTCAACTATTCCATTTTTGGCTAAAATCTGATCGTTTTTAGTTTAAAATTTTTCTAGTAGAAAATTCTCCTTCTTGAAAATAGAATATTCAACTTTTCATCAGTTAAAATAATTAATTTTGAAAAAAAACAACGCATTTTCAACAAAATAGTAACATTTTCTGCCAAATTGTTGAGTTTTCTACAATATTTTAAATTTTCGAGCTGAATTTTCTCCAAAACAGAATCATTCCTTAACCCAAAAATGTGAGTTTTCTACAAAACAGTTGTACTTCCAACAAAAAGTTCATTTTCAACTGAGACATAATAATGTTTAAATAGACTGTTGCATTGTTAATTAAAAACAATAAGATTTCTACAAAAAGAGTTGATTTTTTAAACCGAAAAGGAAAAAAATGTCAATCAAATTTTTTAAATTTCAAGCTTAGAAGATATTTTAGGCCCGGAAGAAATGATATATTCACGTGTAATCACCTATTTCATTTTATAAAACTAATTTCATTTAGCTTTCATTTTTTTTTTAAATCAACAGAGCTTATATTTTATCTTTACGTTCGTTCCCTAAGTTTATTAAATCTTAGTAAGATTGTAGGGCCTCGGATCGAATCTTACGGTATCTTACATGGGGGGGTCTGTAATTTCAGAAAAACACCTTAATTTTTAACTGTTGTTTCTTAGTGATTCGCAGACATGAAAATATCTTACGTAAGAAGTGGGTTTTATCCCTCCCCCATGTAAGACAGCATAGAAAAATCTTTGAACTACCCCTCTACCCAAAATACTTTACGTAATTTATGCACGGCCCATAATTGAGACTCATTTAGAATTAGTTTCGTGAATCGGGGAAAATTACCAATTTTTCGGAAAAATTATTTTCCATCACAATATTTGGAAATATTCGAAGAAGGGGAGGGGTGGAAAAAGTGTTAAAAAAAGCGTGTAGTAGTTTTTGTACGGCCCCCTAGAGCTTTAAAGTCCAAGTACGTTCTTGCATCGTTGCGCGTGCACCAATACATTCAATTTTTCTTTATTCCCTTATATATAGCAATATCTACTCATAGGTGAATGAAAAGCGTGATGTTGTGTTGGGACATTGGCGCGGCTCTTGCTTGCGCTCACGTCGCGGCGCTAAACACGTATTATATTGAGATGAGCGATCTTTGGCTACGACACATATTTCGCCGTTAGTCTGCCTAACACACTTTAACCTCACGTCACGTGTTAGGCTCTCAATTTGATCAGAGATCATATTTTCTTCATTTGTTACGTGATTTCTTGTTTTATATACAATATATTGTGGGAAAGTGATTAGTGAGCACAGAGGAATATAAAAAAATGTGCGCGAGTATGATTTAGACTTTTTAAAAAAGGCGCTCTACAGCCTTTTGTGTGATCAGGGTGAGAATTAAAGAGTGTTTCAAACTTTTATTTTAAATTTGGATATTTTTGTTCAACCAGTTTTGAGTGATGTTTTTTAGATTTTAGTTTTCGATGTGTTGTAGAGCATTGCCAAATTTTGCATCATGCATTGTCCATGAAAGTAATTCAGCGCACTTTGGATCTTAATGGTTTAAAAAATTTCTGTTTTCAATTTTGAATAGTTACGATAACTCATGTATAGTCTAAACGCTTTCCGTATTTTTTTCTCATTTATTCTGTGACTTCTTCTTTTATATGTGGAAAATATAATAAAACGTGATAGTATGATTTAGACTGTTTGAAAAAGGCGCTCTACGTTTTGTGTAATCAGAGTGAGAATTGAAGAGTGATTTAAGTTTTTATTTTAAATTTGGATATTTTTGTTTAACCAGTTTTAAGTGATGTTCCTCAGATTTTAGTTTTCGATGTGTTGTAAAGTATTGTCAAAATTTGCATCATGTGTTACTTGAATAACACATGATGAAAAATGATGGATAAATTCCTTTCTTGGGAAAGGAATTTAGGGCACCTCGGACTTTGATGCTTTTAAAGTTTCCTGCTTTCAATTTAGAATAGTTGCGATAGCTTATTTATAGTCTAAATGCTTTTCGTCATATTGTCTTCATTAACTCTGTGATTACTTGTTTTATATACAATATATTGTGGGAAATAAAAAAATGTGAGAGTATGATTTAGACTTTTTTAAAAAGGCGCTCTACGGCGTTTTGTGTGATCAGGGTGAGAATTGAATAGTTTTTTGAATTTTATGTCAAAATTTAGATATTTTTATTGAACCAGTTTTGATTGATGTTTTTTTCAATTTTAATTTTCGATGTGTCGTAGAGTATTGTCCAATTTCGCATCATTCATTATCCAAGAGATAAATGTAGGGCACTTTGGACTTTGGTGGTTTAAAAATTGTTTGCTTTCAATTTAGGATAGTCACGATAGCTTATTTATATTTTAACAATAAACGCTTTTCGTTATATATTATTCATTTATTCTGTGATTACTTCTTTTATACACAATATATTGTGGGAAATAAAAAAAACGCGAAAGTATGATTTAAACTTTTTAAAGAAGGCGCTCTTCGGCCTTTTCTGTTGTCAGAGTGAGAATTGAAGAGTGATTTAAATTTATGTTTCAAATTTGAATATTTTTTAAACCGGTTTTGAGTAAAGAATTTTCTTAAATTTTAGTTTTCGGTGTGTTGTAGAACACTGTCAAATTGTGCTTCATGTGTTATCCATGAAAGAAATTTAGAAGACTTTGGACTTTGACGGGTTAAAAATTTTCTGCTTTTAATAGTAGATTATTTACGATAGATTATTTATAGTCCAAATGCTTTCCGTTATATTTGCTTCATTTATTCTGTGATTTCTTGCTTCATATTCAATATATTGTGGAAGATGATTAGTGAGAACTGGGGAATATAAACAAGCGTGAGAGTATTAATGATTTATACTTTTTAAAAAAGGCGCTCTAGGGCGTATTGTGTGATTAGGGTGAAAACTTAATATTGATTTATATTTTCATTTTAAATTTGAATATTTTTGTTTAGCCAGTCTTAAGTGATGTTTCATAGATTTTATATTTTGATGTGTTGCAGAGCATTGTGAAATTTTGCATCATGTTTTATCCATGAAAGGAATTTAGGACACTTTGGACTTTGATGGTTTTTAAATTTTCTGCTTTCAATTTAGAATAGTTACGATAGCTTATTTATAGTTTAAATGCTTTATGTTATATTTCCTTTATTTATTCTGTGATTTCTTGTTTTATATACAATATTTAGTGGGAAATATAAGAAAGCGTAATAGTATGAATTTTATTGTTCAAAAAAGGCGCTCTACGGCGTTATGTGTGATCAGGGTGAGAATGAAACAGTAATTAAATTTTGTTTTGTTGATTTTGATATTTTTGTTATACCAGTTTTGAGTGAAAAAGTTTCATAAATTTTAGTTTCTGATATGTTGTAGAGTATTGTCCAATTTTGCATCATGTGTTACCCAAAAGAGGAATAAAGGGCACTTTGGACTTTGATGGTTTTGAAATCGTCTGCTTTCAATTTAGAGTAGTTATTAGTTTTCCGTCATATTTTTTCAATTTATGCTATAATTTCTTGTTTTGTATACAATATATTGTACGAAAAAGATTAGTAGCATAGTAAAATACGAAAAAGAAACGCGAAAGTACATGACTTAGACTTTGTAAAAAAAGGCGCTCTATGGCCTTTTGTGTGATCAGGGTGGGAATTGAACAGTGATTTGAATTTATATTTCAAATTCGGATATTCTTGTATGTAGAGTATTGTCAAATTTTGCATCCTTTGTTATTCATGATAGGAATTTAGGTCACTTTGGACGTTGATGGTTTTAAAATTTTCTGCTTTTGATGTAGAATAGTTATGATAGCTTACTTATAGTCTAAACGCTTCCAATCAAATTTTCTTAATTTATTCTATGATTACTTGTTTTACATAAAATGTATTGTGAGAAATAAAAAATAACGTGATCAAGGTGAAAATAAAACAGTGATTTTAAGTTTTATTCTAAATTTGGACATTTTTGTTTAACCAGTTTTGATTGATGTTTCGTAAATTTTAGTTTTCAATGTGTTGTAGAGTAATGTCAAATTTCGTATCATGTGTTATCCAAGAGAGGAATGTAGGGCACTTTGGACTTTGATGGTTTAAAAATTTTCTGCTTTCAATTTAGAATAGTTGCGATAGATTATAATCTATCTAATAATCATTAGAGTCTAAACGCTTCCAGTCATATTTTCTTCATTTATTCTATGATTACTTGTTTCATGTACAATATATTGTGGGAAATGAAAAAAAGTGATTAGGGTGAAAATTAAACAGTGATTTAACGTTTATTTTAAATTTGATATTTTTATTTAAGCAGTTTTGATTGATGTTTCATAAATTTTAGTTTTCAATGTGTTGTAGAGTATTGTCAAATTCTTCATCATGTGTTATCCAAGAGAGGAATGTAGGTTAGTTACGATAGCTTATTTATAGTCGAAACGCTTTCCGTCATATTTTCTTCATTTATTCTGTGATTGCTTGTTTTATATACAACTAGCATAATCAATCGCGCGCGTAGTTTCTCGATTTAAGGGGCTAAAAATTTCGAATACAAAATAAAAATTTCAAATAACTGTTTATTTTTTAGGTTTATTTTTTGTAAGGTTTATTCACTTTTATTGTTATATAAATATAATTTTTCTAAGAATCTTGAGAAATTTCAAAAAGATTTTCGAAAATTTCAGATAATTCAAATCAAAAAGTCAAAAAAGTTCATCTTTAACCAAATAGTTGAATTTTTTATACGGCAAAGATGCATTTCAACGGAAAATGTGATAGCTGATATTTCAATAAAAAAATATTCTTATTTTTAATAAAAAACAGTGGAATACAACCATGAAGACAAATTCTAAACAATTGTTGAATTTTCAACCTAGAAAGAAGAATTTTTTACAAAACATTTGAATTTTCAACCTGAAAATATAAATTTTTGCACAAAAAAGTTAATTTTCAGCGAAGCAGATCAATTTTCTACTAAAAGCACGAATTTTTAACTAAGAACGTCAATTTTTCAAACAAAAATGGAATAGTTAAATTTTCAGTTGAGAAAAATAATTTTCAATTGAAAAAGAAACAAACAAATTTTCAACAAAATGTTAAATTTTCAACTTAAAGATGCAAACAAAAATAATTAATTTTTCACGAAACAGTTGAATTTTTAATCCGTAAATGTTATTTGTCAACAAGAAATATAAATTTCCACCAAATACTTGAATTGTCTATCAAAATAGTTAAATTTTCTGCGCAAAAAGGCAAATTTTCAACAAAACAGTTGCATTTTAAACGGAAAGGGATCAATTTTTAAACCAAAAAGACGAATTTCCAACAAAAGAGTTGAATTTTCAGCCCGAAAGTATCAGTTTTGTACAAAAAAGTTAATTTTCAATCATAGTTGAATTTTCTACCCAAAAAGATGAATTTTGAAAAAGTAGTTGAATTTTCTATCAAAAACCATGAATTCACAATCAAAAATATAATAGCAGACTTTTGAACAAAAATAGTTGTTTTAAACCAAAGAGATGAGTTTTCAACTAAAATGATGAATCTTCAACTGCTTTAGTTGAATTTTCAGTAAAAAAATTAATTTCTAGCCATAAAAAAAACAATTTTGCAACCAATAAGTTACATTTTCAACGAAAATAGATAAATTTGTCATCAATTAGTTAATTTTTTAACTAAAAATGATAAATTTTCACCAAATAATGGAAAAATTTAAAAATAGTTGAATTTTCAGTGAAAAAGTTCAGTTCTCAAAGAAAAATTTAATAGTTGATATGCCAAGCCATAAAGACTTTAATTTTGAATTGAAAACAGTTTTGAATTTGAAAAAAACACAACTGTTAATTATTAGGATAGTGAAGTAGAGCTAGTACATTGTTTTGATTCTCGAAATGAAATTATTCTGATATTAAATTGAAGATTTTCGGGAATTTTAGGGTATTTTCTAAAGAATTTTAAAAGGTATTAAAGATTTCAGGATGTGCGGTATTTCAAAAGGTTTTTAAGAATTCTTAGATATTTGATGGATTAAAAAAAGTTGCAAGGGATTTTGAAGAATATAGTGTATTTTAAAATATTCCGTGGAATTTCATGAGATTTCAAAAAATTTCGAAGATTATAGAAAAATTCCAAGAGATTAAAAAATTTATGAGGAAGTTCAAAGGATTTCGTGAGATTTCAGAAGATTTCAAAGATTAAAAGGATTGCAACAGATTTCTAGAGAACTTTAGAGAATAAATGAAATGTTAAGGGACTTCTATGGATTTTTGAAGATTTCTACGGATTTTAAGGAATTTTGAAGATTTCAAGAGATTTAAACAAATTTTAATTTAATGAATTAAATTTAGAATAAATCAAATTTAAAATTCTTCTTTAACGTCCAACATTCAAATTTTACTATGGAATTCTTAGGAATTTAGAAAAACCAAAAATCGAACAGGGCTTTTTAAAGGATTTATTATTAAAAAAATTGAAGGACACTAGTTTTCTACTATTTTTTCAAAATGCTACTATTGACACTATTTTGAATTTCTCAAATGAGTTCGAGGCCTGGGATTGGTTTATTTTTGATAATCTGCGAAAGCAAGTTTCTTAAATACACTTTTTCACGTAATGATTAACAATTATAAAAAAGGTTGATTCTTAACTCAGTTTTTCCGAAATGATAATGATTACTTCTTGTAAAACTGTATATAACTATCATAAATATGAATTATTATTCAATTTTATAGATTATCAGGATTAAGCTAATACCAACAAGATTTGAAGAAGAGAAATGTTTTTCTAGGATTAAAGTCCGAATATAGAACTTCGTTCTTTGGATACGTCGATTTGTTTATAAAGATTTGTTTTAACAAAAAAAGATTATTATTGCTGATAAAGATTCAATTTGAGAAATAAATTTGCAGATGATTCTAATTAGTTTTAGTCATAAAAAAATAATTTTACTTTACAGAAAACACCGAAATAAGAAATTTGATTAGAAAAATCTTCATAAGGATGATGGCCACAAAGTTGACCACTTTAAGTCTCAGTCTTTTTTTACTTTTCCTTGGAATAATAATTTTTTCTTCTAAATTATCTTAGTTAAGTATTTATCGAAGCATATCAGTCAGAAGTACATTCCTTGATCCTTAAGTTTCATATTTTCATATTCTCTTGGGTTACACTTGACTACAAAAAAAAAATATATTTTAGGCGGTTTCGAAATTTTTTCGTTTTTGAAAATCTCATTATTTAAAAATGTCCACTTTTTAACAGTTACTCATAATCCTTTCAATTGTTAACTTACCTCAATGTTTCTTTACTAACTATTTATTTACTAATTTTCCGGAAAAAAAAATTAAGAAAGTGGCATGTTTTTTTCACACTGGTGATTCTTATATTAAACAGGATTAAATATTGAATGCTTTCCATTTTTTTAAAGATACATTTAAACCCTATTTTACAAAATTAAAAAGTCCATTCGAATAGTATCAAGCCCATATTTTATTTAACATTATTCACATAAAAGCATTCTATTTTCGAAGATTTAAATTTCTCTGGATCTGCTTGTTTTTAACACAACATTTATTATAGAATTCATCGTAATTTCCAACGAGAAACCTAACAATTCGTTCCGTTAGTGGAAGTTGATCGTGTGGAGTGGAAATATCGGCAAAGCAGATGTATTTTTAGGCCAGACTAAAATTGCGCCTTCAGACTTCCAACAGCGCGATTTTGTGTTTTCGAAACCGAAAGTTACATCGATATACGTGTCAAAATCAAACAATTGGAATTATGCAATTATACTGGTTCAGGTCAAAATTGTTTCAGAACAACAAAAAACCTTTTTTGTTATTAAAAAAAATCACAATAAATGTGAAGGTAATAATAAGCGAGATGAAGACGTAGGCTCTCATTTAATATTTTAGTTTTTTAAAAATCCAATGACGAATATTTAGTTTAAATTATTGAATATATATTTTTCCTGATAATGACGAATATTTAATTTAAGTCATTAAATATATTTTTCTTGGCGTCTAATTGATAATTAGGTAAATTGAAACTTCTATTATTTGCCTTCTTAGAACTAACTTTACTCAGTGAGATTAAATTTTGATGACGCAAGGTTATAAAACATTTTTTTATTATTTTTTATTATTTTGCCGAATTTTTTTCGGGGAAGGGGGGGGGGTACAATCTTACGGTTTCTTATGAATTAACAAAGTAGCTCAACTTTGAACCAAGCGTTTGAAACTTCATCGAAAAAAAGATGAATTTTCAACAAAAAATGTAATAGTTGATATTTTAACCAAGAAAAGATTTTTAATTTGAATAAAAAACAGTTGAATTGAACCAAGGAGACAAATTTGGAAGAAATGACATAAATTTCTAACTAAATAGTTTGAACAATGTTTCTGATGTTAATACCAATTTTATTTAATTAATTTTCAGTTTATATTTAGTTTTGTTTTATACCATTTTTTAACTAAATAGTTTAATTTTCAAACTAAAATAGATCAATCTTCAACTAGAAATGGAGTAGGTAAATTTTCATTTGAGAGATTTAATTTTAAATTTAAAAAACGATTTTTCTACAAAACTGTTTAATTTTCTACCAAATAGTTAAATTTTTTACAAAATTGTTGAATTTTAAAGCCGAGAATATGAATTTTCTAAAAAAGTTTATTTTCAATCAATCAGTTGAATTTTCAACAAAATAGTTAAATTTTAAGTTTCAAAAATTAATTTTTTACCAACGAAAAAAAATCCTTGATTAGACAGATTGTTGAATTTTAAAGAAAAACGTTAACTTTTAACTGAAACATAATAATTGTTAACCAGACAATGGAGTCTTCAGCCGAAAAAGGTGAAGTTTCTACAGAAATATATGAAGTTTCAACACAGAGCATTAATTTTCGTCAAAAAAATTAATGAATTTTTAACGAAATATATAAATTTTTAAACAAACATTTGATTTTTAATCCAAGAATATCAAGTTTCTACCACAAAGGACGAATTTTCAGCAAATTACATACATAAATTTTCAAGTAAGTAGTGTGGAAGTTGGATGTGACATTAGTCCCAATTTCATTTTATTAACTTTCAGTTAAAATTTTTTTGGTTTCATACATTTTTAACTAAATATTTGCATTAAAAAAAAAAATAAATGAACTTTGAACCAAAAATGGATTAGTCAAATTTTCATCTAAGAAACTTAATTTTCAGTTGAAAAACGAATTTTCTACAGAATAGTTTAATTTTCTACCAAATAATTTAATTTTCTACCCGAAAATATAATTTTTCAACAAAAAGATTATTTTCAACCAATCAGCGGCATTTCCAACAAAATAGTTTAATTTTCAGTTTAAAAAATTAATTTTCATTAAAAAAAATAAAAAATAAACAAATTTTCAATTAAAATTGTGAATCTAACCAAAAAAATGAGCTTTTAAGAAAGTAGTTTAACTTCTAACCAAAGAGTTCAGTTTTCAACCGAAAAAGAAGAATTTTCAACCAAAAATGTAATAGTTGATATTTGAACAAAAAAATATTTAGGTTTGAAGTAAAAAACAAGTCTTCATTCACAAACAACCAACAAAAACGAATTTTTAACAAAATACTTGAATCCACAATTAAACCGATTAAATTTTTAACCAAATAGCTGCTTTTTTAACTAAAAAATGTATTTTCTACCAAAAAGACCAATTTTCAACAAAATACGTAAATTTTCATGCAAATTGTTTAATTATCAAGCCGAAAATACAAAATTTCAAGAAAAAAGTTAATTCCTAACCGAAAAATATTAATTTTTCACCATACACAGGCATTTTTAGCCCAAAAAGGTGAAATTTGTACAGAAATAGATGAATTTTAGAACCAAAAAGATAAATGTTTGACAAAATAGTTTAATTTTCAACCTAGAAAGTAGAAATTTTAATGAAAAAGGTAATAGATTATATTTCAAAAATAAAAGATTTGAATTTGAAATATAAAATAGTTGTTAATTTAAAAAGAACCAACAAAAACGAATTTTCAGTTAAATACTTCAATTCTCAATTAAACAGATTAATTTTTAACCAAATAATGCATTTTTAACTCAAAAAATGGATTTCTTACTTATAAAAGACGAACTTTTAAAAAAATACCTAAATTTTCGAACAAATTGTTGAATTTTCAAACCGGAAATACCAATTTTCTGCAAAAATGTTGAATTTTTGAGAAAGAAGTTAATTTACAAAAGAAACAGATTAATTTTTAACCAGAAAGTGGCATTTTTAGCTTAAAAATGTGAAATTTCCACAGAAATAGATGAATTTTCAACATAAATTTTCGATAAAATTGTTGAATTTTCGCGCCAAAAATACGAATTTTCTATAAAAAAGTTGAATTTTCAAGACAAGAGTTAATTTTTTTACGAAACAGATTAATTTTTAACCAAAAAGTGGGATTTTTGGCTAAAAGACGTGAAATTTCTATAGAAATAGATGAATTTTCAACGAAATAATTCAATTTTGATCCAAGTAATGAAATTTTTAACCAAAAACGATGAATTTTTAACGAAAAATTTAGTAGTAGACAAAATAATAACATTTTAAATAACCACTGAAATTTATTGTTGATACCCTTTAAATATTAGATTAGGGAACTGAAAATTTTGTTTAAAAGTAAATTTAATTTTCCATACTACACTTTTTGATTAAGGAATGCACACTTTTAAATTAGGATTACACATAATTTTAAGACTTGTAACATTTTATATTTTGATACTGTTTTTTGAAATTTGTGATACTACACAATTTTTGATCTCGGAAGTGAAGTGGAAGTTTTGTAATTGAAAAAAAGCTTTATTGTGTAATTCTGCAATTAATTCTGGATAAATACGTGTATTCAAAAATTGAAAAATTTTGCTCTTAGGAATCACAATAGGAGCATTTAATGGTGGTTTTCCAAATTTTATCGTTGAATTCTTGTTTTATTTTCAGGAATTCTATACATAGATATAACGCCATCAATTTGAAAAAAGATAGTCGGGGACACGTTACCAGACGTCATTTACTCATATTTAATTTAATTTATTTTGATACAGGAGTGAATTAGAAATAATTGGAATATAGGATATTGTGGGGGAAAAATAGGCTTCATAAAGTAATTATAAAATGTAATTAAAAAAAAAAGAAATTAAAAAAGCAATTAAAAAAGCAATTAAAAAAAGCAATTAAAAAAATTATTTCTATAAAACTGAAACAAGCGTAATAATGTTCCAGGGACACGACATTGTAAACTTTTTGATTTTCACCCATATGCACGTATCGATTTGTCTCATTTATAAGCAGCTTTTTATATGTCCGAAGTACAGTGATACTTTTTTAAACATAAAAACTGTAATTGATGCAAAATATTGTTCAGTGGACCTGACACGTTCTGAGAATGTTACTTAACCACCAATTATAGTATTTTACATATTTTATATCTATTCGATACTTCCTATTATGAGCTGCTTAAAAAATTGTTTAATTATACATTTAAAGTAGGTTGTCTTCTTTATACAAATTTGCATCTTTCTTTCGGCTACAAATCTTTTCCAATTATTATTATACTAGCATCATCAATCGCGCACGTGTAATTTTTTGATTTTAAGGTCAAAATAATGTGTATTACAAAATGAAAATTTTTAATAACTATTTATTCGGTGAAATTTTGGGAAAACCTGAATTCAAAGTGAAAATAGATTCTGAGATTTGTGAACAAGGATTTAAGTATTATCAGCTTATTTTTAAAGTTAGGTAAATATAGTTCTTCTATGGTTCTCAAAAAAAAGAATCTGGAAATTTAAAAAAAAAATTGTTTTACAATACTTTAGAGAAATTTTAGGAAAAATTTGAGTCAATCTGAAAGATATTTAGGACTTTCAGAAGTTTTCAAGAACTTTAAAAATATTATACAAATCTTCAGAAATCTTTCGAAGTTTTAAAATATTGGGAATCTTTTTAAAAAGTATACAATTCCTGAATATATTTTAAACTGACTCGAATTATTTCTAAAATTTTGAATAATCTTTCAAAATTAAAAACATTGTCTTTTCATTTTCCAGACTTTTTTTTTACATTACAAAATGTCCTATATTGTAAAACTGCCAACATTTTATTTCGATACATTCAAAAATTACATTTTGTTTAAAATGTTTTGAAATCTTTTTAAATGTTGAATTATTCCTTTTTAACAATGTTGTAAATCCTCTAGAATGTTTTAAAATATTTTAAATATTCTTCTCAAGTAATTTTTTCTTTATCCTCTTAAAACCATTCAAATTTCTGAAAAATTTTCTAATTTTTTTGTTCGAAATCTGCAAAAATCTATGAAAAATTCAAAAAATTGCCTTAGCATCATCCAGATTCTTTTTTGTTTCATTTTTTTAAACTTTAGAAATTAGAAATCTTTTTAAATATTCTATTAAAATTAATTTTTCGAAATGAAAAATCATTAAAAATGTTCCCAGGTTTCTTACAATTGTTTTATTATTTTAAACCCATTCAAAATCCTTTCGGATTAAAATGTTCAAAAATATTCTAAAATATTCTTTTAAAATTAATTTGAAAAAAAAAACATCTAAAATTTTCCGAGCAATCTTCCAAATTGTTTTATTATTTTTAAATCTTTCAAAATCCCTAAAAGGATCCTAAATTTTTTGTTCGAAAACTTGAAAAAATCTAGACTTTTTAATAAATTTTTTTGAAATCTCTTCAAATTTTTAATTCTTTTTGATTTTTTTTCTTCAAAATTTTGTAAATATCTTAGATAATGATTTAAATTTGTCCGTATATTTTTTTAAATCATGAATAATCAATAAAATTGATTTCAAATCTTCCAGAATCTTTTTCGTCAATTTCCAAATGCTTTTCTATTTGATTTTTTCAAAAAAAAAATTGATTTAAAATGTTGCTGGGAACCTCGAGACAAATTTTGCATGCTCTTGAATAGGTACATGAATTTGTTCTCAAATTTTCTAATCTTGCAAAATTGCAAAATTTTGCTTTTCAAATTTCTACATTCTGTTTCCAAATGTTAGGAGATCATTTTAATTGTCTTGAAATCTTTTTTATTTTTCTCTTAAAATACATGTTTCAAACTAAAAAATCATTTGAAATTTTCCTCACATCTTAAGAACAATTTTTTATTTTCTTGAAGCGCTTCCACAGTTCTTAAGAAGCTTATTTTTTTCGAAATCTTCAAAAATCAACATTTTGTTTTCAATTTTTGGAAATTTCAGCAGGAGATCTTGTTACAACAACTGTTTAAGGGGACGACTAAAAAATCGCGAAAAATAAAATTCCAGACACTGTAAATTTCCCGAATTGGAAAACTCCCGAATAATAAAATTTCCGAATAATAAATTTTCCGAATTGGAGAATTTCCGAATAATAAAACAGTTTATAATATTACCGAATTTGAAAATTTCCGAATAATATAATTCCCGACAGAAAATTGTCGAATCATAAAATATCCATACTAGAAAATTCCCGAACTAGAAAATTTCCGAATTATAAAATTCCCAAATTTAAACAATTAAACATTTTTGTATAAATATTGTTTATTTTTGTAAATTACAAAAATAAATTATTTTTGGAAGTGTCTACGCGTACTAAAAAATCCAGCTATACGTACCGAAATTGCAGTACGAATAGCCTCTTTTTCAGCTTCCCTCATTTTATTGTAAAAAGCTGGCTACTTGTTCCCAAATTTCGGTACACGTAGCCACGGCCAATATTTTCGTATAACAAAAAATATATTTTAAATGTTTAAAGTTTCTGAAATTAATTTTTGAATTTGAAATAAAAATAACTGAAAAAATATAAATTCAGGAATATATTTTTTTTGATTATCGTTATTTTGAATTCAAGCAATAATTTTAGAAACTTTACATATTGAAAAAGTTTTTTCGATAAAAAGATTTGAGTATTGTATTTTTAATAAATTATATTTATAAGAAAAAAATGTTAATTGCTCAAATTCGGAAATTTTCTACTTCGGATGTTTTACAATTCGGCAATTTTCTGTCGGGAATTTTATTATTCGGTAATGTTATAAACTGTTTTATTATTCGGGAATTTTCCAATTCGTAAAATTTATTATTCGAAAATGTTATTATTGGGGAATTTTCCAATTCGGGAATTTTATTATTTATCATACCGGAATTTTGTTATTCGAGAATTTTCCAATTCGGGAATTTTATTATTCTGAAATTTTATCATTCAGGAATTTTTAAATTCAGGAATTTTCCAGTCTCAGGAATTTTATTTATTGGGATTTTTAAGTCGTCCCTTTTTAAGAAAAGGAAGAATCATATTATATTGAATAAAATATGTTTGAATTATAGATTTTTTGAAATTCTTATTTTAGAAGTTTAAACTGTTCAAAATTGAGTTTGATTATTAACTTGAAGAAAATGCAGATGGAATTTCATCGCGTTAGCTCAAGTGAATAATGATTTACTAGCTACGTTATCGTTTACAAACGACAGCATTAATTTTGCCGACCCTTTTTATGTTTGCTCAAAGTGTAAATTAAAATTATTTTCGACATACCCCTCTCCCTTGTGATAATTTGTGAAATATTAGTGTAATTTTATATAACCGTAGATTAAACAATGAATAATTAATTATAACTATTTGATACTAGTAGGAGAATAATTTCTTAATTAAATTCTTCATACCCTTTTTTTTCGTTTGACAATATTGATATAATTTGAAAATTAAGTTAGACGGCAGATAAACTTAAAAGATTAGGGACCGTCCATAAACTCTACGGTATAAACCATTATATTTTTGTTTCGGAATTTATCTTGCTTAATTAAAAATACCATTTGGTTGAAATTTAATTATTTTGTTAAATATGCAATTATTAGGGTAAACAGTCATCTTTTCTGGTCAAAAATTCAACTACTTGGTTGAAAGTTGAACTACTTTGTTAAAAAAATCTTTTTTTTTTAATTAAAGATTTATCTCTTTGGTTGAAAATTTAACTGCTTTGTTGTGAATTGATTTGATTTTTGGTTGAAAATCAATTATTAAACTGAAAAATGAGCTATTCCATTTTTCGTTGAGAATTCATCTTTTTCAGATGAAAATTCGAGTTACTTGGTTAGAAATTCATGTTTTTTGTTGATAATTCATCTTTTTTCGTAGAAAATTAATCTTCTTGGTTATAAAATCAACTTTTTGGTTAAAATAACCACTTTTTGGGTGAATGTTCAACACTTTTCTTAAAAATTCAGTTTTTTTGTTGAAGATTTATCATTTTAGTTAAAAATTCATCTCTTTAGTTGAAAATTCAACTATTTTGTGGAAAATTCGACTTTTTGGCTTGATACTTCAATAATTTTGTAGAAAATTATACTTTTTGGTTGAAAATGAAATTTTTTATAGAGAATTTATATTTTTTCTTAAAAATACGACTGCGATGGTAAAAAATTCGTCTTTTTTTTAATTTAACTGGTTGCAAATTAGTTTTTGAAACTGAAAATTTAAAAATTGCAATTTTGATTGTGAAAGTCTCTTTTTTAGTTGAAAATAAAACTCCTTGGCTAAAAATTTATATATTTTATTGAAAATTCGTCTTTTGGTACAAAATTCATCTTCTTAGTTGGAAATTCATCGTTGCAGGTTAAAAATTTAGCTATTTAGTAAAAAATGCAAATATTTTGTTGATAGTTTAATTATATAATTGAAAATTGAACTATTTGATTTTTTAAATTATATTGTTTTGTAGGAAATCTGTTTTTTTTTGTGTAAAATAAATTTTTTTATCTGAAAATGTAGCTATTCCATTTTTAGTTGAAAATTCAACTACTTGGTTGAAAACTCATGTAATTTGTTGATAATTCATATTTTTTGTCGAAAATTATCTTCTTGGTTAAAAAATCAACTTTTTGGTTAAAATAAAAACTTTTTGGGTGAATGTTCAACACTTTTCTTGAAAATTCAGTTTTTTTGTTGAAGATTTATCATTTTAGTTGAAAATTCATGTCTTTGGTTGAAAATTCAACTATTTTGCTAAAACTCGTTTTTCGTTCAGAAAAATTTTCATCACTGAAAATGTAAATATTCCATTTTTGGTTGAAAATAAATTGATCTTTTCTGGTTAAAAATTTATGTATTTTGTTAGAAAAATTCGTCGTTTTTTATAGAAAATTAATCTTCTTCTTTGAAAACTCATCCTTTTTGGTTAGAAATGCAACTGCTGTGTTGAAAATTGATCTATTTTGTGGAAAATTCATCTTTTGTTGATGAAAATGAAACTGTTTTGTAAAAAATTCGTCTTTTTGGCTTGCTAATTCAAGAATTTGGTATAAAATTAAACGATTTGGTTGAAAATGAACTTTATTGTAGAAAATTTATATTTTTGGTTAAAAATACAACTGCGGTGGTAGAAAATTAAATGTAAAATCAATTTTTGAAACAGAAAATTTAAAAATTCCAGTTTTGGTTGTGAAAGTCTCTTTTTTAGTTGAAAATTCAACTTCTTGGTTGAAAATTGATATATTTTATTGAAAATTCGTCTTTTGGTAGAAAATTCATCTTCTTAGTTGGAAATTCATCTTTGCAGCATAAAAATTCAACTATTTCGTAAAAAATTCAAATATTTTGTTAATAGTTCAATTAGATAATTGAAAATTAAACTATTATTTTTGAGAATTTAATTATTTTGTAGGAAATCTGTTTTTTTTTTCTGTGTCAAATTAATTTTTTTATCTGAAAATGTAGCTATTCCATTTTTATTTGAAAATATTTCCTTTATAAATAAAAAATTCAACTACTTGGTAGAAAAGTCATGTTTTGTATTGAGAATTCGTCAATCTGAGTAGAAATTTGATCTAGTTTGTTCAAAAATTCATCAGTTTGTTAGTTGAATTCAACTGGTTTTCAAAATTCGAATTTTTGCTTGTGGAAAATTTGATTTTTGAACTGAAAATTTAACCATTCTATTTTTGGTTGAAAAATGTTCGTTTTCAGGTAAATAATCATTTTTTATGATTGAAAATCAACTTTCGACTTAAATTTTTTTTTTCTGTTTAAAAGCGTTGTTTAAAATCAAAATATATAAAAATTAAACTATCTGAAACTGATACCTCAGTTATTGAATCATTTCTTTAATTATAAATGGTTACAATTTTAGAGTTTTGAATATTCATATTCAACGCTAAATTTTGAAAAAGCATTATTAACAATTTTAAAATTGGCAATTTTCAAACGATTTTAAATGTTTTAAGTAAAAAAGATTATTATCATGATTCTTGGTGACAACATTTTTCTTCAGTCCTAAATGTAGTTCAGATTCATTTAACTTTTAACGTTCCTTAGTAGCAATATTTTAATATTTAATGTTTTCTATTTGCAATCACCTTTTGTTTCAAACTTTTTTCAGAATAATGAAATTTTGAAGGATTAATAATCGAAAATCTGTCTATTTTGAACAGCGAAAATGATGGTGAATTGAGTTTTTGATCGTAGAAATATTTGTCTAATCAATTTTAATGTCCAATTACAATTTTTTCTGTGATGAAAACAAATTCTAAAATTTCAGAAGCGTTGCCCTTGAACCATTCAATTTATATTTTAATTTCAATATTTCAATAGTGGAATATTTCAATATTCTTCAATTTGAAACAAAATGTTCAATTTTGAATTCTTTGAATGAGCAATGATGCAATATCAACTCCTTTGTAATGAAATTGTCCAATTTCCTACAATTTTAGACTGAAATTTATTACTTTTGAGAGCTCCTGATTCAAAACTTTTTCATTTAAAATTATTTAATTTGAAATGCTTCTATTTTCAAATTATACAAGTTCATTTGGTTTTCATTCCATTGGAAAAAATATTATCCTTCGTTCAAAATTTGACCCCCTATATAAAACTGTTTGATCTTGAACGTTTTCAATTCAAAATTGTTCAATATATTTTTTTAAAACGTCAAACGCTCTCAATTTAAAATGAATAATTATTGCTTCAAATTTTTTTTTAACCTTATATTTAAAGATTTGTTTAATAATGGATTTCTTCATTATTTATATTTTTAATGGAAAGAAAAATCCAGAGGCCTGAAATCACGCATCGCGCGCGTGAATTTACTACTGTTACAGTAACAAAATATGACGAAAAATCTAATTAGTTTTGAAGTAATTTTGCACCTACAGAAATTTTTTTTTTTCTAAATTCATCTTGCGAATATGTTTAGAAATAATTAAAACGCGATGACATTAGGTGAATATTTTCTGTAGCAGAATATTCAGAATCTATATTTCTTGTTAGTAAATGGTGTAAATTTATTATTATTTTGTTAAAATCAACACGACGAACAATTGCTTTTTGTTATTTCCAAATGAAATGTCACTGGGAAAATAAAATAGTTGTAAATATTGATAATAAATTTTCAGATGACACGATATAAGCAGACTGAATTTGAAGATGAAGACAGTAGTAGCATTGGATCCATCGCACTGAACAGCGAAAGAATAAGCACGTCCGCGACTCATATAAGATATCATACTGTAAGTACCAAAGATATTATAATTTATTTGAGACATGAAAAATTTATACATTTCGTCGTCCTAGTGTTATACTACGCCATGTCCACTTTTTCAAAATTCGGAACCATTAATATTTGTAGGCTCGGTAAATATTGAACTTTGTTTCTAAGTCAACTTTTTTCAAAAATTTACTAGCTAATCTGTTGCAATTAATAATGAAAATAGTGACGTTGATTGAAAGTTAAAATTATATTGAGCCATGATTTGCAGCCTATTAAGACTCCCCTACTTTCCCCTCTCTTCCCCTCCCTTCACCAACATCTTCCTCCTACACTCCCTCCTCTTAAAATTTACCCAGCTAATACTGCCGTTCTCTTACATTCTTTTTCCAGTCTACTAATTTACCTGATTTACCCGCAATTCCCTCTCCTTGTTCTCCATACTTCCTCTCCTCTCATTTCCCCTTATTACCCTTATTTCCCCTTCCCCTAATTTCCCCTACATGTCCTCTTCCCAATCATCCCCCCACTTTCCTTACTTCCCCTCCTCTCATTTCCTGTTCTTTTCCCTATAGTCATTTCCCCTACTCCGCCTCCCCTCATTGCTTCACATTTCCCCTACTTTTGCTCCTCTGATTTCACCTTCACCATATTTTTCCACACCTTACTTCCCTTCACTTCACCTACTCCCTCTCCTCTCTTTTTCCTTCTCCAACCCTACTTCTTCTTCAGTCATTTTTCTTCTCTTTTTCTACTTTCCCTATCCTCTCCCCTCTACTCATCTACCTTTCACTATCCTGCCCTTACCCAAGTTCTTCCTTATCTACTCCCCCTCTCCTTACTTCCCAAGCTAACACACCCCTTCAGCAACTTTGCTTTCCCAGCGATCATATTCCCTCTTCTTCATACCCGCACTACCTTACCTGCCCTCCCTTCACTTCTCTCAATACCCTCCCTTACTTCCAATAAATTACCTTTATTTTCCCTGAATTCTCCTACTTTTTCCTCCCCTTATTCCCCCTCACTTCCGTTATTTTACCTCACGTCATTTTCCCTCACTTCACCTACTTCCCTTCCCTCATTTTCACTCGCACTCCCTACTTCCCTTTCCCTGAATTCACGCTTCTCCAAAATCTTCCACCTATACTTCCCCCTCTCCTCACTTTCGTAGCTAACACTTCCTACCCCTACTCTCCTTCCCCAGCTATCACATTCCCTCCCCTATTTAACCGCACTACCCCACTAGCCATTCGTTGACTTTCCTCACTACACTCCTCTATTTCCCTTCACTCTCTCTACTTCCCTTTAATTCCTCTTCTTACCCTCTCCTAATGTTCCCCTTATATCCTCTACTTTTCCTTCCCCTCATTTTCTATTAATTTAATAATTAAAATAGTGACATTAATTTTAAGGCTATAATTATATTAGGCTATGTCCCTTTTTGCACTGTTATAAGTAAAAAAGTTAGTGAAAGTAGGCGCCGTGCGCTTGCAACAAAGGGTTTTATAGCCTATTAGGAACCCTACACGTCGCTACTTCTCCCTCCCTTCCCAAACTTCTTGTTCTTCTACTTTCTCCCCTCCATACTTTCTCAGCTAATATTACCCTCCCCCTACTTTCCTTTTCAAGCTATCAGTTGCCCTCTCTTACTCACCCGCACTAACCTACTAGCCCACCATTTACTTCTCTTACTACTTTCCCTTACTTCCAATCATTTCACTACTTGTCACTTCCCTTATTTCTTCTTACTATCTCTACGTACCCTTCCCTCATTTCCCTTTACTTTCCCTACTTTTCCTCTCCTTATTACCCTTTACTTTACCTTATTTCGCCCCACTTTATTCTTTCTCTTCACATTTTTCTCTCCTCTCTAACTGCCTTTCTCCCCATTTCACCCTTCACTACCCTTATTTTTCCCAACTTCTTCCACATCTTATTCCCTCTCTCCTGACTTCTCCAGCTAATACTGTCCTTCCTTAATTTTCCTTCCCTCGCCATCATTTTCCCTCTCCTTCTTAGCCGCACTACCCTACCAGCCCTTTTTACTTCACTCAATACCCTCCCTTACTTCCAATAGATTCCTCTCATTTCCCCTTAATTCTTCTACTTCGCCTCCCCTCATTCCCTCTCACGTCCTCTTATTTCCACTCTTCTTCCCTCAAGTTACCCTTTTATACCCATCCTTTCCCCAACTTCTTGTTTCTCTACTACACTCCACTTTTCATACTTTCTTTTTTTAGTCATTAATTGCCCTCCCCTACTTACCCCAACTACCCTACTAGCCCACCCTTTACTTCCCTCATTACACTCCCCTACTTTATCTTCCCAATTTCTCTTCACTTTTTCAACTTACCCCCCCCCCCTCTTCTTTCCCCTTCACGCCTTTTATTTTCCTTCTACTTAACGCCCCTTCGTCCCCTCTCCTCATTTCCCTTTACATTCCCTAATCCCTTTTCCCTCACTTCCCCCTCATTTCTCTTACTCCGCCTAATTTCCCTACCCCCCCCCCCCATTAACCTGCGTTTTCCTACTACTCTACCTCTAATGCCCCCTCATATCCCCTCCTCTCATTTACTCTCACCTCCCCTAGGTCCAATTTGCCTATATCCCCACCTCTTATTTCCCTTCACTTTCTCAACTCCCCCCCCCCCATTTCCCCTCCCTTCATTTCTCCTCACTTTCCTTGCTTGGAAAAAAGTAAGACGGACGGACACCCAACCGAAACTATAAGGATTTCCACCTGGGGCTACGAAACCCTGAAAATGCTAATTTCGTAGACCAAATTTTATATTGATAACCTAAATTTCTTTTGAGAGATGACAATTTTAAAAATATGTCTGCATTATTTTTTGTCGATAAACTTATTTTGGGCTTTAAAAACATTGTAATAGAATGTAATATGGTTAAACTTTCAACCTCATTTTCTCAGTTTGACAGTTGAGGAGTATAGCTTAGTATAACTTTAGGCCGATAATTTGTTCTCGAATTTATTAATGAATATGAATTTTATTCATGTAGCAATACCAATTATAAGTTCTTCAATATTTTACGTCCAAGGTTCATACCTCAGATAATATTTCCTGTACTAATTATTATCCTTTAAATTGAAGTACTCAAGTGGAAGATAAATTTTTTTTTATTTAAAAAATCTGAAATTTGATACTCATAGAGTACCTTGGCGCCGCCAGGATACTTTTTTTGATTGCCTGGCGCACAGTGGAACAAAACATGAAAATTTTTTCCACAGCAGCCTAGAACCAACAATTTCTGATCGATTTTGATCTTCCCTTTTAATATTCTTGCCTAAATTCCTAAGAGAATTATCCAAGTCGATTTTTAAATGTTTTATTGTAATTCTGTGTTAACGAATAATGTGAAAAGTTGCAATTTTTGCAACTTTTTATTTTATTTTCCCGTAACAATCGAAATAAACTCGAGAACAACTGAAATGAGTAAAGTAGCTTCTGAAACATCAAATTAATTAATGAAACATTCAAGTTAATTTTTATAAACAAATTGTGTAAACAACTTTCAAAGTAGGTGGTTCTGCGATTCAAAGAATTTTGTTTTTTAGCTAATCTGCTTTGTACTCCACCGTTAGCTGAGAAGAATAAAACATATTTTGATCGATTAATATTTTGTTTATTTTTATAAACAAATTATATTGAAAAATGTAAAATTTTGGAATTTAAGGCAACAAATAAGTCGTGGTTTTGATCAAAATAGTTTGGAATTATCCTTACGGTGATGATAATGATGAAAAATTAAATAACTTTATTGTTCGATAACATTCATTAGCGTTGTAAACAAATTATATAAACAAATGCACTAATTGGCGACTTATTTACATAGATACATTTTGCTTCCACTAAAACGACTTTAAATTCATTTAATATTCATCTTCCATCAGAAAACGTTGCCTTTGCAACGTATTTGTCAATTTTATAAAGACACTTATATAATCAAATGCAATATTCAGCTACATATTTAAAAAATACATTCTTCCACTGAAACTATTAAAAATTGTCCAAACAGTGATTTCATGTTTAAAAAATCAACTTTTGCATCATATTTGTTATTGTATTAAACGAATTGTTTGAAGAAATGCACGTTTTGCCCATTATTTACAGAAATAAATTCTGTTTTCATTAAATCGAATTTAAATTTTTTCGACAATGTTGTTTATAATATTACTTCAAACCATTAACAAATATGTTCCCAAAGTCGAATTTGTTGACAGCACATCACTGTTAGCCCAATTTGTAATAGTTTCGGTCAAAACAGAATATATTTATGTAAACAAATAGCCGAATAGTGCATTTGTTTATATAATTTTGTTTATAATATTAGCAAATAGGTTGAAATATCAAAGTTTTCTGATGGAACATAACTATTGAATCAATTTAAACTCGTTTTAGTGTAAGTAGAATGTATTTTCGTGGATAAATGGCAGACTAGTGCATTTTTGTATAGAATTTGTTCATAACGTAAATAAATGTTATCAAGCAATAAAGTTACCGACATTTTCATAACAGTGGGGCAAAAAATATTTCTGTGAACAAGTTAATTATTAAACGAATAGGTTCAATTTTTTATACGGAATTAACTAATAATGTTTCACTAAAGACTCTTTGCGTTAATTTTCAAATTAACAACAATTATAAATTATTTAAACAATTTTGATTCATAAAAACAGACATTAGTAAATGAAGAGTTTGAAATTGAATAATTTCCAATAAAAAGTGTTCGAAATGGAGAAATTTTTAATCAGAAGCTCTTAAAATAAAAAAATTTCAGATTAAAATTTTGAAAAATGGATAATTTCATTAGAAAGGAGTTGGAATTGTATTATTTCTGATTCAAAACCTTCGAAATTAAACATGTTTTAAAATTGAAGAATCACGAAATTTAATGATTTCAGATTAGAATTTTAAAAAAAATTGAATAATTTTAGATTAGAATTGTGAAAATTAGATCATTGGAAACTCGAGGAAATTGATATTGTATTATTTCTAAGTAAAAGCGTTCAAAATTGAATAATTTAAAACTTTTGAATTTAAATAATTTTTTAATCGAAGCTATTAACATTCTACAATTCAAATTGAAACCAAAAATTGAACGTTTCAAAATCAAAGCTCTTGAAATTCTAGAAATTTACATTGTTATCGCATACAAAATTTATGATTTAATATTAAAATTGATTAAAAAAAAAAAATGAAATATCAATTATTTTAAGGAAATTTAAATAGTTGAAAATTAAAAGTTTTCAAATTGTTCATTATATTTTAAAAAATTTAACCATTTCCATTTTAATTGCAAAATTAAATCCTATGAAAGGGAAAATTTAAAAATTCAACCTTCAACCTAAAAATTCAAAACTCTAAATCTATAACTTTTCAAAATTAAAGAAGTTATTTGATTACTGAGATATCAACTTCATATAGATTCATTTTTATATTTTAAACAACATAACCTTTAACTTTTGATTTGGAGTCTTTTAATTTTTAACACTTTTTTGATTGTTATTCATACTTGAAATCTTCCGATTCAATGTTTTTCATTTTTAAATTATTCATGTTTTTAAAGCATCAACTAAAATTTGGACAATTTTAAGATATTGCATTGAAAATTAAACATTAATTATTATTATTAGTATTCCCACGTGAAAATTTTCCGGCTAATCCCCAGGAATCGGTCGTAAATATCGCAGTCCAAAAATTGCCTGGAACAATTTTCACGTGGTATCATAAGAAGATGAATGGAAAATAATAAATTTTATAAACTGATTTTACACAGTCAGGTATTATGCAGGGAACGACATTATGGCGAGCAAGAACGACACTGGAGAGATTCCTATTTATTATTGTTTCCGGGTTGCTGTTAATGGTGATAATCCTTTCGATTGTAATTAGTAGTAAAAGTTCTTGGGTTGAACCGAGGATTCTTCACATTGCTTCAACCGAGGGTAAATACATTTTTTATCTTACAGTCTATAATTACACTCAACTCCCGATATAAGACCGGTTTCGGGCATGGCTTGTCTTGGCCCTCGAGCTGTTTATGACGCTTGACTGAGCACATCCTCTCTTTCGGCCACTCGGCTCCTATCATCACGAAACTGCGGAGGCCATTAGTTCTAGGAACGACGTAAATCAGGGGGGCTTATATCGGGAGTTGAGTGTATTATCAATTTAATTCCGTTTTTCAAAGTTCTGAGTAAAATTATATAACAAATATTGCATATGTAATGAATTATATTTTAGATGGATCGCATTGTATTACTCAACATTGTGTCACAGTAGCAGCCTCCATAATTAATAGTATAGACGATTCTGTTCATCCTTGTGACGATTTTTATGATTATGCCTGTGGGGGTTGGGTGAAAAAAAATCCGATACCAGATGGAAAAAGTATGTGGGGTACTTTTGGAAAATTGGAACAGGATAATCAGTTAGTGGTGAAAAATGTGCTTGGTAAGATTTACTTCTTGAGTTTCTGACGGTGATAAAAAAAAGAGAAGTTAAAAAAACGATTCTGAATTTAGCTATACACATGGATTTGAAAATTGGGAAATTTATTTCAAGGAAACTAATCGTCCTATTAAGAAACTAAGAACATAGTTGGATTCGTCTCAGCAATATCCCTAGGATTTGTTCAATCATCGCGAAAAATAATTATTTAAACAAATAATCTTAATAACCATCTTCCGCGTTTTTAATTGTTTAACGTCCTAGAACTAAAATTATACTGAAAAAGGTAACATCATTGCCAACTCCAAACAACCACTCATAGTTAACAATTAATCAATTAAACATTATTTTAACCCCAAAAAAGAATGTGCATATAGATTTGAATTTGTGGACATTTATTTAAAAGAAACTAATAAACCTATAAATGAACTAAGTTTATCGTTAGATTTGTCTCAGCTATATATCTAGTAGCTTTTTTAATCAAGCAAACATTTTTTTATAAACTTTCAATGTTTATAATATTTCGAATTTTTTAAAACAATAATGCAACAGCAGTCAAACATAAATGAAAACCGAAAAACGTTCCTCCAACTTCATGCAATATAAATAATTTTAAATGGAGTAAAAATCCAGATTTTAATTATTGCTTTTATTCTCTCCATGCTTATTACATATTAGAAAAGTATGTGCATATAGAATTGAATTTTTGGACATTTATTTTAAAAAACTAATAGCCACATGAAAAAACTAAAGGTATCGTTGTATTTTTAGTAACCATGCCTCTAGGAGTTTTTTCTAGACTCGCGCAAAAAAATAATTTTTTATACAATTACAATGTTTATTTCCGAACATTACCAACCATTTCCGGGGATTTTAAGGGGTTCCAAAGGATTTCAAGAGATTTAAAAAATATCAAGGGATTTCTAGATAACTTAGGAAAATGAATAAAATTAAATGTCAAGGGAATCCAAGCGATTTCAAAGGTTTTCAAAGGTTTTTTGGTGTTTGAACGTTTCAAAACGTGCAGAATCGCTATTTTTGCGTAGTTGAATATATAATTTTCAATTTATTTCAATTTTAAACAATTGAAAATTCAAGAAAAAAGTGGATATTGTATTAGGAGGAAGTGTTAAAAATATTATATTCACATAATTTGATATAAGGATTTAATGAATAAACATTTGAATCCATGAAAATTTGTTTGAAATAAAGTCGATTTTTTCGAAAGCGGGTCGCATTGGTAAATAATGTTTTGGCAAATTAATAATCCTCCCATGGACTCGCAGTAGGAAATATATGGGATTTAAAAAAAGTCCCAACTCTGATTACCTCCTTGCGTGAAGAAAACATTAAATTAATAATAATCATAATAACAATTAGAAATTCCTAATATAACATTTAAATGATGAATTTATAATTTTAGACATTATTTTTAACAGAGCGACAGCTGAATGAAATGAAATCCGAAGCTGAAAAGAAGGCAAAGTTGTATTATTTGTCATGTATGGATGGAAATGAGACGATAGAAGCTTTGGGGGCGAAGCCAATGTTGGATTTATTGGACGATGTTGGAGGTTGGAACATTACAGGGAAATTCAATATTAGCAGTTGGTCTTTGCAGAAGAGCATGCATGTATTGCAAAATGTGTACAACATGGGAGGGCTCTTCTCTTGGGCAGTTAATGAAGATGACAGAAATAGTAGCAGGCATATCATACAAGTGAGTATGATACACCCATTATCATAATATCATACGTATATTATCATTCCTTTTATCAATTTTACCCCGATTAATAATTTGCCTAATCATTCCATCAAAAACCATATAATAAACGCCATATACTTTTATAATATAAATGCTTTCCTCATACAGAATATTCAGTTCAGTCATTTTCCACCTTTCCTTTTAATAAGTAATTTTTTCGAAAATTGTCTGAGTAAATTACTTTTATCGATTCGCAATTCATTACAGTTTTAAAATTTTAGACGACTTCTTTTAAAAAATAATAAATGAAAGAGTACGCAAAATGTCCTGTCATGCACACATCTAGCCTACAAATTAAAAATTAGTCAAAGTAGGCGCCGCGCCTCTACAAAGAGTTTCGTAGCCTATTAAGACGTTAATTAAGTCGTTCAAACTTCCCCTTCCCTTACTTCGCCTCTCATACTTACCCTACTTACCCACCCATCATTTTACACTACACGCGCCCTTTCTCAACTTCTTCCTCCTTTACTTTCCCCTCTACTTGCTTCTCCAGCTAATTCTACCCTTTCCCGGTCCTCACATCCTATCCCCTACATACCCTCATTTGTTAACATTTCGCCTATTTCCACTCACTTCCCGTACTTCCCCTCCCTACTTTCTCCTCAGATCCCCTATTGCGCCTTCCCAAATTTCCCCTTACTTCTCCCCCCATTAGCCCTACTTCCCTCTCTCATGCCCCCTCCTCATTTCCCCTTACTTCCCTACTTCTCATCCCTTGATTTTCCCTAATTTCGCCTTCTTTCTCTCCCCTTATTTCTTCCTACTTCTCCCACGTCGCCTCCCCTCATTTCCCTTCACTTCTCGTACGTTCCCTCCTCTCATTTTCCCACACTTCTCCTACTTGCCCTCTCCTCATTCCCATTCAATTTCCTTACTTCTCCTCTAGTTTTCCCGTTCTTCCCCTCCTCTTAATTTTCCTACTCTACTTCCCATAATTCCCTTCCTCTTTCTTCCTCTCCTCCCTTAATACCCCGCCCTTTACTTTCCCCTTAAATCCAATCCCTTTCCCTACTTCATTCTTCTCTACTTTCCCTCTCCTCACTTCCCTCACTACATCTACTGTTAATTCCCCTCCTCTTAATCCCCCACACCTCAATTCCTTTTCCCTCAATTCCTTTACTCTCATTTTCCCTACCCTAATATTCCCTACTTCCCTTTCCCCTCAATCCACTCCTCCCTCATATCCACTCACTTCACCTCCCTGGCTATAACATGAGGGAATGTTTTGAAACATTGAAGTGAAAATGAAGTAAATCAAAAAAAAATATTATTCCCATATTTTAAAATATTTTTATCTGTTCTACAGATAATTTATTTATATTCATAAACGTGTGAAATTCATGTCCGTTGAAAATGGGTGATTGTCAAATTGTAAGGCAAATTTTAGCATCTACTGTGGCAATCACATTATTATTAGGAATTGTATATTTCATAACGGAAATCGATCATATCACATCTAAAAATTTAAAATCCAAAAGGGGCAGTTTTGAAAATAAGAAATAGATCGAGAAGAGAAATCCACACATAACATGGAAATCTACAATATCGACCAAAGTTATATTCTCCTATACAGAAAATGTTTTAACATAATTTCAGACAAGATGGAGAATAGAAATTTTTAATTACATTTCATTCAGAAAAAATATCAGTTGACCTGGTGTTCGAATCCCAGCGGAGTGAAAGGAGAAGATCTTCTTTCTGAATAAAATTTAAGACAGGCATAATTAGAACATACAAAAATATTATTTTTTTAGGAAGAGCATCATGCTAACATATCTAATTTTATCCTCGAAGTAAATTTAACCAAACGAATAAATTCCAACATTTCGTTTCGTAATGGACATCTACATTTCAAGCTGTTCTATTTGAACAGATCTGAAAAAATATAGGATAAAAGTTAAGTTTCCAGCATAGTGGTCTAAGAAAAGAAATTGCCTAATTTGTTTATGTATTTTACCCACTCATTTATTAAACTTGAGTAACAAAATAACATTAGTACGATATAGCAAATTTCATGTTTTTATGCATATCTTAATGCCAGGACCTTCAATTTTAGCCATCCTTGGAAGAAAACGGACTAATAGAAAATATTCCAGCATATTTGGCTAAAAAACGGAATTTCCTCATTTATTTTTTATTTTTCAATTTTTAATAACAAAAAAGATCAGTATTGTTATTTTTCGTCTCATCTTTTGATGTTTAATAACAAAAAACCATCAAATTCGTTCTCTTTTAATCAACACTTACATGCCAAGACCTTCAATTTGAGCTATCGTTTATCTATCTTTTTGTATTTTCTTCCATAATGATAATTCTTCATTCTTATTTTATTCACCTAAATAAAATAATTATTTATTGCTTTACTAACTTGGGAGAACTTTATGGAAAAGATGGGATGCCAAAGGTCAGCAAAAAAATTCAGAAAGCGTAGGTCAAAGGTGAATGGTTAATAGTTCAATAGTTTAAAAGCCAAGAGTGAAAGATCAGAGGTTAGAGTTGAAAAAGAAAATTGATCATGTGACAAGCTTCAGCGATCATAGATCAGAGATCAGGGGTCTGAAAAGGAAGGTCAGAGTTCAGAGGTCACACGTGAAGGAATATAGGTCAGATATTAAAAATTTTTAAGAAAAATAATATTTTAAAAACACCATTTTACTTGACTCACGAGTTAAAGAATCATAGCTACTTTGCGTTTTTAATTTTAAAAAATCAATAAAAAAATTTTCTAAGGAATAAACATGTGAAAGTTTTTCATGTGGCTTCCCAAGTGATTTTCACGTCGCGAGGTAAATTCAATAAAACTGTCAGCGAAAGAGTCAATACGTGTCAGACTTCATTTGGAATATTGGACGATTTATTTTTCTTTCTTAAATTTTCTAGAAGGAATTCAGATGAATAGGAGGAATCCAGGAATTTTAAATTATACAAAATATTTCAGGAATTTAGGAAATTTGTAGAATTCCAGGAGTTTTTCAAATTCTTTATACACACTGTATTCAAGAAATTAAAGGAATCCATGAAATTCAGCGAGTTGCAAGAATTTCTGGAATCCAGGGGATTCAGATAAATAATTCAAGGATTCCAGAGCATTTAGATAATTCAAGAAATTCAGAAATTTTAAAGAATTTTAGGAATTCAGATCATTTGAAGAATTCAGGGACTCTGCTAAATTTTCATTTTTCTAAATGTAAAGCTCTAAATTTTGAAGAATGGAATAAAAATGTAAAATTTGTATGCTTTGGTAGCTGGGAATTTTATATCGTAAAGGCTATCAATTTGATATTTTATCATTTTTGAAAAACTGGAATAATGAAAAAAATTTAGTGTCAAATACTCTAAATTAAATAATGGTTAATGCTTAAGTCTTAAAATTAATGAATTTGCAGTTTTGAATGCTTAGTAGTGAAATTATAAAAATTGGCAAACATTGAATAAAAAATTTTTCCATTTTCATACCTTCTATGTTTTTTAAGGTATTATACGGATAAAATTATTTTATGAGAATTTTTTTCGAATTGGGACTGTATATTCAAAATAGTCCTTTTTCCGAATCCCTTTTCCGAAGAAGATTAAAGACTCTTATAAATTATTGAAATTGAAAAATTGTAATTGTAATGGATCTTCGGAATTGAATTATTTTTAATGAAACTAATGTTAGATGTTAAAAAGGTTAAAGGCTTCTTCTTTATTCCACGTATTTTAGCTCATGAAGGAAATGAAAAAACTATTGACTAAAAAATAAATTTAATGAATCTGAGTGAAACGACAGATATATTTATTTAAAAAATATTAGTTTTCAATTAATACGCGCTACAACACACAGGAAACATTGCGTTTCCAGTTATTAATATGAAAATATAAAAAAAGATTACTATGATTTCAATTTCAAATTGTACAGTTTAATCACCTCTAAAGATGTTTGGCACATTGAAAAGCTAGAAAAAAATTAAATTCTTAATATTTTTTGGGATTTTTTAATTGTGGATAATTTCAAATTGAAGTTATTCTACCGTGAAATAGTTAATTTTCTAATATGTATCAGGGCAACGGGTTTCGTAGCCTATTAAGACATAATTGAGTCGTTCGCACCTGCTTCTCCCATACTTTTTGCTCCCCTACTCATCCTAGATTATTCCCCCTCCAAAACTTCTTCCTCCTCTACTTTCTTCTCTCCTTGCTTTATTATCTAACGCTTCCCTTTACCTACTTCCCTTTCCCTACTTCCCTTCCCCAGCTCTCATTTACCCTCTCATACTCACGCTAATTTCTAATAATTTCCTCTACTTCCCCTCAGTTACACTTATTTCTCCTACGTTCCCTGATTGTATCTTGCTTTCCCTACTTCCCCTCCCTGCATTTCACCTCAATTCTCATACCACATCTCCTTTTATTTCCCCTCATTTCATCTTTTCCCACCAACTCAATTCCCCTCAGACTTCCTCTCCCATTTGTTTCATATCACTCTTCCATAATTTCTTATAATTCCTTTACGTTCCTTCCCCTGATTTCCCTCTCTTGCCTAGCCTACTCCCCAATCCCTCATTTACTCTCACTTACTCTACATCCTTTCCACTAATTTTCCCTACTTTACCTACTTCTCCTATTCTGCCTTCCCTCATTTCCCCTCACATTCCTTACTCACTCCTCATTAATTTTCCGCACTTTCCATATTTCCCTTCACTAATTCTCACTTCTTTCTCACCCTTATTTCCCCCCACTTCTCATATGTGTCTCCCCTCATTTTCCCTCGCTTCTCATATGTGCCTCCCTTCACATCTCCTACGTCCCTCCTCTCATTTACTTTCACGATCCCCTACTTCTTCTTCTTTCATTTCTCATCACTTCTCCTACGTCGCCTACCCTCATTTCTCCTACTTCCACTCACTTTCCCTACTTTCCTCTCATCATTTTCTCTTACTTCCACTCCTTGGAAAAAGTATGATGGACGGATGGACACTCGACCGAAACAATGAGGGTTTCTGCCCTGGGCTACGAAACCCTAAAATTTGAAATTGTAATAGATTTCAACAATTTAATTATTTTTAGTACAAATAATATCAGAAATGAAAAAGGTTGAAGGCTTTCTCTTTCTTCTAAGTATTTTGATTCATTTACGAGGGGAATTCTTGTTGTTGTTGTAAGAGCAACAAATCAAGAAAAATCACTGTTGACCATGCTCAAATTTGGAAGGTCAACTTTTAGCTATTCCTAAAGTCTAAAAATGTTCAGAAAAGTTGGAAAAACTTCAAGTGGATTAATTGTCTATCTGTGAAACCAGAAAAACTTTTAAAACTGAAAAATAATAAAAATTGTGTTCACCAGAATTATATTTACAATAAAAAGTTATCTCTGTCTTAAATGGAGATATCGAAACGACACAACGTTCAAAAGAAAGATCTCTGATAAAGCTTAGACCACTCAAAAGTGGATAAAATTGTATATTTTCCGAAAAAGTGAGTTCACATAATTTCGACTCTAATGAGCTTAAATATCGTGTAGGAATATCACTTAAGGAAATATACACTCTAGGAATAGATATAGCCGTGTCATTGCAATTTCTTTTTTAGTGGATGAAGAGCCTTTTTTTCTTCAAGTCTTCGCGATCAGAGGCGGCTTGGAAATGGACAACCACCATGCTTTTTTTGTGGTGCTATTCTCTCACGAGACTTAAGCTCATTAGTGTCAAAATTAGGCGAACTCACTTTTTAGGAAAATGTACAGTTTTATCCACGTTTCAGTAGCCCGAGCTTTATCAGTGCACTGAGCACTTTCTATCAAACCTTCATTCGTCTTGATATCTCCATTCAAGACCTAGATACATTTTTATATAATAATAATTCTGGTGACTAAACTTGTCAATATTTTTTAATTTTTAAATGGGCTGCATTCACAAATGGGCAAGTAATCCACTTGAATTTTCGCCCACTTTTCCGGACATTTTTAGAACTTTAGGAAGAGCTGTCAGGACATTCTGTCTCGATATTAGATGATAACGGAATTAATTAGATGTGTGCACTTGTAGATTATTATTAGTAATAGAATAAAAGAAATTGAAATTGAATCGTTCTTTCATAAAAACTTGTCTTATTTTTGTATAATTAAAATTGTAAAAAGAATTAAAAGATAAACCTAATCCCATTCTTCAGACTTAAAACCTGATCTCTTTAAATCCCCGTTTCAAATCCCTCCGCTTTATTATATTCTCTTCCTCGAATAAAATCTCTTTTTAATTTGTTATTTTAAAATCCCTGTCTTCTCACAAATGAATTCTCCTTCCAAGGTTCTTATACTAATCTCATTATGACACCTCTGGAGTTTTATCGTTCTTTTTTCGCTAAAGAATGAAGTCTCTGTATCGCTGAATTCTTCGCTCTGAGAACTTATATAATGAAGGGGAAGGGTGAAGGTGAGTAACTTAAGATTTAAGAACAAAGGTTGAGGCCAGAGTGTTTGTCTTGAGAGTGTCGCGAGCGACAGGTGGCCCGCGGCCGGGGTTCTCTCCCACGGAAAGCGTGATTTAAAGTGCAAACTTAAATATTCCAGTCGGTACCTTCGTGCAAATAGATTTAATATTAATGGAGCAGCTCTTCGTACCGGATAGAATGGTCGAGTGGCACGTTATATTTGAGTACCTGCAGAAACCCCGCAAGCCACGCGCTGATACGGCGAAGCGTGCTTCGAGATAATCTCCTGCGAATCAATCCAATTAGGATGATTTCTGCCTCAGCTTCTGAATATTCATTACCAAATTTTCCACCCTCTGAATCTGCTTTTATTGATTTTAAAATTTTTTTAGAGGAGCCATCGACAAATTAAATAAGATGGTTTTTTGCGATTTTCAACTCAGCCTACCTCCACGTAAAACACTGTAAGGTTTTTTCTGCCCTCCCCCCTTCTCTTACCAAATCTTACTAAGGTTTTATAAACTTAGAGAACGAGCATACATATAAATTCCGATCATTAAATAAATGAATGAAGTAAGCTTTATAATTTCGTCAGTGCCTAAAATGGGGCGCAGTCTGACACACTATGTGTAGCTAGGATTTAAAAGTGCGTAGTTCAAAAAAAAAGATCAAATCCCTAATATTTTGAAAGTAATAAAAATGAACTTCAATATTCATTTCACCTGTTATTTTTCTGTATACAAAGTATTGAAACTCCTCTTTATTTAATGCAAGCTTTACAGTAGGGTGCCCATTTAAAATGCAATTTTTTTTTTCTTGAGGTCTTAGCCAATAAATTTGTACAGTTTGACAAAAAAAAGGCCACGTATTTTTTTGTATATAAAATTTTCTTGAGCTCCTGCAAGACGTTTAACGTTCTAGGTTCGCTAAATATTTTTCTAGCTCTAAAAGAAAAAACACGTGGTAATTTTTTTAACACAAAAAAAAATACTATAGGGTAAGACTTTCAAAATTCGTTAAATTGGCTCAGATACGACACTCAAGTAATCAAGGTTTCATAGATTTATTGGGTCTTACCACCTGAGATTTGTCGTCGAATGAAAAAAAAATTTCCCGCATTTTTTATTTTCCGAAAAAAAGTATCTTAGAACCCGCTCAAGGTGATTGAAGATGAAAAATCTCATTTTTTCATTTTCTTTCTTGAACTATGGGCTCTAGTGAAAAATTAATACGATAAAGATATTTCTTTTTTTTTGCAAGGAACATTTTTTAATAACAGATTTTCTGTCTCAAACCCTTCTTCCGAACAGTACATCACTTAAATCTAAGGAAAATGGCATTTTTTACTTTTTTAACTAAACTGCGGGTTCAAATGAAAAAATAAATGCGACAAATAAACTTTACTTTCTCCTAAACAATATTTTTTGTTTATAACACTTTTGTCTAAAACCCTTTTTTTGGCCAGTAGACCACTCACATGTCAATAAAATGACGATTCACACTTTTCTAGCTGAACTGCGTGTTCCAGAGAAAAAATGAACGTGAAAAAAACATTTTACTTTTTTATAAACGGCATTTTTTGTTCATAACACTTTCGACTGAAACCCTTCTTCCGAACAGTACATCACTTAAATGTCAATAAGATGACATTTACCATATTTTTAACTGAACTGCGTGTTCTAGAGAAAAAATGAATGTGAAACAAAAATATTAATTTTTCATAAACAACATTTATTGCTTATAACACTTTTAGGTAAAACCATTTTTTTTGTCCATTAGACCACTTGCATGTCAATAAAATTACATTTTCCACTTTTCTAGCTGAAATGCGTGCTCTAGAGAAAAAATGGTCGTGAAAAAACATGTTACCTTTTTATAAATGACATATTTTGTTTATAAAACTTTTGCCTAAAACTCTCCGTTTGAACAGTACATCACTTAAATTTCAAGAAAATGGCATTCTTCACTTATTTAGCTGAACTTTGGGTTCAAGTGGAAACACAAGCGCGACAAAAACGTTTTAGTTCTTCATAAACAACATTTTTTGCTTACAAAACTTTCACCTAAAACCCTTTTTTTTTAGACAATGAACCACTCACATGTAAAGTAAAAATATTTTTGAAAAGAATATAATAAACCTTGAATGAAAGATGTGCATAAAATAAACAAATTTTATCTGAAACATTATATCGAAAGAAGGGTTTTAGGTGACAGTGTTTTAAACAAAAAATATCTTTTATAAAAAAGTGAAATGTTTTTTTCACGTTCACTTTTTCTCTGGAACACGCAGTTCAGCTAGAAAAGTGGGAAATGTCATTTTACTGACATTTAAGTGGTCTATTGGCCAAAAAATAGGTTTTATGTGAAAGTGTTGTGAGCACAGAATTTTTTTATAAAAAAGGAAAATGTTTTTTTCACATTCATTTTTTCTCTAGAACACGCAGTTTAGCTAGAAAAGCGGAAAATGTCATTTTATTGGCATTTAAGTGGTCTAGTGGCCAAAAAAGGAGTCTTAGATTAAAGTGTTATAAGCAAAAAATCTTTTTTATGAAAAATTAATATGTTTTTTTCACATTCATTTTTTCAATCTATTTTTGTTTAAACGTTAATTATTTTTGGTTGAAAACCTAAATAAATCGTAGAAAATTGACCAAATCTGTTAAAAAGTCATCCTTTTTTATTGAAAATACGACTGCTTTGTTGAAAGTTCGTCTTTTTGAGTTAAAAATTTAACTATTTTGGCAGAAAATTAAACTTCTTGTTTGAAAATCAATTTCGTTGTTGAAAATTCATATTTTGTATAGAGAATTCGTCTTCCTAAGTTTAAAATTGAACAATTTCGTAGGCAATTCAAAAATTTGTTTGAAAAGGAACTATATCGTTCAAAATTTATTTCATTTGGTTCAGGATTTATTTTTTCATTTGAAATTGAACTATTCTATTTTCAAATGAAGATTAATCTGTTCTAGGTAAGAATTCAACTATTTTGTTGAAAGTGCATATTTTTTGGTAAGAAATTCCTGATTTCAGTTAAAAATTCATTTCTTCGGTTGGAAATGTTAATTAACTTTAACTGAAAATTTGTTTGCTATTTTCGGCTTAAATTTTTTTTTTCAACTGAATATTTAAGTATTCAATTTTTTATTTGAATGTATCCTTTTTTGTTTGAAATTTAATTATTTATTCAAAAATGCAACCACCAGGTTGAAAATTCATTACTTTTGTTGAAAATACCTCTTTCTTGGTAGGAAACGAATTTGCTCGGTTAGAAAGTTATCTTTTTGGTTACAAATTTAATTATTGGGTTCAAAGTTTAATTGCTTTGTTGAAAATTCGTCAATTTTATTAAAAAGTAATCCTTTCTGGTTGATAGTTTTACTGTTTGGTTAAAAATTGATATATTGGGTTGGAAATTTAACTGTTTTGGTAGCAAAAGAATCTATGTGGTAGAAAAGTTATCTTTTTGTTTGAAAATTTAATTATTTGGTTGAAAAATTTAATTATTTCGTTGAAAGTTCAACTGTTTCATGAATAATTCATCTTTTTGAGTGGAAAATTAGATTATTTTTCTTACTTATTTGAAAATTAACCTTTTTATAGAAAATTCGTCTTGTTGATTTGAAAATTGATTTCTCTCGTTAAGGTTTCATCTTCTTTGGTCATAAATGCAACTGTTTGGTTGAAAATTAATCGATTTTAAAACATCGTTTAACTATTTTCTTAAGTTTGTCTTTTTTGGTTGAATTCAAATACTTAATAGAAAATTCAACTGTTTTGTTGAAAATTCATATTTTATGGTTACAAATTTTACTATTTGGTTTACGATTAACTTTTTTGTTGAAAATTCATCTTTTCAAGTGTGGAATTTAGATATTTTTACAAAGATCATCTTATTGGTTTAAAAATTACATTATTTTGGTAGAAATTTTAACATTTTGATTGGAAATTAAGCTTTTCGTTGAAAATTTATATTTTTGGGTCAAAAATCCAATTGTTTTGGAGAAAATTCGCTAAAATACATGTCTACGTATTATTGTTAATTTTCAACGTTTTCTTCCGTCTTTTTTGATACAAATAAATACTAATTACCCATTTGAATATCCTTTATGAGTTTTTTAAAACAATTTTTAATTGTGGCAATAAATGTTACTTATTGAAACAATTATTTTTTTCCAATAAATGTAAACAATAATCGTATTTTTTTAATGAATTGTCAGTTAGTCATTCATTGGCATTTAAAATTTTCTATAAATTTCATGTGATTATTTAAATAATAAATTATTATTTATTTTCAAAATTTCTAAAAATCGTGCCAGAGATGTCCAGTTTTACCTCAATTGGTATCCTATGCTACTCATCATTGAATATTTAGATGATTTTGATATTTCATTCTAATGTTGAACAAATTTATATTTGTTTAAACAATTGTTTTTTCCAGAAAATATTTTTAAATCGTATTTTCTGAATTAAACATAATATTTAATGATTTTGTGGAATTCTGCTGAAAACTTTATGTCATTGTTTAAAAAATTCATCTTTGTTGACTTTCAAATTTTCTTCAAATTGAGTATGTGTCTTGACATCTTTTCTGGCGTACTATCAAATAAATCATAAAAGTCATGATAAAATTTAAATTGTAAAGGTATATTTATTATTGCATTCTTCATATTTTTACTATTTCAACCATAATTATATTATAAGAGAGTACATTCAGTAATAAAAATTATGATTCAAGTTTTGACATTTTTTTTGAATAACATTGTTAAGGACGAAAATAGAATAAATTAAAAATAGAATAGAAAATACAATTTTCACGAATATTTTTTTGGAGAAAATAATTGCTTGAACAAATTCCATTTGTTTAAAAATCGAAAAATGTCTATTATGTTATTTCTATACACTATAGAGTCAGAAAAATAATTGTATGTGTTCTATTTTAAATTATTTTTTTGACAGTTTTCAGAAAGAAACTTCTTGAGCAAATAAATATTGTTTAAATAAATAGAAATTGGTCAAAAATTGAAAGAAAAGTATAAAAGTTGGGTGAATATCCAATACTAAGTAGCATGGCGTACAAATTTGAGAAAAAAGTGGACGTCTCTGGCTCGATTTTGAGAAATTTTGAAAATAAACCATAATTAATTGTTCAAATAATTACATAATGTTTTGGAACAAATTTTTTATTTTAAACAGTGACCAAAGATTACATTTTATTTAGAAAATAATATAATTTTTTACATTTTTTTATCAAAAAGTAAATGATTAAATAAGCTACAATTCATTAAAACTCGCTTCTTCAAATTTAATGCAAAATTATCTCATCACGTACACTTTCCTCTATTTTATTTTTAACTGTTCAGAACACTTCAACTCAAAATAAAAACGGTGAAGCCATGATTCTTCGAAAAATATTTATTTTTAGCAAAAATGTTCCACCTAATTGCCATAGATCTCGGAATAACTCAATTTAAATTTTTAAACTTATTTTATAAACATGAAAATTCTTTGACAATTAATATTCTATAAACAATTCAAATTGAAAATCATAAATTTAAATATTATTTACAAAAGTCGACGATTTTTTATAACAATATTTGCTGTAGAAACTAAATTCTCTGATTTTAAGGAAAAAGGTTAGTTTGTTACGTAGCCTACCCTATAGAAAGAAGCAAATTTTATAATGTATGTGATGGACACACTGTTAGAAATTTCGAAAAATTCTGAAACATTTAGCATACTTAAGTAACTGAAATTTACGAAATTAGATTGCTGAAAACTAAATTCAGTAACTTCTATAGTAAATTTACTAAATTGCTATTAACATTCAGAAACGGTATATGTTAATGAAAAATATTATCCTATAATTCCTAAATGTTAACAGAAATGTGAGTTGTCGTGACCAGCAGAAGTGCGCAGTTAACAACCGCGGACTCCTCACTTCTCGATCGCGTTTCAAAGCGGACAAAGTTTGTGGTCATGGGCGGCAATGCACTACAAAAGGTTTTATTAGATTACGAGGATGTATTAAACCTATTTTTTCGGATATTAAATGATCTCAAGCGTGAAAGGGATTTAAAATTTGCACGAGAAGAAGAAACTGAAAATTGTGTTGAAATCGCGAGTAAAGACAACGACCTAGAAACTTGAGTGATAATCGAATTATTTTTGCAATAGACTATTTGCAATATACTGCGACCATCTGCTTCGTGAATTAACTTCTCAAGATGTACATCAGGACCGCAAGTAACTAGCAGCTGCGCAAATTAATAATTAATCCAGGTTTCTATTGAATGGTGAGTCCGCTGTTTACGTCAAATGACGCCCTCTTGGCTCGATAGGTCATATCTGTAATTTTTAGTTGTTCCATTGGTTCAATAATTTTATTATCGATGAGCAACGACTCAAATGTGTTTATATTAACTTCAATCATATTTTCTTACCAATAATATTATCATAACAAATATCGACTATATATTTCATACTAAAATTAATGTACCGAAACAAAATTTTTGCATAAAGACTTAGCCACGCGTCTCTGAAAGTTCCTACAGAAATTCCTAACAGTGCAGAATATAAAAATATTTTTTACACCAGGAAATGTAGTGAATAAGGAAGTCAGATTATATTTAGAGAAAAATAAAGGAAGCTTTATTCTTTACATTCCATACAGCGGCTGTCTTAGTCGATCAGTGACGTCGGCAATTCCGCGGATGAATATTCCGTTTGCTTTTATGTATCAGAATATCAACGGATATCGATTTATTTTGCACGAGAAGTGAGAGAGGGTTTTATTTCCCTGTCATCGAAACTCTTCGCTCTTTTCTTTCCTCTCGATATCGAAGAGGGGAGGATGTGCTTGTAGAGGACGCGGAAAGCGTCGGAATTTTTGGCCTTTTTTGGGTCACGCAAGAAGGGCGGCGAGTTTGTGAAGGTTCGTCATGGTTGTGGCGTCACCAGGCTGCAACCTTAAGGCCTCTCGGTATGCTGCTTCTGCTTGTTTATATTTGCCATTGAGATGCAAAATGGCTCCGAGGTTCGTGTGACTTCGGGCCTCGTGGGGCCTCAGGCCCATTGCGTGCCTGTACCAAAGCTCAGCCTCCTCGCGACGATCAACTCGTCGCAGTGCCGACGCTGCTGCCACTGCTAGATCGTAATCTGAGCGGGACAACTCGGCAGCACGTAATTGCTCCTCTGCTGCCTCTGTCAAACGCCCTTGTGACGTTAGGAAGAGACCTGAAACAAAGAAAACAAAATATTTTTAAAAAAAGGAACTTTTTTATGCATAAAAAAGTTTTTTAAATGCTTGTGAATGCTAGTCGATCAATTTGGTACCAAAATTTGTCCAGAAAGTTGCGCGGTAAAATGAACTGATTCTCAAGTTCAATTACCTGGCATAAATTTTTATTAGTAGCAGCTGTCGTCTATATACATTAGGGAGTATTAAAAATACAAAATTATGATCTTTTCTTTTCGAAGGTCGGGGGTGAAAAGTTTCTAGTAGATCCCAAAATGTCTTCCTAAAAGATTAAGAAAAAAAATCTTTCAGTTCGCACAACGCGATAAACAGAAATTTAATTAAAAACAAAAATTTAATTTTTCACGTTATTTTCAGGCAGCTAACACTTTTTCTAATTCGGGTAAACGGCAAAAGCTGTAAACTATGATGATACAAGTGCATGTGTATAGACTTAATCAAAAATGATCCTATGTTCATGGGCTTCAGTTGAAGTACCGAAAAATAGTATTTTTATCGTTATTTTTAGGTCAATAAATTTTTTCATCTAATCCCGGTGAACCGTAAACGTTATATTATTATAATATAACCTTCTTTGCAGAATAGACCTCATCAAAAATGATCTTATGTTCGGTCCCTTAACTTGAGTGTGCGAAAATCATTTGTGCAAAGACCATTTTGTGCGAAGACCATTTTGTGCGAAGATCATTTTTATGAGCTCTATACTGCATAGACACTTATGCTAGCATACGTGTAGTATACAACTTTCGCAGTTCACCCGGATCAGAAAAAGTTATTGTTCGCTCGAAAATAATAAGGAAAACTAAATTTGTCCCGACTTTTACAATTTTCAGTACTGTAACTAACGTGCGAACATAAGTTGATTTTTATTGAGGTCTATACTAGGCAAACAATGTCGTTGCTTTGAAAATAACGAAGAAAATACAATTTTTCGTGATTCTACCATTTGTCGGTACTTCTAATTTATCCCTCGTATATAAAATAATTTTTATGAGGTCTATACGACATAGGCACTTTTATCATCATCATGTACAACTTTCACTGTTCATCTGGACCACAAAAAAATTATTCGGTAGAAAATAACGAAAAAAATATCCTTTTTCGTGATTTCGACACAAACTAAATTAATTTTGAAAACCCTTTTTAAAGGTAAAAAAAAATAATTTTTTTCAATAATCTCTTTGGTCGAAAATCCAACTGTTTCATGTTGAAAGAACATTCTTTTTGTTTGAAAAGTCAAATATTAAATTTCTTTTAGAGAATTCATCTTTCTTGGTAGGAATTTTATCGTTTAGTTGCAAATTTAACGGTTTAGTTCAAAATTGTCTTTTTGGGTTGAAAATTCAACTATTTGATTGAAATTTAACTTTTTTGTTGGAAATTCAACTATTTGTTCCAAATTTTATCTTTTTTGGTTGAAAATTGATCTATTGGATTAAAAATTCGTCTTTTTTGGTAGAATTTAACTGCTGGTGACTCAACATTACCTTTTTTTTATGAAATATCAACTATTACATTTGTTATTGAAATATAATCTATATTTGTTGAAAATTCAACTTCTTGGCTGAAAGTTTAGCTGCTTTCTTGACAACACATTTTTTTTAAGTTAATCTATTTCTGTTGAAGATACATCTCTTTGATTGGAAATTTAACTTATGTGTTAAAAATTTGTATTTTTTTAGTTAAAACTTACATTTTTGAAAGTGAATATTGAACTTTTCAATTTTTCGTCGCAAATTAATCTTTTTCAGATAAAAATTCAACTATTAGATTGAAAATTGCCTTTTTTGTTGAAAATTTATATCATCAAGTTGAGAATTCAAGTTTGTTGTAGAATTAACCTTTCGGACTTGAAAATTCAACAATTTGGTTGAATTTTTTTTTCCATTTTGACTGAAAAATATTTCTTGGTTGGAAATTTGTCTTTTTGGTTTGAAAATTCATCCTTTTTAGCACAAATTAAATTTTTTTAGTTGAGAATGCAACTGTTTATTTGAATGTTAATCAGTTTTGGTTCAGCATTCAACTAGTTTGTTGAAAATTCGTCTTTTTGGTTAAGCTCAATTGTTTTTGTTTTAAAATAAAAATCTTTTTTGAATGGAATATTTCAGCTATTGCACCTTTCGTTAAAAATCCAGTTTCATCATGAAAAATTAAACTATTTTGTTGAAAATCGTTTATTTTTCGTTCAAAAGTAATTTTTTAACTAAAAATTTAACTATTTCATTTCTAGTTGAAATTTTATCTTTTTTAGTTAAAAATTCGTATTTGTTGGAAGAAAATAATTCTTTTTGATTGAAAACTGAAGTCTTTTGTTGAAAATTGATCCTTTTC